>BJEL01000056.1:1800000-2163980 GCA_019972355.1 Drosophila kohkoa
AGGCTTTGAATTTAATGCAAAGCTCGAGGAATTCTTTTCCAGTATTGGTCAGCGTCGCCCCAAATTTTTTAAAGTAATGTTAAATGAAGCTCATTGAAATTCATTGTTTTCATTTCTTTAATTTTTATTGGAAAAATGTGTTTTTTTTTTTTGTAATGTTTTGGTTTTGTTTTTGTATTATGCCTGCTCGCCAAAAACCGGTTTTAATAATTATAAAGAATTTGCAAAAAAATTATTTGGTTTTCAATTTGTGTTTTGTTTTGGTTTTCTTTTGCATTTTACACTTTGCACATTTAAAATTTGACTTTGTTTTTTTTTTGTGTTTTCGCTTGACTTTTTTTGCTATGCTTCTCATTACATTTTAAACTCGTCAACGCCATCTATCGTTTGGTAGCAAAACAAAACTTAATTGTAATTTTACTACAACAACATTTTGTGTGTGTGTGTGTTTGAATGTGTGTTTTGTTTTGTTTTGTCCATTATATAATTATTATAATTGTATATAATATGCAATTCTGTAGCTAGATTTTGACATCGTTTTCTTACCTCCTCCTCTCAAAACTCTTTCTCTCGCTTCCACTGCCATCTAATTTATGTATGTATTCATGTATATATGTATTGTATATATATATGGCGTTTTTTTAACATTCGCCCATTTGTTTTATAAACAAATGCATTTTTGGATTTTCTTTTTTGTTGTTTTCATTAATTTAATTTTTGTTTTTTTTTTTTTGTTCTTTGTCGCCGCCTAAGTATAATTAATTTTGTTTTCAATTTGAATTTGGCCTATGTATGTATATGTATGTATGTGTGTGTGTGGCTCCGAGTGTCTCTGTGTGTATGTGTGTTTCGCCGCTTTTGGATTCGCCGCGCGTAAAACTAACCTCGAAACTAACCTTAACAAATTTATTAACTTAGTAATTGCATACTTTTAGGCTAGGGGCTAGGCTAGTAAATGGTTTTCCTCCTCCAAACGCTTAATGCACTTATGTAATGTTTTCTTTAAATCGATTTTATTCGTTTGTGTTTTTTTTTTGCCGCAAAAATTGTTAATCTCAAGCCTTCGAAATTTTCGCTTAACTACTTTACAATTTTTTATATGTATATTCATTTTTTTTCGCTTTCTGTTTTGCGTTTGTTTTTCTTTTTTTGTTGGTTTTGTTTTTGCTTTGCTTGGCAATTCGTCGACGCTTCCACTGGAAATACCGAACGAATTTTGTTTTTGTTTTTTTTTTTTTAGACCCTTACTTTTGGAAAAAGTTACACGAGTCGATTAGCATTTTTTTTTTTGTTGTTTTGCTTTTGTTTTTCTTAGAAAATGGTTTCAACTCGTAAATTGAGTTGATTTTAAAAAACTGTTCCCTCCATTTTGGTTTTAATTCATTTTTTGTTTATTTATGAATGCGTTTTGTTGTTGTTCTTGTTGTCATTTGTTGCTGCTCTTTTTTTTTATGTATATGTAAGTTTCGCCTGCGCTCGCTCTCTGTATGTGTGTGTGAATGTATGAGTGTGTTCGTGTTCGTGTGTGTGTGAATTACGATTAAAAATTATTGCTATATATTTTTTAAATATTTGCTCTTTGTTGTTGTTGTTGTTGTTCTTGGTTTCCCCTACCCCTATTTACCCCGCAGAGAAAATGAGAGTTGAACTGAAACCTTAGCTAGGAAATTTTTTACTTTTTTTTTTTGGAAATTTATTTTTTTTCATTTAGAAAATTTTATTTCTACGTGTTTTTGGAAAAATTCTAGAAATTATTGTTGAAGCATTTTTTATGTACAGCGTGCATCGTTTTATTTGTATTTCTTTTTTTTGTTGGTTTTCTTTTTTTAATGATGCTTTATAGATATGACTGATCCGCTAACTATGTGAACTGGACCTGAGCGAAGACTTAAAAACAAAGAAGAGAAGAGAAAAGAGAACAAAAACGAAATAATACGAAAATACGAATTGCAAATCATTGTTTGTTTATTACACAAAAAAAATAGAATACTAAATGAAAAACCAAACTACTTAAATGTAAATCTGTTCTGTTTAAAAACGTCTTTGCAATAGTACTTTTTGTTGTTGTTGTTGTTGTTTCGCTTTGTTGATAAATTATGCTAATTAAAATACACAGGTAAAAATAATTTCATTGTTTAATTATTTGTTTAGTTGATGCAAAACTTAAGTCTAGCGAAAATCTTGAAACGTGCTATATAAAAAATGAATTTCTTATCAAGTGTGTGAGTGTATGTGTTTTGTATGTGTATGTGTGTGTGTGTGTGTGTGTATGTGTGTGTGTGTGTGTGTAGAAAGCTTTTCTTTGTAACCACATTATTATGTTAATTTGTACACATATTTCGCTTTTAAGTAATTTATTGTTAAACAATTGGCTATGTGGATGTGTGTGTTCGTGTGTATGTGTGTCTGTGTGTGTGTGCGAAGTACAAAAGTTGCCTATGTCAACAAATAAACGCAATTTACAATAAACTGTCGCTCAATCTAATTACTGACTTTACTTTTCCCTTATACCATAAAACCCCAACTCCCGCCCCCTTCATGCTCTTCTTCCTCTTCTTCTGATCTGCGCTTAGCGTCCAGATATAATTGTTTATATATCGCTCTCTCTTTCTATATATATAGTATATATATAATTGTTATATATGCATGTACAGTATACTGTTTCCTTTTGTATATATGTCTGTGTGTGTTCCGCTTTGTCCGTTTGTATGTGTGAGTGTCTTTGTATGTGTTCGTGTGTGTGAGTTGTCGCTTTAACATTAATTTGTTGTTGCATTTTTATAATAATTTAAACTAATGCTCGCTTTGCACAAAAAATTTACACAATTTATTAATTTAATTTACGATTTAATTAGGTTTGTTTTTTGTTTTTTTTTTGTTTGTAAGCTACGTTTTCCTTTTTTTTTGTATAATTATACGTTGTGTTTTATTTAGTTTTAATTTATGTTAATATGCTTATTATTTTTTCATATATAATTATTATTGTTGTTGTTGGTTTGTTGTTGTTGTTCTTAATGCTTACGGCAAATTGGTTGTAAATATGTACAAACTTTTCTTTACTTAATCGCTAAATATGTTTAATTTGCTTCTTCCTCTCTTTCTCATTGCTGCTTAACTAATTTTGTTTTGTTTTCTTTGCTTAATTAATTGTATATATGAACCTAAGTATATAATATATATAAATACGCCCCTATGTGTGGTTGTTTTGTTTTTTTTCTTGATGTGGATTTTTTCAATTTTTCTTTTGTTGTTGTTGTATATGTATAAATATTAAACACTAAAACGAACGCCAGCCTAAAAAAAACAATTCTCGCACTATACAATTCTCAATATATATATTAATAAATAGTAATGCTGTTGCTACACAAGACTTAACGGGTAAGTCGCTTAATCATCGGTTCATCAAATCAATCGATAACTATCTATCGATCGATTGATCGTTCCATCTATCGCACACACCCTGTGCTGTTCTTGTTGTTGTTGTTGTTGTAAGGCTGTAAGGCTGCTGCTGTTTTTAATTACAAGGCTCTCGTGTTGTTGTTTTGAATACGCGCTAAAACTGTAACTCTGTATGGTTGTTGTTGTTGTTCTTTGTTGTGTGCGTTGTTGCTGTTCAAAAATGGTTTCGCAGCAGCGACTTTAACTGTTACCGCGCTGTTACTTTTCTTTTTGGACTGTTAACTTCATTTTTTTTTTCTTCGTTTGTTTGTTTTTGCCATTGCTGGTTTTGGTTGCTTGGTGTTGTTTCTTTTTGGTTTCATTTGGATTTCATTCATATTCTATGTTTTGTATTTTAATTATAGCACTTGTGGATTTCTGCTATTTGTTTTGTTTTTTGTTTTCTTTTTGGAAGTACAGCAAACGGAAGCATGCGACTGTTACTGTTAATGTTACGACTGCAGTTTACATTTACTGCCACTGTTATTGCTACTGTTACTGCTCTGTTATGTGTGCTGTTCTGTTGATGCTGCCTACGCAATGGCCGCAGTCAGATAATATAGATCCATTAGCGTCTGCACATTGATGGGCAGACAGGAGAGACGATCATGTGTGTTCGAATCGAGTGCCAGCCATGAGAGCGCATTGTAGCCCTCGAGCACGAAGCGGAGAACGTCGGCGGTGAGCGTCGAGTCGAGCGGATGATCGTTGGCCGATTGATGGGCATTGGTCGAGTTGAGTATATCGTCGGCAATCTGTATGTTGGGCACATGCAAATGCAGCGCCGTCTTTAGGAAGACTGGACACACATCCTCGAGATGCGGGCATGCCGACCAGAACCACGCGGGCATTCGACCTGTTGGCGCTGTGGACACCATATAACCCACCGATATCGGTTGCTGATTCAGCGAACCCACCTAGAAGAACAAGCAATGATTAGTAAAGTGAAAGCTATGAACAGGAAATTTACTTCCTACCTCCTCGACTTCTTGGGGCGGCGTGCACTTGAAGTTGTTGCCGCCGGGACTTTGCCAGCTGCGATTGTCCTCCATGCGACCTGGACTGCCGTGATTCGAAACGCGATCCATGTGAGCTACGAAAAGAGAGAAAACATAAGTCAGAATTTTTGGTTACGGAGGTTTTTTGGTGTGTACAAAGCGACAATACTCACAGTCCCAGAAGAGATCTCCGATGTCGGCATCGCTAAAGTCCTCGTTGCCCTCTTCGCCCTCGCCGAAGATGAAATCATCTTCCACCGGCGGTTCGTTTTGGAATTGGCGTGTAAAGGACTGTAATATCAGATAAGAAAATGTTGAAATTAGTAAATTATAAAATTCAAGCAGAAAAGAAGAGAAGAGTAATGTGTAATTGAGTTCCTAATGATTGAGGAGCTGTGTTTTCTCATTAGTCAATAATAACTAACTCTATCTAATTGCTAACCTATCATCTCATTTGATTAGAATTTTTTCAATGGTTTCAGCAATGCCTCTTTTGCAATACTTAGCTCATAACTAGCCTCCAAGCTCTTACCGTGGGGAATTTGCATTAATAGCTCAATAAGTTGCTATTCTTATATTTTCAAAACCCTAGACTTTTTATGTTGTGTAACGTATAATTATGTTTAACGTACAAATTTCAGCCCTCTAGCTCTTACCGATTGGGTCTTGCTTTAAAAATACAATAAGCTTACATTGCTGAATCTTGAGAACCCTAGTCTTATTGCACGATTAAATTGAGCAAGTTGTGTCAGTTGTGTAAAAATGTCAGCCTCCTAGCTTTACCACTTGGACTGTGCGTTAACAGTTCAATCAGTCAGTTCCTCAGTCAGTCAGGATAAACAAATAAGTCTATATAGATTAAAGCCTAAATTACATTTTCAGCCCTCTGAGTCTTACCACTTCAGCTCTACTGCATAAATCTGTCAGTCTGTGTGTTAGTCACTCAGGACAAACAACTTTTTATACTTAGATTTAAACCTAAATTAAATTCCCTATAAATAACTAACATCCCAGTGGCTTTCGCAATAATTGAAAATGAATAATAAACTTCCAACTCACCGCACAAACAGCACTCGTGGGGAAGACCAAGATGTGGGTACAGGTCACGTCCTGTGGCGTGGAGAGCGGATTCTGCATTGAGATCTGTGAGAAGCGTTCATCGGGCGTAAACTGATCGGGCATCACACGCAACTTGGCGTCCGGTTCGAGTGTGACAAGACACGCGCTGAGTATGGTCGGCGGATACATGAGCGTGCACTGTTTGCACATGTCCTTGAACTGCTTCGAGGCCTTCTGCAGCTGTTGCTTGCTCAGCAAATAGCTCCATGACTTGAGTTCGCTGTGTCCAATGCGCCCGATGCGTCCGATGACCAGACGCCACATTTGCGACGTCTGCGATATGAGACCCATGACAAAATCCATCAGCTTCCGCAGTGCCACATAACGAGCCGGAGCTTTGCGTCGTCGCGCACGATTCGGCACATCGATGTTGATGCAGACCTTTTCGAGGAGTTCGCCCCGTTCATCGGTCGCGGTGGCTAGCAACCAAGCCTGGTCCTCGCTCAAACAGTAGTTGCAATACATCACCGAATAGCGAGTCTCATTCTGCCCATGCATGCTTCCCGCTGCCCTGGAGAAGTCCGTCTTGTCGTTTCGCTCGTGCATCGGCGCCAGCACAAAGGGCGCTGTGTACATTTTGTACGCCCTTCGATTGGGTTCATCCTTGGTCTTGAGGAACGCCTCCATGTTGGCGGCGGTGCCAAAGCCCGTCAGACTCTTCACCGGCTGCGCATGCACCAAATGCCGACGACACTGCGAGAAGATGTTGAGTGCCAGGCACTTGATCTCATCGGAGAAGCGACGTCGATTGCCCGCCGGACCGAGTTCCATGATCGATTCCAGCGAGATGATCTGTATGTTCATCTGGGCGCGCACCGAGTCAGGCACCGCTTTCAACAGTTCCGCATAGCAACGCAACAGCGCAATCAAAGCCAAACGCTCCAGCTCCACACTGTCCGAGGCAAAGGTAAAGGGATTCACCACGTACAACACAATTGCGGAGGGATTTATATCCTCGAGGGTTTCGCCCATGCCCAGCGGATCGCCGAGCACGAGAGTTGGCTTGGCATCGGCGCCAGCGCCGCCTGCTCCAGCTCCCGCCACACCCGGCTTCACATCCTGTTTGCTATCCTGCTGCTGCTGTTGTTGCTGCTGTTGATCCTGTTGTCCCGTCGTCGTCGTCTGCTCTGTGCCAGGCTCGAGCTTGATGAGTGCGGTGCCATCGCTAACATGATCTGTGCCAGGTGCTGAGGCGCCCGTCTGTGACTGCGTTCCATTCCCCGACTGTCCCTTGCTGCCCTGATGACTGCCACTGGCATCGGGGGGATTAAGCAACGTCTTGTCGTTGGGCACTCGACTCAAATACGGCGCCAGCTGATAGAGAAAGGCCATGGCATAGCGTCGGATTTGATCTGCCAACGGCGCATGCTCCAGCGTGCGCAGCCAGTCATCCAGCGGTGTTTCACGTTCCCCAGGAGTTCCGTTATTGTTGTTGTTATTGTTGGGTGCTCCGACTTGAAGCACGCCATCCCAGCCGCGTATGGGCGTGTGCCGTCCTAGTTTGCACATCTCGTAGGTGCTGCTCAGCTCACGGAAATAAGTCCGAGTGTGTGCCGCAACATGCTCATTGTCCGGACACACCACCACATAGACCACATCCCGAGCATAGGAGTAAGGCTCCAGCAGAAACTTGTCCCAATAGTGTATGGAATGCGGTGCCACCGAGATCCAATCCTTCTCGTAACCCACCACGACCGAAGGGATCGGCTGAGGTTCACATTGACCCGACGCACGTCCGGCGAGACGATGAAACTGCCGCCAGGTGAGCGGACCGCTCACAGTGTTGTACGAGCTGGCATCCTTAGAGCCGGCGGAACCGCCGCGCGACTTGCAATGGAAGGCACTCTGCAGCATCGGCTGAATGGCGTTCATGGTACGGACTATTTCCTTGTTGCTACGTGTGAAACCCACCGGGAGATACGGCCACTTGTGCACCGTCAGACGACCGCTGCCCAAGGCGTGGAGTTTCTGCCGCAACGCGGGCGCCGCTTGGAAGGCGCTCAACTGTTGTCCCGGCTGTGAGGGTTGATGCGGATGCGATTGCTGCTGATGATGCTGCGACTGCTGCGAATTGTGCTGCTGTTGATTGTGTCCGAACTCGAGCATATTCATGTCCAGGCGTTGCTCCTCGAATGCCAGACGCGCCTGCTCCAGCGCCAGACTTATGACATCGTGGGCATCGGTGAACTCGAGCACATTCGCTATGGATTCCATCGATGCGGTCGGTGCACCGCTGTTGCCGAAGAGTCGCCGCTGTCGGGACATGCGACGCCGATGCGATTGCAACGCCCGATGCACCGAACTGCTCGACGTCTGTATGATGGAGCACTGATCCAGCAGCAGATCGAAGATGGCATGCGCCAGTTGCTCAGCGACCGCTAAGCTAGCTCCCGCTCCTCCCGATGTCACTTTCTCCAGTTCCCTGCCCGTGGACAACTCCGAAACTCCGGGTTTCACGCTCTTTCGGCACAAACTCTGTATGAGACTGAGTAGCGTGGGTTGTTTATTACGTCCCGGATCCTCGACAATGCCCGTGATCTCCAGCTCATCCTCGTAGAACAATCCAGCACGATGCGAGAGTCGACGATTGACCACCGCACTAAAGCCACAGGTGCACTCGACGGGATCGTCATCCACGTAACCGGTGATGTGCGGGTTGCTGCTAGGCGGTGTGCACGAACTGGAACCACTCGAACCCCCGTTGGGTGCGGGCAATGCCGGCGAGTCCAGCCCGCCGCCAAAGGAGCTCAGCATGCGCATGCCATAGGACGAGGCGGAGGACGAGTTGTTTGGCGCTGCCAACGCTGCGCCACTCGGTCCATTGAGCAGTCGCTGTTGCGTGGGAAACGGATTGAAGCTGCTGCCCGGAAGCGGTACATAAACCCCTGAGTCGGCACCGCGAATGTTGCCAATCTTCTGGGCATCGGCGTTGCACACACAAACGCTGCTGCTGTCAAAGTTGTGATCCCGAAACACATTCAATGCGGTGTCGTACAGCAAAATGTTCACCAGCACCGAATTCACCTCGGGCAGCTCCTGCAGCAAACCCATTGCAGCTGCCACAGCCGAGGCAACCGCACCTCCCGCATTGTTAGCACCTCCACTTCCTGCGCCGTATTGCATCATGGCGAGCTTGTCGCCGCCAGGCATTTGGTGTCCGAATTGTGCGTGCGGCGTGTGCGCATCCTGCGAGTTGTACGGCTTGTTGAGGTACGTCGAGGATGTTGAGGTGGCCGGACTCGCTGCTGCGAGCTCATAGGGATACGGCGGTGGCGGATGTGTGGGCGTCTGACGCATATTCCCAGCATTGTGATGCATGGGACTGCTGCGTGGGAAGGGAACCAACCCGGCAGCTGCCGGAGACGGAGGCATGGGTGACATCCCAGCGCGTTGCATCATCTGTTGCATGGAGCTGCCGGGCGGCGCTTGCGGACAGTTGAGCTGATTCAACAGCAGCTGGCTGCCACCGCTGCTCAACGGTTGGGGGACTGTGGAGACTGGCGACGGCATGGCCGTGTTCATCATGGGAGTCCGAGGTCCAGCGGCCAACAGATCATGCAGCTGCTGATGCTTCTGATGCGAATGTTGCTGCTGCTGTTGTTGCTGCTGTTGTTGTTGCTGCTGCTGCTGTTGTTGCTGGTGTTGCTGATGCTGTTGAATGCGCTGCTGCAGCTGTTGATGCTTCTGATGCTGTTGCTGTTGTTGCTGAGCTGCCGCCGCCTTGGCCAAAGTGGCTGCGCGTGACTTTTGACTGTGACTCCAGGTGGGATTGTAGTAACAATTTGCGGGCATAGCGAGTGCGGGAAGCGTTTGACTGGGCAGATTCGTGAGCGGCGCATAGCGTGAGCTGCCCACGAACTTCTCCTGCTGCGGCGGTCGGTACACGTAGTTCCAGTCGTGGATGGGTTCCTCCACGGGACTTCCTAGCTCCACGCTGTACTCCTGCTTCGTCAGCTTGAGCACAACACCGAGAGCCAGTGCAGCGGCTCCTCCATTATTGCCAGCATTGTTATTATTGTTGTTATTGCTATTACTATTGTTGTTATTGTTGTTGTTGTTGTTATTGTTGGAGACGCCGCCAACGCTGCTCGTGTCCACGCTGAGATCCGTCATGACAACGTCCGTTTGGCAGGGACTGGAATTGGGATGTTGTTGCTCATGGGACGGCGGCGTTGGAAACATTTTGGTCAAATCCTCCGCTTGTATGCTGCCCGCCCCCGAACTGGCCACCACAGCAGCGACCACAGCACTTGCCACCGCAGTGCTACGCTTGAGTTCATCAATCGTATTTGTCACCGCACTGCAACCGCCATTCGAGGGATTATTGGAGTCGGGTGGCGTATGAATCTGCACGCTGCTGCACTCATCATTGGAGCTCGTGTCGAAGATCTGCTCCAGATCGTCGAGCGTGGGATTAAGTCCTTCGGCGGTGAAGAGATTGCCGCCGCTGCCAGCGAGATTCGTTGACTTGGACTCCTTACAGGGCGAATGCAAACCGGGCTCCGTCTTAATGTCCAATCCCGGAAAGAAGCTGCTGGCCGTAGCCGCACTCCCGCTATTGCCACCGCCAGCTGCCGCATTGAGCGCATTGTCCGCCTCATCGTTGCCCTCGCTTTTGAGTCCCGTTCCTCCACCGGCGGCTGTTGCTCCAAAGGAACTGGCTATGCCCACCAGACCGCCACCAGCCGCAGCTCCGGTTGTATCGGAGGCTGCTGCCAGTTGCGTCGGTTGCGTGGCATTGCCGTCGATGGAGAGCAGCGAACCGTAGACGGATCCGGGCGACGGCATCAGCGGCTTGAAGTGCGTGTGTCCCTCGTAAAGGTTTTTGGCGTAACGCGGTCGCTTTTGCTTGGCGGATTCATTGAGATTGGGTCGCATCACCGGCAAATTGTCCCTGTGAAGAAAGAGTAGTTAAACATTTGCAACTCGAGAGGATTTCTAAAGCAGCTAGCTTACCAAGCCTCCTGTAGGCTAAAGTCATAGATGATTTCCTTGAGCCACTCCTCGCTGAAGCTATCCACATCCTTGAGCTTCAGCTGCGGCGTCTTGTACAAATTAAGCAGATTGCTCACCGCCTCCATCGTGCTCGTGGCCACCGGCTGCTGTTGTGATCGTTGCACAACTGTGCCTGGCTCCTGTTTGATTTGCGTTAAGGTTGGCGCTGTTGATGGCTGCATCTCCAGCTTCTTCACGCTAATCGTGCCACACTGCACACCAGCTGCACCACCTGCTGCCGCTCCAGCGCCTGCCGTTGCTCCTCCTGCTCCTGCGCCAGCTGCTGCTGGCGTTGTGCCGGAGGCTGCTGCATTGCCGGATGTGGGCGTCGCTGGTTGCTGCTCGCCGGACGCTGCATTGGCGCCACCCGCGTTCGAGCCGTGCTCCGTGTAGGCGGGCGGCTCACCGCTGGGCGTCTGATGCACATAGGGGGAGGCGGTAATGCTCTTGTTATCATGCTGATCCGTGGGCGTGGGCGCTGGCGTATTCTTGTCCAGCAGATGATCGATGGGCGTGGGCGGCTGCTGCAGATTCGAAACGGATGTGGGCGCATGCGGACTCATGTTAAGCAGCTGCAAAGCAATAAGGATCACAATTAGATTCAAAGATTCAAGTTGATAGGTAGGGGGAGGGGCAGTACTCACTTGCTCAGCGGGCGGCACTGAGGTCGGCTGCGATTGCGCCGAGTTGGGGTGCGGATGTGGAGATGGCGCAGGCGTCGCTGGTGATCCAACCGATGAGGAGGTCACCGCTGGCGGCATCGACGATGTATCGCCGCCCAGCGAGTTGCGTGATGAATATATCGACGCACCGCCACAGGGTGGTGTCGCTGCACTCGATGCGGCCAAATGTCTGTAGAAGAAAGTTTGCAATAATTGTTATTAGTAATTTATTATGGGCATTATGCAAACAAATAAAAATAGCATACGCTACATGCTTGCGGGTTATATACAAAAAATATATTAGAAAATTAAAATATTTAAAACCAACCAACTACTGTATAACGCATACATAGAGAAATTAATCGATTAATAAAAACGGCTTATCGATAAGCACTGCTAATATGCTAAGCAACAAAATCAAAACCACATCCAAGAGAGAGCGCGCGAGTGAACGAGATAGATAGTGTGTGGGGGGAAAAGGAGAGCCAAGGGAACAGAATAAAAATATCATAATCAACTTTGCAGTTGCCAAAAAAAAAAAAAAATTACAAACAACATTAATATATGCATGTCATGTAATGGTTATTTACAGCATATACTTAAGTATGTGTATGCGGTAGTATGTGTGTGTGAGATGTGTGTGGGGCAGCACCGCAGGATCAATGTCGATAGCAATATACCAACTACTATATACCAAAAATATCGATAACGAGTCGTCGTTAATGACCAAAAGTAACTACCGCTTTTGATTGGTGCAAAAGCGGAGTTGTGGGGAAGGCTGTTGGCTTAAGCCCGTCATTTACAATGTATGAAATTAATAATTGTTATTTATTATTGCCAGTTACCGCAAGTTAATAATTAAAAAAAAAAAATACAAAAAACATATTGTTAATAACTTTGTGGCAGAGCTGCACATGTATTCTATGTATGTGTGGGTGGCCATTGCACAGTATGTATTTGTGTATTTATATGTGAGTTGAAAATTAGCAGCAAAGAAAACTTGTAAACCAAAAACAACGAAATTAAAAACTTATGTAGAGCATGTTGTTGTGTTGTCGTTTGTAGTAACAGAATATAAACAACTTAAAGGGAGTGTGTGTGAGTTTATGAGCAAGTAATTCAAAGAGAGCGTATTATTAGAACTAAATAAAAAAAAAAAAAACAAAAACAAAAAACAACCAAAAGAAAACGAAATGAAAACAAGTTGGCAGCGCTGCTAAATTGCCTGCACACACACACACACACACTTGGCTTGAACAGCGACACAAACCTTTGTTTTGGTATATTGGTGTCTGTTGTTGTTGTAGTAGTGTTGTTGTTGTTGTAAAGTTTGAGCGCTGTCTGAGAATTGAGTAGAAAGCGCTTGTGAAACGGCACAATTTTGCGCTTGAGACTTGAGCCACCAGCAGCAGTAGTAGTTGTTGTTGTGAAGAATGAGGAGGAGGAGGAGTAGTAGGAAGTTGTTGAGGAGGAGCAGCCAAGACTGGAACTTGCACTGGAACTCGAACTGGAATGATGCGACGACGACGACGACGTTGACGACGCCCCCACCACAGACGTTGCTGCAGGTCGCTGGTGATGATGTTGTTGTTGTTGTAGCTGTAATTGTTGTTGTTGCTGCTGATAGAGCTGGAACGACGTTTTGCCACTGTTGTTGGCAGCACTGATGGCAGCTCGCAGTGCAGGCGAATTGCCGCCGCTGCTACTGCTCTGCTGTTGCTGCTGACGCTGCTTGCTGCCGGCGCTGCTGCTGCTGCCGCCGCCGCTGCATTGTGCGCTGAAATTTGGTGGGTTTTTTTTTTGTGTTAAACTTTCAACTCAACTTTCAACACACATTTGATTCGAAGGCGCGCGCGTATTTGCTGTGGTGAGTTTCGATTTGTCTTAACGGCTGTAAGCGTTTAATTAGAATGGCAACACATGCAACGCAAACACACACACACACATTTACACACAGACGCACACACAATTAACTTATGATTATAAATACATACAAAAAAAAACAAAAAAAAAATTGTTTAATAATATTGCAATATTAGGGAATATACTGAATTCTGGAATTCTAGGCATGCCATCAAAGCGTTATACAAGTCTCTCGATTACAATTCATATATATTCATAATATATCGATATCGATAAAAATTCAATACAAATCGCGCTACGAAAAAAAAACAAATCACACATACTCCAAAAAAGAGAGACAGACAGACAGAGATAGATAGAGAGTAAAAGAGGAGCAGCAGGATCGTAACACACACGCACACATAAACACACACACACACTCGTGGTGCGTGGTATAGGTGTGTGCTGGGTGGTTGGGTGCAGAGAAAAGTTCAAAAAAAAAAAATCAAAAAGAGGAACAGGAATAGAAAAGAGAGACAGCGGGCGTTCGGTTTGTAAAGAGAAACTGCAGCGAGAAAAACTTACTTGGTGCATATGCAAGGTGCTTTCTGCATGGGATCCACAAAGTTCCACAGCTTTTGCCGCTGCTGTTGTTGTTGCTGCTGCTGCTGCTGTTGAATTTGCTGCTGCACATGCTGCTTGGAATCCGTTTGCTTCACATCCTCTTCCTCTGCCGGAGTCGCTGCCGACGCTGACGTCGCTGACGCCGCGGCATCCACATGCAGCGTATTCATGATGCAATCCTGCCAAGCACGCTCAGGCATTTCAATGGCCGCCGTTGCGGGTATGTGAGTATTGTTGGTATTGAAGGTAAATCCCGATGTCGGACGCTGATCGTAGTACGGCTGAAACGTTAAACGTTCCAACGCGCTCATCGCCTGCGTCGTCGTTGTTCCTGTTGTTGTTGTTGCCTTCTTGTTGTTACAGTTTCCATTCGTATTGCCGCCAGATGGCGCCACAATCGCCGCCTCTTTAATTGCCGCCGTTGGCATCGCTGCTGGCGTTGTTGTTGGCGCCATTGCGGCTGCTGCGGGCGAGGAGAGCGACGCAAGCACAGCTGGTTCGGCTGCCCCGCTGACGCCATTCGCCTTGTACATCTCGGTAAACTCCATATGCTCCATGTCGTCCAGATCTGTGACTAGTACATAGTTCGTGGGGTGATACATCTTATGACCACCTGAAAGTAGCGCGAGATATTCGATTGGGATTAGCAAGTGGACTGCATGTGGAACGTATGTGATTGGTATGTGAATTTTGTGGAGGATTAAGTTGGATCGCATTTCAATGAGTTTACTTATATTGTAGAGGATCGATTCGGATTAGGAAGTGGATTGCATGTGGAACGTATGTGATTGGTATGTGTAGTTTATGAAGAACCAAAGTGGATTACGTTTCAATATTCTTACTTATATTATAGAGCATCATATTTTGAAAGAGTTGACTAACATTTGAGGATCGCGTGAGGAATTTGTAACGATTGGGATTAGCATAGTGGATTGCATGTGGATCGTATGTGATTGGTATGTGTATTTTGTGGAGAACCAAAGTGGATTGAATTTCAATATTATAGAGGATCATATTTCAAAAAAGAGATCACACATTTGAGGATCGCATGAGTAATTTGTAAATTATCCTATTCTGAGCGTATAATTAGAATCGTAGAAATTCTATTCAAAGCTTATGTTGGATGATAGAAATCGTGAAAATCTCAGGTTTATTAGAAGATTATTAGGTTTGCATGTAGATAAAATATGATTAGTTTTGTACTTTATAGAGAATCATATTTCAAGCATATACCCAGATGTGTGAAAAATAAAGTATTTTCAATAACAGCTGTCTAAATTGTAAAGCTCCCAGCTAACTTAAGAAAAGTTAACGATAATTGCGATAGTGGAGAGTAAATTAACTTGAAGACAGCTGTTCTTTAAAACAAAATAAAGATCAGATCAATGTAAAATGCATTGAAAACATTCATTTAAGAGTAAAAATTGAATAATTTTAGAAACTGTTTTTATATTTTTGAAATTATCTGCATTCAACAAAATTAGATTCTCATACTCGAAACAATTTCTAATGCAAAAGAATTGAAATTAAAGTTAAATTGTTGAACTTAGTTTATCTGGGAACAGATTTCAAATGGATCACTTAGGGAATTCAAGAGATGTGTGATATTTTAAGGGGTTTCCCATGCACATCTCCGTTTTACTCACCCGACACCACCTCGACCACTGGCGGCACATCCGTGTTGTCCTTATTGCACAGCGGAAAAAACGATGCCCAATCCTCGAGAATCTTTTCGGCCATGGGATCGCTGGCCTTGTAACTGTTCCCAGTGAGTATTGCCGCAATGCCAAACGGTGCCAACATCACCTTCCTCGCCTGCGCTGGCGTTGTTGTTGTCGTCGCTGGCTTCTCGGCTCCAGCCTCGATCAGCGGCGAAGTGGCAGGCAATGGTGTTGTGGCAGCACCTCCGCCACCATTTGCCGCATCCTTGGAGGCAGCAGCAGCATTTCCTTGGCCACTGGCCGCAGCGAAGGCTGCCGACGCCTCAGCCAGATGCTCCTTGGTCAAAGGACGCACGGCAGGATGCTCCCGCAGATCGATGGAGGCACAGACCGTGTCGCCATGCACAAAGAACGTAAACGAAAAGGACAAGTGTTGCGAACTAGAAGAAAGATTAGGAGATACGTCAGCTAATCCTGTCAAGAATCAATTGGGAATTTGTGTCAGGAAGAACGATGCGATCGCATAGACTTCAATGCGAACGCACAGAGTTCCTGATTCATTTGATCTGGGATGATTACCGCGACCACCAGCGGAGTTACTTTCAACATCTGGTCATCGTTGTGTTGGCAAATGTCATCCAAAATGTGGATTCCATTTAGGATCGTAACTTACCTGCGTCCAAAGAGACGATCGCTTGAGGTGCAAGGCTGAACAAACCATTTGCCAAAGCGCACAATGTCCTTGGTGAGCACAAATCTGTGAGTAGGTGAAAGTAATGATTAATCCAGGTCATTCTACAACATCTTCAATAAACTCACCTCTCCATAAGATTGTGCAGCGCCTTGAAGAGCAGAGAGCGGCACTCGTAGGTCAGTTCACCCTTCCACGTGCCATTCCAAAGCGCTTGATTTGCTGCAATGCAAAAGAGAAAAGAAACCAGTTAGTTAACGCTGAACTTTGAAAGCACATTAAAGATAATTTGTTGGAAAGAACTGAGAAGCTCTTCTTATTTCAAGGAATTATTGAATATATGGTTTCTAGTTAGTTAAAGGTTAGCTTTGAAAGCACATTAAAGCTTATTTGTATGCAAAAGCTAAATGCTCGTATTATTTAAAGGAATTTATAGAATTTCTGATTACTATTTTAATTATTAGTCTCCATACTATAGACGAAGTCATTTTTAACTTATTAAGCAATTTTATTGATGTTATTATTATTATTTTATTGAAATAACGAATACAATTGCCAATTCCAATGATATAAAATAACTCAGTGTTTTCAAGCTTATTATTAATTTTAAATATAAACCCTTTAGTAAACATATTAAAGTTGTAAACTAGTTTAAGCAACTTAAAACAAAACCATTTTATTTATTTAATCCAGAAATGCTTTAATGATGATTCTTTAATTTAAAATATATTAACAAATAATAAATTATACATCATCAAAGTTCCTCATACACAAATAAATAAGCATTTTTATAAAAAAAAAGTATAGTATAGTTAGCGTCGATCACACTTTGTATAGCATCAATCCACAACAAGTTAATTTACACTTCTAGTTCCACTCCCGCCCCGCCCCCTAATCAATGGAACTTGTATTTAACTGGAGTGTGGAACGCATTTGGAAGGCGGAAAATAACCGCATAAAATAAGAGAAAAAGGCACGCGCGCGCTCTTCTTCATCTAAGCACGCATAAACACACACACACACACACACATGCATATTTGGTGACGGCAAACAAGGGGAACGACAACAACAATAATAATAATAAGTGCAAAGGCAACAACGCAAATCATTTTAGTGAGCAGCAAATTTGAAAGTGACGCGCGCGCGCTTTTGAGAGCATTATTGAAAAGGCGAAATGATTTTTGTTATTGTTTTGCGACGCGCGCATCCCAATGACAAATTTAACTCTGGTCGAACAGAGATGGATTAATAACAATATTAGAGCGCGCGAGAGAGAGAGAAAGCGAGAGCGAAATGTCTATGTAAATGCAAGTAAAAACAACAATGCGAGTGAAGCAGAGGAAGACAAAACGGTGCCCCTATAGGCAGTAGAAGAAGAAGAAGCAGAGACAGAGGCAAATCAAAAGCGGAAGCGCAAACAAAATGCCACTTAAAACAAAAAGAGGCAACGACGACGACAAGTCGACGACTATTTACGTTGCGCCAGAGCGAGATAGAAAGAGGCGGCAGGAATAGTCGAGAAATTTTTTTTTGGAAAATTCCAAGCATCTGACAAACATACACACACACACAGAAGTACACACGTACGTGAGACACCTACACAAGGCTGTGTAACTGCCGGTTTTCACCCTCAGCACATTCAACAACACACATACAAACAAACAAACGAGACAAAAAATTCAAGAAATAATAAGAGGCCAAAACACACAGAGGCGCAACATCCAATCAATGTTGCAAAGATAATTACGTAAAGGTAAACAACATTATAAATAACAAAACACAAATGCAAAGAGAACAAGAGCGCGCGCCCCATTCACACTCAAAAAAAAAAAAAAACAACCCAACAGCAAAAAAAACACAAAGAGCGCACGCCGGCGAATGAGTGAGTAATTATGAGTGAATGAGCGAACTGAGTGTGAGTCCGAGTGATACGAGTGTGTGAGAGTAAGTGAGTGAGTGAGCAGCAAAGCAGCGAGAAACGACGTCACAATGCAGCAGCAGCGAACGACGCGACAGCGGCAGAGCGTCGTCGTCGTAGGCTGGGCTTTGGAAATGTATGCTTGTTGTTGTTGTTGGTTTTCTTGTAGCTATGTAGTTGTAGTAGCTATAGTTGTTGTTGTTGTTACAAGCCTGCTTGTGGATTTCATTGTGTGTACCTTCTTTCAATGAGATCAGCGTAAAATTTTTAACCAGAGGGCAATGTACGATTATGTACGTGTGTGCGTTTGCGTACGTTTTTCTGTATATGTGTGTGTGTGTTTGTGGGCTTATTTTTGCGCTAGTGTGACCAGCCAGGGGTCATATGCGAAGCCCGCAAAAGTTCAAAAGCTCGCACACACACACACATTCAGACACACTCACTGTTCGAGACGAAACGTGCAACAGAATAATGTAAAAGTATAAAAGGGTAGCAACAGCTACATGGCTAGCTGCAGCCTCTCAAAGCAACAAAAAAAGGCAAACCTACAAATTCTGCAAATACAAAATTGGCATTGCCGACAACGACAACGACGGCGACGACGTGATGCGGCTGCTGCTGTTCATCGTCGTTTCACCGACTTGCGACTTCGTCGTCTGCAAGCCGACCAGGCAACCATCCGACCACCGCTGCTCAATGCAAATTCCAAATACAAGTACATATGTACACACTTACATACAGGCATACGCATATTTATTATATACACGCATCTGTGTGTGTGTGTTATTTTTTTTTTGTAGCACGTGTGGTTTGTGCACATGTTGCTGCTGATTGAGAGACTCACGCAGAGCGATAGCTTCAAAGAGAGCGCGCGCCCACCCGCAAGAGAGAGAGTGCGAGAGTGGGTGAGTGAGAGGAGCGCACACACAAACGCAACACTCACTGTTGCTGAGAGCGCAAGTGAGTGAGTGATGAGCGAATGAGTGTTGTTTGGCCAAAAAGTGCCGCTAGTTTTTCTAAAACATGCACTCGCTCAACTGCTACTGCTCTCCCACACACATACACACACACACGCACACCTTTTGCGCTCTTCTGATGTTGTTTGTGCGCTTGATGAAACGCTATTTTAGGTTAAAAATTTGCTACCACAGCAAAATGTAAATGACGTGCGAAATGTAAGAGTGTGTGTTTGTATGCTTATGCGTGTGTGTGTTGTGTTGTATCTTGAGTCTAAATAATTACAGAATTACAGCTATGAAATTCGTTGCAATGAATTGCGTGCAACAAGCGGTAGATGGCATGCCAAATCCACACATACAAATGCCAATATACTGCATATGCGTGTGTTTAATCAAGGTCAATAATCTGCTGCGGTTGTGAGCGCACATTGAAAATTGGTTAATAAGCAACAGCAAACAGCAGCAACACACAAAAAACAGGTAAAGCGTCGTCGCAGTCGGCAAACGGAGCAAAAACGAATGCAAAATTTTGCCGTGCAGCAACAACAAAGCGCATTGTAATTAAGCTTTAAAACCAGTTTCGAAAAAAAAAAATAAATCTAAAGAGAGCAGAGAGAACGAAACAGCGCACAATCGCACACATACAGAGAGAGCTAGAGAGCAGAGCGCAAGCAACTCTCTCATACACACCCACACACACATTGTACATTGTGCACAAGTTGTGAGCTCATAATTATTAGCCCCAATTGTGAGAGAGGGAGAGAGGCGCACACAAACACACATACACAATGTCAAAGCAGCAACAAAGTGACAGCTGTTTAAGGTAAACTGTATCAAGTGTGTATGTGTGTGAAGAGAAGAACAACAACAACAGCCATTGGCAATGACAACAAGTAGCGGGGGCAACAAGCGAATAATCGCATAGAGTGTTGCTGTTTATGTCGTTTCTCGCCGTTGTTCGCGTTCTTGCTATCGATATCGATATCAATACCATTTTGCAAAATCGTGTGAATATGACTTTGTTTCATTCTTTTGCAATTGATAATAACAAAATAACGAGCGACATTGTTGGCATTGTGTGACGTCTGAGAATGAACAACAACAACAAAATAAAAAGCGTCGTTGCCTTTTTTCACTGGGCAGCGTCGCACACTCTCTTACTCTCTCTCTCTTTCTGGTTTCATTCACACGCAAATACACACACGCGCATACATACGAAATGTCAGTGGACAGCAGCTTTTTTGTTTGTTGATTGCGGCGACACAAAGTAAAAGGCTATAAAAAGCAAAGACAATTCGCACAACGTAATGTCAATGCAATTAGTCAATGTCCTTGTCATTAAACAAAAAATAAAACGACGAACGGGGTCGACAACAATTTCACCAGAGTCAAAACAGGCAGCGCAACGACAGTTACTGCGGCAGCAGCAGCGACAGCGGCGCATTCAACTCGTCGCCTTATGACGTCGCACAATCGAAAGCAGACGTTAACTACGTTACGATTACGATAGCGATTACGATTACGTCGTTGGCTGACGTATGTTCACATGGTATGTTCATATTGTACATACACACATACTACATACATATATAGATACTGATTACAATGCGAGTGGAATTTTTGCCAGCCACAACACAAAAATTACAAAGAGACACCAAGTGATAATTTGTGGTCAGAGATAGCGATAGCGTATATACTATGTGTATATGGGAAGCCATGGGCAAAAATTAAATAAATATTAGCCACACGCCACACAAAAAAAACTACCGTTGCTCTACAGCTAGAGCTACTACTGATAAGAAAAATGATGAAAAAATCTAAGTAAAAGCAAAAGCAATCATCATCGTCGAGGCTAGCAGCAGCAGCAAGCAAGTCCCCCTTAACAGCATTCTGAATTTGCCAAGGCGGCTACTACAGCACACACACACACAAATAAGCTTCAAAGAGAGAGCGAGAGAGGGAGCGCGCCCAAAAGCCCAAGTGAGAGCGCGCCATGCACAATACGAAACAAAAACATTGCAAATTACACAGGTGACGTTTTACGCGTGGGCTGACCGCAAGGCAACTCAACGAGCGAGCGAGCGAGAGAGAAACAGAGAGAGGAGGGTCTGACTACTACTTCTGCTGTTGCTGACAGACGAGCGCGCCATGTGAGTGATTGTGTGTTGGGAGGGAGAAGCACACACACACACACACACAAGCGCGCGCGAGTTTATTTATTTGACATGCACATGTGTGTGTGCGTGTATTGTTTTGGTTTTCTCATGGGTACAACACAATTTTTGCTGCGCTGCACGTTGCGGCCTTGAACGTTTTATTAAATTTATAAAGCTACCAGGCAATGTAACGGCATGTGATGCAAAAACATATCGATATTTACCGATATTTCGCATAGATCAATGTTTTCTTAAAATGCTGCCTAACAAAAATTAAAACAACTATCAACTATAAAACTTTTCAATTTAGTTATGGATTTGTTAAAAACTTGAGAACAAATTTTTTACAGATTTCATTAAATACACTTCCTATTATTGTATTATTATTATACTTTGAAAACTCTCTCATAACAAGAAACTAAACAGTCTGAAAGATTGGATTACGGATTATAGATATTTTTTTTTTTTAATCTTTTTGCTTATTGGAAGATTTCTTAACAACTTGAGAACAAATTTAAAGAGTGTTCACTAATAATCGAATTAAGTATAGAATTATGATGTATTTATTTTATTAAATATATTTCATATTACTGTATTATTATTATAATTTAAAGACGCTCTCATAATACAAAAACAAAATATAGATCTATACTAATAAATCAACAAAAGTCGAATAACAAGCTGGAGTATATACAATAATAACTAAAGTAATTGTGATTCCTGAAAATCTGGTTGCGATCAGATTGTCGAAGTTATTAAAGATATACTTTAATATGGTCAAAAAAGCCTACTTGCTTTGGCTGACAATCTGGTATATTTACGGTATATTCTGAATGCGGTACTATGTCGATATAGCAAATATACCATTTGATATATTTTAGCATTATTTTTTAAGAATAATACCACAATATTTTGCAGCGGGTAGCGGGTATCTGCAAGTCGAGCACACTCGACTGTAGCTTTCTTACTTGCTTCTATTTTCTTGTTGCTTACCTGCTACTTTTAGCAGCTCGGCATCGACGAGCTCACTGAGATCCGGCTCTTCGCCATACCAAAAGATCCACAGCTCCTTGGCGGCGGCAAGCGATAGAGGCGGGTGTACAGTAGTCGATGTGGTAATCTCAAAGTTTAAGGCATTCTGATCGGTGTTATCCTGCTTCGTGGATTGAACGCGTCGCCACACGCACAGCATATCCGCCTGCATGCATCGTGAATAGGATCGCAGTATTGGATCGGCCAAAGGATCACTTGATGCATTTGGCCGTTCGCCATTCACGAACTTTCGCCATTTTATTCCACACAAATCAGTCTGGAGAAGAGAAAAGAAGGGAATTTCGTTATCATTTCGATGTTTACTCAATTAGAATTTATCAAAGCGAAGGTAGATAAGCCCCCACAGTAAATAAATATATTTCTAAATCCATATTACATATTGAACAATCAATATGGTTGTAAAGTATATCACAGTTTGACTTCGATAAAGAAAAAGAGTGGAAATAGCCTTTATCCGCTCCTAACATAATTAATGCTCACAGAATAACCAATAATGTCCAATGTTATATGTATTTTTGAATTGTTCTCCTAAATTAATAAATTTTTAATATCAAATTTAATAGATTATATATAACAAAAAAATTCTAAATCCAAGAAAAATATAATTTTAATAGTTTATTAGTTTTTTAGGTACAGAATATTGTTGAAAAGGTATTTTGGAATGTTGAAAAAAACATTTTCTTGTATGGAAATGTGCCTCATGTTTATGTTACGTTAAATTAACATTTGTGGTGTTATTATTTTATTACGATGTCTATTCAAACGTTGAAGTACTGATTAAAAATAAAAATAAATAAAGTACTGATTTAAAAAAAATCAGTTGTCTTGTATAGTTGTCCTGTATAATACTCTTTTTTATACATTTTCGTATTTCAGAAAATTGTTATATATGAAATTAGGGGAGAAAAATTAAATTGCTAATAGGATTTTTTTTTCTTTCTTCATGTTTATATTGAAAAATAGATCTTTAAAATAAAACATTGAATTTCGTTCAACTAAAAATGTATTATTGTTTTATTTTTTAAATACATATAAAAATTGCTTTTCATATTTCTTGTTTCCTTACATTTAAAAAAAAATCAAATTGGCCTTTGCTCTTATTTTGTAATATTAAAGTGTTTTAAAAATCAAATAAAATTAAAAATTTAAAGCCGAGAAAATTATCTCTAGCACCTTCATCGTACTGTGTGATCACTGTAGCTTCTGCTAACTGTATCTAACTGAGATAACACCTACGCTTTGTTTACAAATCCCACACGCAACAATCTACTAACTAAGCAGCTACCACCTACAAAAGCTCCGCACAACAAAGCGCGTCAGTGTTGCAAAACGCTAAGCATACAACCACACACACACACACAACACACACATTCCACAATCGCTGCACTTGTAACAGAAAACAGAAGCAAAAAAACGAAAGGCGCATACAAAGCAAAGCTCAAAACAAAAGCACAAGCAGCAGCAGCAGAAGAAGAAGCAGACGAAGAAGAGGCAGAAGCAGAAGAACACGACAACGACGAGCCACAATTTTGAAAGAAAAGCCAAAGGCAATAAAAAAAAACACAACAAAATTGAAAAAAAAAAAAAAACTGGCTGGGGTCTCTTTGGTGTCTTTGGCTCGTCATTGGCGGCTTCCGTTGTGCGAGTTGCGAGTTGCCGTTGTTGTAGCTTGTGTTGTAGTTTGTAGCTTTGGAACAAGTTGTCGTTGTTGCTGCTGTGGCAAGCACAAATCAATGGGCCAAAGACAAAAAGCGTTGGCCAAGAGAGCGTTAAGCATAGCACAAAAAACACTACGAGAGACTCGAGTCCACATACACACACACACACAATCGCGTCATAAACATAGCCAAATAACTGCACCTCACACGCACACATACATACATAGCATATTCACACACACTCACACACATGTTCAGTCGCAGTCGCGCGCAAAGTGAACAACAACAACAGCAAGCAGAGCAGAGCAGCAAAAGGTATTCCCCAAACCACGAATGGCTGCCGACTGCGCTGGCGACGAGCGTCGCCCCCAACAACACCGACAGCTACAACAACAAGAGACCGTCGCGTCGTCGTCGTTCCACATTCTTCCGTACATTTGATTTTGTATTTTGTATTTCGGATTCTCAGGGGGTATCGCAATTTTGTGTTTTCATTTTCGCTCTCGTTTTTACAACTCGCTACTCTTTCTGCATATGCGAGTGTGTTTGTGTGTGCTACGACTTTTTATGTTTACTGGCCTTTTACTTTTTTTTGGGCGAGCAATATATTTAATAAAAAAAAGCATTCCTTCCACTTCCCCTCTACTGGTGTTTTGAGCGTTTTTCAACATTGTCATCGTCATCGTCTCACACGGCAACAAACAAAAACAACGGCAGCAATCTCAACGTTTTGGGTCGCCGTCTTTTATCTGCCGACGTCAGCGACGGCGGCGGCGTCTCGTTGCATACTCGTCTCTTTCATTTTTCTTTTTGTTTCTTTCTATTATTTTTGCGATATTCATATAGGCAAACAATGTTCAATATGTGTGCGTGTGTGTGGCGGCTGCTTTGGGGCTTGCGCTCATTTCGCCGCTGGGACACATTTATTACAGCAGGTGTGTGTGTGTGTGTGTATGTGTGTTAAACTCTCTCGCGCGCTCTTTGCATCAGCATGAGTGCGTGCGTGTGTGTGTGTGTTATCATTCTGACACGCTTCGCTTTGCTTGTGTTTGTTCACGCGCGCGTGCCTCCCAAGTTCAAGCTGTCGTCGTTTTATTTCTGTTGCTGCTGCTACCTCACTCATTTACTCTTTATGTGTGTGTGTGTGTTGCGCTCTCCGTAATTGGGTCTGCCTGTTCACTACAAAGTTGCGCTCTCTCGTCAACGACATCGTCACTCGCCGCTCTCTCAGAGAAAGTTTTGCGCGTTTGTTATTGTTTCGTTATTTCGTACAGCGTTCGTTGGCGCGTCGTCGTCGCCGTTGTCTTCGTCGGCCATTCTCTCACAGTCTGCTTTTAGGGGGGTGGGGGGAGGGCTGAGAGAGGCTGTCGCTTTGGAGCACGTTGACTTGTCGGAGCTTAAGCTACCATTTGAGCTTTTCTTTTGCTACATCTATTTTTGTAGTTGTTGTCGCTCTTGTTGAGCGAGATTCATTAAAGAAATATGCCACTGAAAAAGAAAGAAGAAAAAAAGAAACGGCGTTGCGACCCGGCCAACTAGACGCCGCCGCCGCAGCCGCTAAAGAAGAACCTGTTATGGCCGGTCACTCAGCCGCATGAGGAACCCACTCATACACACACACACGCACACAATAGTTATTTGTTGTTGCTTTCTTTTCTTTTGGCCTGACTTGTTTGCCGTCTATTCCCCCCTCTTCTTTCGTACTCTCATATGCATAGTTCCGCTTTGTGCGTGCTTTTTCTGATTATGTTTCGAATGGGGGGAAAATAACGTTACCAGGCAAAGAGCGTGAGAGAGTTGCTGGGAGTTGAGAAAAATATCAATAAACGCGCTGTGCGCACGCCTATCGCCTATCGATAACAATCAGCTGTCAACACTGAACCCAACTGAACTGCATTGAACGAAGCGAACCGATCAACGTGGGTGGGCATGAGACACCCTGTGCTGCATTGTCACTGACCTAGATCTCAAAAGGCAAATTGGCAAAGAACGGAAATGGAAATTAAACGTAAGAGCAAAAACAAAAATATATGGCTAGACAAAGAGAGGGACAGAGAGAGTGAGAGAGCGTTGTTTTGTGTGCGTTTCTCTACTTACCAAGGCATAGAAGTTTGTATGGCAATCCTCCAAACTTGCGCCGTTTGTCTGATGATTTTGATGCGTCATAGTTCTTGGCTTTTTATTTTTGCACAACAGCAGCACCTCATTTTCTCAAGATGATGAAACAAGTAATGTTGGAATTGTGGTGAGAAATTTCGATTGTGGTAAATTTTTAAAGATATTTTCTAGTATTTCTTTTTGTTGTATATTTGTTATTTGCACATTTGTTATGATTTCAATTGATATATTCTTTTTTTTTTTGTTTGCTGCCTCTCTTTGCTCTTCTTCTGTATTGATTCTAATACGACGGCGACGACGACGGAGACACGGATACAAACACGAATACAGATGCAGAAGAGATACGGAGAGACATACACACACTCACACACATACACGGGGACACGCACAAACACGGACGTAGAGGCACACAGATACGCACGTACACAGTGACACGAATTGCGTTTGTTTTGAGTGAATTTTTCGTATTTTGCAGTTGTTGTTGATGATGCTGCTGCTGTTGTTGTTGTAGCTGTTGTAGATGTCGCTGCTGCTGCTGTTGTTGTTATTGTTGTAGCTGTTGTAGTTGATGTTGTTGCGCAGCTGTTGCAGTTCACAACTGTTGTTGTTTGTTGTATTTGTAGAAGAACAAGAACATTGAATTTGTTATTATAATAAATATTTGTATATTTGCATGATTATTCTTATTAATATTTCCAATTTGTATTTTTATCTAGCTATTTTCCACTTTTACATCTTGTTTATGTTTTACACTAAAAATTGAGATTCCGCATTATTTGCAATTCTTGTTTGTTGCTGCTGCACATATAATTTTTTCCTTTATATTTCCGAAAGCGAAACACGTTCAGGTTAAATCAATTTCGAAATCAGCAACATCATCGCAGAGAGAGAGAGAGCGACTTGGCAAAACGTATTGCACTCACATTCCACTTCACTCGGTCAGTTCACTCCATCATTGATTCACTCACTCAGCCACATACACGACAATGAAAAACAATTTTGTATTTGTCTTATTGTTCGTTCACTGCGTTGCTTTGCTTGCTTATTTGTTGCTTGCTCTCTCATACACATAGACACATACACCGACACGTTCATATGCGGCAATTACAAGGGTGGACGGCCGCCATAGCAGCAATGCTAATGCTCCACACTCTCTCTCTCGCATCTTGCTCTCCCTCGCCATGGGGCTGAACCACTGTCCATTCATTCGACGCACAAAGAGAGCACATCGCACACACACATACGCGCAGAGAGCCAACGCGAAAGAGAGAGCGCGCGCTTAAGCGAGACACAAAAATTGACTTTTTCAAGGCGCGCAGACGACGTGACGAGACCGACTACAATAACAACAACTATTACTATTGGGGTGCTTTGCATGTGTGTGTGAGCGAACGAGTCTCACACATACACACACAAACACCGACGCACGACGACGATGAAAGTCGTTGGGTTTTCGTTAATCGTTGATGTAGACAAAAAAAAAAACATCGAAAAAAGAAATACAAAAAAATAGGTATGTAGTTTTTTTTTCTTCTTTTTTAGGCTACACACACAGTTTATTCGAAATTGAGTAAATAAATATGTGTATGCATAATGCTGAATGCTTTGTTTTTCTCCTCTTCGTCTGTCTGACTGTCTTTTTTATTTTGCGCGTGATTTGATTTTTTTTCTGGTTGCGCTATTTGCTGCAGTGTATGCACTTTGGAAATACCATTTTCATTTTTCTGTATACATTTTTCGTATTTCGATTTTTCCCATCCACACACAGATATAGTGAGTGAGTGCACAAATAATATACATAAATGATTTATTTGTGCGGTTTGCGTGTTTTTTTTATTTTGTGGACACACTGCGGAGCTGGCAAGAAGAAGCAGCAGTCAAATGAGTAATAGTAAATTGTAATGAGTTTGTGCTTAAAAAGGCACTCACACACACATGCACACACGAGCGCGTACGAGACACACACATACACACACGTACAGAGGCATCAACAGTGGTGACACTCGATGTAAATATTGCTAATCTATTTGTATCGAACTTGCACCTTGCACCGCTTTATTTCAATTTATTCACAATAATATATGCATACTATTTGAAATTTATAACTCAATATATACATTGAAACGAATATACACACAATTAAATATATATGTACTATGTATATAAATGTATAATACGATTTTTCTCGCTTTTCGCACAACAACCAAATGACGAGTCAGAAAATTTTAAACCGACTGCGAGACCGAAACCGTTTCTGCTGCGACGACGACGCGACATCGCCACACACAATGGAAATTTCGCTCGCCTAGCTTTGGCTCGCTTGCTGCTGCTGCCTTTTGAGTGTAGTTCCTAAAAAAAAAATTACAAATACAAGAGAGCGTACCAACTAAATAGTAGCAACGAGTAGCGAGAATCGGAATCAAACAGCAGCAAGCAGCAGCAGCCACTCAAAAGAAGATTTGTCAGTTCTCTCCGAACGAATATAGCGGCGTTTTGCTCATTTTGCAATTGAGAGAGCGTGAGCGTGAGAGAGCACCGCATCCAAACAAGTTTGTTTGAACGCTTGTGTGTATGTGTGCTGTTTATAATACCATCTCGCTCTCCCGTTGCCGCTCTCACTGTGTCTGTGTGTGTTGCTCTCTTGCTTTTGTGCATCGCCCTCTACTTTGAATGCTGCTGCTTGACTGCTTAGGGATGCAACTTTTTTTTTTTGAAAACCGGAGAATAACCAGATCGATTTGCTTGAAATATGGCGCAGACAAAATGGCCAGACTATGTTTTTTTCCAAATTGTTTTTTACGAGACAATTTATTGCATAGCAGAAGAAGTATTGTGAGAGCTGCAAAAGCAACAACGATCGACAATCAGTAGCTTTAATCCATTTTTGCAGAGAAGACATTCAAAAGAATCTACATTCAAATCAGTTGGCTTCATGTTTTATGCACTACACAACACTACGCACACACACATGCACGCATATGCATATAGAGTGCGAAACGTGATACATAGACAGCATTCCTCTCGCATTCACACGCACACACACATACAATCGCACACAGCGGCAGTGACAAACGTACACACACAGATACAAATGTAGCAGTGACGCGAGCAACCACTTTCGTAGGTTTTCTTTCCACACATACATATCTCTTCTCTCACTATATATTTTTTTTGTATTCGCAATAATTGTTCAATCTTCATTTTGCATTCGCATTCCAATTGTAAATTGTTTTTGCTTGCAGCTTATTAATTATTTTACAATGGATGCCGACGACGACTTTTTGTCGTCTGTTCCTTTCTCATATATGTATGTACATATCTACACACACACTCACGCACTTCACCGACTCACACACGGACACTCACTCACAAAATGATCCCCTTTCCAGCGGCAAATAGCACAATTATTTTAATGCTCTTGCGGAAATATTCAAATGCAGTTAATGCAGTTTAATGTGTAATAATTATGGCTCTGATATTTAAACGAATGCACTGTTATTATTATTGATGTGTATTATTTTTAATGTGCTTCATTTAGGCTCTCTACGTATATCTCTCTTTCACTCTCTCTCTCTCTCTCTTTCTCTTCGTCTTGCTCACTGCTCGACACACATACATATCATCTCATGTACATGCATGCAGATGTATGTATGCGGATGTACATATGTGTATGTATGTACATATTTTTCGCATTTCTTTGGCTTTGACTCTTTTTTATCATTTACATTTCTTTCTTTTATTTTATTTTTTTGCGCGATTTGTGCCACTTTCTATTCACATTTTGGATGAATTTTGCACTTGTTAAAACGACCGGCGCACGTTATTCCGCCGTGCGTTAAATTTGCACGTACGCAATTGGCGGTATATAGCAATTTAAAAATTTTAATTAAAATTCACACGGAGCAAATTTTTCCAGGAACGAAACTGCCGTTTTCTTTGCGTTTCTTCGACCGAACGTCGCGACGCAGTGTTGGCTAGCGCCCCAATGCCAAGCGTTGCATTCGCTGAGTTGTCCAGCTGTTTGCCAATAACTGGTACGCAGCTCACATTTTATAGACAGTACTTAATACATATTTTTCATTGTGTCGAAAATTAATATTGCTTTCAGATAGTGGCGAAAGAATATTTGAAATTAAAACAGACAAATGAAAATGTCTAGAAACAGTGCAAACACAAAACGGCTGACGGTATATTAAAAAAAATATACCAAACTATTGTCATTTAAAAAATAAACCATTAAATTTCAGCATTTATAAGTGCTTAAATATAACGCTATCACAAAAAAAAAACATTTATATACGAAAATAATACAAAGTTCGACTTGAATGAATATATATTATTTATTTATAAAAATAGCCACCCTGTTGCAAATAAAAATATCTCACGGACTAGAGAGAAAACTAATCGAAAGCTGAACCGTATAAAGCGCTATCGATATTTCGTGCTTTGCGTGTCCAAAGTATTAGATATTATTTATTTTTATGTTTTTGCTGTTAAAATGGCAACAAAATTGAACGTAAACATAAGAACGCTGCTCACCAACTGTGAGGATCTGGCCAAAAGCGAAAGCAACTTTTGGCGCCTGCAAAAGTTCCTTAAATCGCTAGACACAATGATTGCCGAGCTGGCGGCAATGGATGAGTGAGTTTTTATCAATAAAAACAATTTGGAGTTGACCCACAAAACGCTGATTACACGTCACTGCACACACAGTCCACAAAGTGCGAGTCGCATATCCGGCTACCAAGAACGTTTGGAGAACCTCAAACAGCTGACTGGCTATACAAGTAAACCGGCCACTGGAGGAGGTGGAGGCAATGGGGAGATTGCGTTGCAGGAGATGCGGCAATTGCAGAACACGGCCAAACACAATGAGATACGCAAAGACTTGTTGCAAGGTAAGCTAAGACACAAACTTGCTTAGCGAATATACAAATCAGTTTAAAGATTTCTTCAGAGAACAATCTCTCTTAGTTGAGACACAAACGTTAACGTGTATTTCAACCAGTGCTTAGCGATGACGCGAACCAATTTCCAAAGGAATTTTATAATTATTTCAAAGATTAATCTCGCTAAGCTATTAAACAAAATTTAATTTATAACGCTTTAAAATGAAAGCTAAAGCTGTGTTTTCTTTTTAACCAGATGGAGACACATTGCGCCGTCGACGTGGCAACGAAGAGGCAACAACGACAGCAGGCGCTGCTGGGGCAGCTGGAGCGGTGGAAACTCCCGGCGGAAGCAGCATGAACGAGGCCGTCAAGTATTATAATAATGCGCAGGAGAAGATTACGGAACATATGCTGTCGTTGACACGCAATCTCAAGGAGCAAACAGAGACGGCAAATCGCATCATCAGGCGAGACACTGAAGTGGTCTCGAAATCTACAGGAATGGCGGATCGCAACATCAATTCGCTGGGCAAAGAGGCCGAGAAGTTGGAGCAGCATTCACGCAAAGCTTACAAGTGTTGGCTCTGGCTGATGATTGTGTTTGTCATTGTAGTATTTATCGGTGAGTTAGAAATCTCTACTTACACTCATGGAGATGAGAGATTAAGTTTTGTTTTTCGTTTACTCTTCCAGGCATGGTGCTGTTTATGAAGATTATGAAGAAGAAAAAGACGTGAGCGGAGAGTTCAATAGGTTATCCCCTAGCTAAATGGTGTAAACAGCGAGATAAAGCATTAAAGCAAGCAACGATTTATTAATATATATATTATATGTGTGTATTCCATTTGCCATTTATTATATAGTTTCATCTATTCGGCTGCTATCAGCTCTGTGACGCCATCCTTGGTGATCAGCTGCAGCAATGCACCGGACTTGGGACGCTCCTCGTTCAGTGTCCACTTGTTAAATAGTTGCGCCACCTCTGTGAGCGGCGTCCAGCTGCCAAAGTCCGCTTTGGGCATCCATTTGCGATTCATGGGCGTGTCCAGTGTCACGGGCAAAATGGAAACAACTAACGCATCGTTGGGCAAACCCGAATCCTTGCCAGCCAGCGAACGTGTCAGCTGATGGACTGCAGCCTTAGCCATGCCATAGCCAATCATGCCGGGTGTGCCCTCCAAGGCTGGCTTGGCCCCTGTCAAAGCTAACAAACCGCCATCCTTGAGATGCTGTGCAGCCAAAGCAGCCGAAATGCTCGAGCTCCAGACGCTCTGGCGCCACATCAAATCAGCATTCTTGGCGAGATCTAAATGGAATAAACGAGTACTCAATAAGTTGAGTGGATTAAGTAGTTGTTTAACTCACCTTTCTTGGCATTGCCACCTGCCCAACCGCCTGCCACACAGATGACAGCGTCCAGTTTGTTGCCGGCCAGCGATTCAGCCACTTTACCAATCACTGAGCTCTCCTGCTCCTCCCAGCTGGCGTCGCGTGGCACAACAACACTGACATCGGCCTTGTCGTTTTCGCTCAAGTCAATGCTGCCGACCCACTGGGAAAGATTGGTTACAACAAACAATGGCAATTAACAATTGTTAGCATGAACAAAAATTGTTAGATTTCGATTTCGAGGGTCATGAAAGTGAAAGGCGTTTCTATGTTTTGTTGTATACCCGGTAAAGTAAAAGTTTAATGGGGTATTTATTAACAGGCATAAATTATATATATATTCACAATTAATCTGAAGAGTTTATGAAAGCTAAGACTATCATATATGATTCATTTCTGATTTTTGTCTGCCAAAGCTCAGGAAAATACTTTAGAGAAAGTCATATATGATCTATTTCTGATTTTTGTCTATCAGTTTTCATCCATAGATCTCGGAAACTACCCGTCAAAGTTCGGAAAACTACTTCAGTAAATAATTTATGTATTATTTTTTTATATTTGTACCCGTTTGTTATCAGTTCTTAATCTCAAAAACTAAATTAGTTTGGGCTACTAAAGTTCATTAAAATTATTCTTGAAGCCGGTTTATTTTCTTTCAGTTTGAAGCGAAGTTTAGCTAGCGCTTAAACAAAATGATAGCCAAGATTACAGCAATGTGACTTTCTCTATATCTTTTATCTTAATAATAGGTAAGTAGATAACATATTAATTATTAAGTACAAAAGATTATAAGCCTTGCATACTCAGAGACCTTGAGAAAATCAATTGATTCTTTGTTCCCACGCTTTATCTCTGAACTTGAGGTTAAGAAACCCTTATAGTATTAAACTTGATTATTTGAATTTGAATATTATCACAATACTTTATGCTGCCGCAATTTAAAATTTTAATGAGAAACCACATTCTAAAAATTTGCTGATAATTTCATTACATTACTATAAGCCTGCAAATTATTCTAGATTTTTGTTGTTGTTCTGGCTACTCTTGATCCTCATGTATAACGAGTGTATTGTAGTCGAGCATACTCAACTGCTTTTTTTTTCCTTTCTGCCTTTGATTTGTTGTACTTACAAAGTTTTTGGACTTAAAGTGATCAACGCAAGCAGAGCCTAATGCTCCCTTGCCACCATAGACGAAGACGCGACCCGCGGACATTGTACGTGCTGCCAGTTTAACGCTTTCAACTCAACTGAGCGCGGCTCAGTCACAAAACGTACGCAAAAAATAATAAACTTGTAATTCGAGCGAATGGAATGACTCAAAAATCAACAACAACAACGACAAAGCTGACTGGCCGGTTGGGGGTTTTTGGCCTGAAAGCGAGTTTATTTGACGTTAATTAGAAACACGGCGGTTGATTATTGTTCAGGTATTTCGCATTAATTTAATTCAAAACAAGAGCGAACAAGCTTTTTGTGCCGTGCGTGCAACAAGTGCAAAAATATAATCAATAATTTGATGATGGTAGAAACATCGATGACACTATCGATATTAAACATCAAAGTTTTTGAATTTTATAAACATGGGTTTTTTAACAACGAACTTTTTTTATACGAGTAAGTCAAATAAATTAATCAGTATAAATGTTATGTTTTATGTTATAAAATTGGCTACATTTGTGTTTTAAACAGAAATTTGAAAATGTTTTTACAAAAAAGTTAGAAACCGTCATATATATATGATCTGGTATATTTTCATCAAGGCGCGCTTTTTAAATTGAATTTATTTTCAAATTTTTCAAAAACCTAAAAGCCATGTTGTGTATTCTTCCCACTTCGACTTCTTATCGAACAGAATACTTTTAAAAATTGTAGATTTTAGATGAAGGCGGTGTGAAATAAAGATTTTCGTTCGTGGACGGGACAGTATTCAGAAGATCCAAAATATACTAAGCAACAAAATATTTTAGATACTTCTCAGTATTCTAAACCGAAAAGTGTTTGACATTGCGGTCGCAGTGTGTTATAATGTAATATAGTCAATCTCTAAAGTGCATTAACTCTATGAGCATTTCTACTTCAAATATAAAAACAAGTTTCTTATGTATTTAAATAATTAAATTGTTAAGCAAGTGTAGTAATTTCTGGCAGCGCTGTCACTATTGCTAATTCACGACAATCGTTATCGATTATGCACAATCGCCATTCACATGGGACGTTGTACACGTACACTCACACTCACACACGTACACGTACACACAATTTTGTCGTGATTTCATTATTTGTTTAAAATAATAGTGACAAATACAGTTTAAATGCATTGTTAAGTGCGTGCGCCGTTATGTCGAGTGTATTTGCTACGGTTGCGCTGCATTTTGCGCTCTAAGCGACCCAATTCGACGGCAACAAGCAAACAAAAAGACAACATTGTTCTGTTCGCATCGCGAGAGGGGAGAGAGAAGTTTTTTTTTATGCAAAGCGAAGGAGTTTATTTATTGAATACGAAACGGAAAACATAATTGCAAAATGGAGCGGCGAGTCAAATTAAAAACAATTAATCCACACATCACATGCAAAATATGCGGCGGTTATTTCATCGATGCGACAACAGTGACCGAGTGTCTGCACACATGTGAGTTTTCGCCAATTGACAATTACTCCATTACCCCTCCCCCGCGCCATTGTCCCAGTAGCTGCAGCACCTGCCCTTGCACCGGTTGCCAGCAGATGCGGATGATGCGTATCTATGACTTGTTCCAAAAGCAAACAGAGTTTAGGAGGTGACGTTTCTTTTGCCGGTGGAGTGCCCTCATTGCGTGGGAGTTGCTCTGATCTTAATCATATACGGTCACACCGTGCTCACGTTGAGGTTTCAGCGGTTTCCATTGACTTTACAATGTCATTCCAACGAGCTTTCCAAAGGATCGGGGATAAGGAATCCGAAATTTCACTTTTTATTTCAATTATAATCCAACTTTATCTGAACTTTCTTAGTTTATTTACTAATCCTCACAAAATTATAATAATTTATGATGTATTTTATAATTTCATAGCTTTAATTATATTTTTACATTTGGTGTAATAAATTTCGAATTTGCAGTTTGCAAGAGCTGTCTGGTCAAGCATCTGGAGGAGAAGAAAACATGCCCCACCTGCGACAACATCATACATCAGTCACACCCGCTGCAATACATCAGTTTCGATCGCACCATGCAGGACATTGTGTACAAATTGGTGCCGAAGCTGCAAGAGGGTATGCATTGAAAATGTTATATATTTTTCGATGAAATGATGTATGATAATCATTTGTGTACACTTTACAGATGAATCGCGCAGGGAGCGCGACTTTTACAAGAGTCGCAACATGCCGTGCCCGAAGGATATTACGCAAAACCATGAGGATGACAACGAGAAGGTGATGGAGGCGCATGCCGAATCCGACTTCCATCGCTTGGACGAACAGGTCAATGTGTGCCTCGAGTGCATAAGCAATAACTTTAAGAACCTGCAGCGACGTTTCATACGCTGCAGCTCGCAGGCGACGATCACGCATCTCAAGAAGCTCGTCGCCAAAAAGATACTCAACGGCATTGAAAAGTATCGTGAAGTGAGTGCAGCATTCATAAATAAATTTTGTACATCTATTTATGTATTTAATAATGCAATTCAATTACAGATCGATATACTGTGTAATGAGGAGTTGTTGGGCAAGGATCACACACTGAAATTCGTCTATGTGACGCGTTGGCGTTTTCGAGATCCTCCATTACGTTTGCAGTTTCGTCCGCGTGTCGAGCTTTAACACAATAGTAGTTTCCGATACAAATATATAAATCTATATATATATATATATGTATATCAGTCAGCGCGTCAAATGATCTATATATATATTTTTTTACACATATGTATAATTTATTGACAGATATATATATAAATATTTATATATGTGCGTGAGAATCTTAGCAGTTCCCCTCCCAGATAGTTTTGTAAGTCATCTCTATATGTATGTATGTGTAAATGTGCATGTATAAAGTCGTAATTATATATATATACATATATATATAGTCGTTAAGTTTAACGTGATTAGCATACTCTTCGTGTGACTTTAGTTGCTGATATAATCAAACTTCCCTTGGCTTTTCGCCCTTTTTCCTTTTGCTAAAACAAAAAACAAAGAAAAAAACTAAAAAAAAGAAAAGAAAAGCAAAACACGAAACCGTTTAAGAAATGCAATATTTTTTGTACGTTTTTAGTTTCTTGTGTATTATTTATATATATATATTTTATTTAATTTAAATGTACAAAACACACGAATGTAAATAGCAGTTGAGTAAATAAATTTGTAATTATGTAAAATTTAAATGAAGAATCCTTTTTAATATGTCATGGTGAGATCTTGTCGAATCCAGATTTATCTCAAAGTCGGAGTGGATGCAAGGTGACTCCAACTAAATTTTGAGATTCAAGATTCAACAAAGTGTATTGCGGAAGTGTTCCAAAATGAAATGGTTTTCCTTTTTACTGTTATTTATTTCAATTAAAATATATAAATAAGCAGCCTGTTGAATAACGTGGGATAATCAATTCAGGCTGCATTATGTCCCTTCGTTTATTTACGCATTGAATTTCAACAATGAGACGTCGTGAATCATTTTCTTGAAAACCTTTTACAAAGATTTGCTATTTAAAATATTGATACTGTTTTTTCTATTTAAAATCTTTTGTTTTTCCTTCTAAACTCCAACATTAAGCAATGAGGTTCTTCCTTTTTTATGGTACATGTTTATGGTTATTCCTAAACCAACTCCTAGGCCAATCATTGTCACTTTGACGCCCGCCTTGACCTTCTGTGAACCGAAAAAAAGTCTATTTGATTAAGATGCATATATAGATATTGTGTTCGCTTACAGTTTGGGTGCAGGATCGGTAACTTTGTGCTCATACTCGATGTGCCTTTTACGATAGTCGCTCCTGTAAAAAGCCTCGGAACAATAAGGACATTCGTAGGGACATTCACCGGTATGTATTCGCATATGCCGCGTTAAGTGTAAATTCTTGAAAAAGCCTTGATTGCATTCGGTGCACTTAAATGGTCGATCTGAAGTATCCTGAGTGCTCTTGCGAAACTTTTTTATCTCTTTCTTTTTGGTTATGACTGTTTTCTGCAGTTTCTCAATTGGTTTTCGCGTCACTTGTGCCACGGCTGCCTGCGCTTTACTCCGGATCTCTGCATGCCACCTAAGGAAAGTGAAAAATGCGTTAATTAACAATAATAAAATACTGGCCAATTCTAAGTTACTTAAGCTGAATGCATTGTCAACAAATTTAAGGTCGCTAGCTCTTATCTTATCCAAGATATAGTTGTTTATATGCTCGGACAGACAGACAAAACGGATATCGTGTTGAATACCAAAATTGCGGTTGTGAGATTCACACACTAACTTAAAATACCAAAAGTTTCATAGTTACTTCTTGTGCACGCGCAATATGGTGACATCAGCAAATGCTTTGCTGCACATGCCACATTTGTAGGGCTTTAAGGTAAACGCTTGGGTTGTTGCTTCCTTTTCCACTTCAAGCGGTTCCAGCTTGATTTCAATGACTTTATATTCTTCACACACAATTTCTTCTTTGGCTTTCAATTGTTGCTCCTGCTGTTGCTGTAGTTGTTGTTCTTTTTGTTGCTGCTGCTCTTTAATCGCTATTAACTGTTTGTAGCTGGATTCGCATTTGTTTTTGAATCGCCAGGCATTTTGAGCGCCCAGCACGCAGCTGAGGCAAATGTGTTGCGGAAATGTATCGTCGAGCTTAACGTGACACACGGCGATCTCGTTGAGCATATCCGCCAGGCAGGGCTCCGGATTTGCTTGATCGACTTGCTCACGCTTGGCAAATATGTCAACAAGCGTAACTGTGCTGTTGAGACAAACCCGGCAAATATCCATATTTGCAATATTTATGTTGAGCGTCGTTTGTTTTGCTTCGGCTTTAGTGCTATCACAGTTTCAAGGGCCGCATATCGAGTGCAATTGCATCTATCGATAAATATCAAATGTAACTCTGGCCATATAGCTGGAGGTGGCATGTCGATATGCAGGCGCTCTGCAATCGAATCGGTTATCGATTTACTGCATTTTTAAACAGGCAATAAAAATGAAAAGAGTTGATTTATAAAAGAATAATTATTTATTTTCAACATTGTGAATAACATTCATAGATTATGTTTGTTTATTTATCGGTGTCTGTTTTAAATGCTCAGGTATTGATTGAAATTCAGGTGGTTTAACAGTTTTGATTTGTAATCGTTTCTTTCTGCTGATTCAATTTTTGAATTTGAAATACAATATTCGTTACTTGGAGTAGTCACAAGGCAGCCCGTGAATTTTCGTTATACGTGTACACATTTATGGCACGCAAATTGAGTGCTAATCTGAGTTATGTAACCATAATAATAATAATATAGTAAAGTAAAGTTCTTTAATAATAAATGTGTCCAAAAAAATGCGCTGTGAAATTTGCATACTAAGTATATGTGTTGTTTTTGTTTGTGTATCTTTACTTGTTGAAAATAGAATATATCATTCTAAAAAAACTCATCCGTACTTTGCGAGTACTTAATAATATTAATAATTAAGAATAGTTTACGCCTGGTGCAATCATGGTAAATTGGAATACAAGTAGTAGAAGCTCATTTTTATAAATACATCATCGTCACATTACATAATATATAAGTAGAGTTTTCCATTTCAAACGATGTTTTCAATTTTTTGGAAGATGGGAGAATTTGGGGTTTTGGTTTTGGCTTCATTGCGGAATGTTGATACATATAATAAGTATATATATATATTGTGTATGAGGAGGTGCTGAAAGTGTGTAGTTAGAGGTCAGGTCTCTACATGTGTCTGGTGTTGCCAAAGTTGATGCCCGACTGAGTGGCGCCCTTGTTGGAGCCATACTGCAGAGAGATCACATTCTGGCCGGCACGCAGCTGCTCCTCGCTGAAGTTGCGCACATTCTTGTCCGCCTCCTTGGGACCAATCGATGGCTTATTGAAGTTGGATGCCTGCAAAATAAATACGTGGCAATTAAGAATTGAACGAAATGATTACAGCATAATCATTTACCTTGCGGCCCAGCGATTGCAAGCAGATGACGACAGAGTTGAGATTCTGACGCTCCCAGAGATCGACGCTTTGGAATGTCTCCTGTGTGGGCACACCAAAGTTCTTGGCGCACTCGAGGAATGCCGAGATGTTCTCCATGCACTTGAAGGCCATTTTGCTCTCGTTGACCTTCTTGATGCAGCCCGGCTGCAGAGCATTGGCCAGCTTGCACAGGATCACGCCATCCTTGAGCACTTCAAAGAAATTGTCCGTATCACCGGATGTGTTAATGGGCTCTGCGGTCACGGCCTTGATCCATTCCAGCGACTCCTGAGCCAGCTCCTCGCTGTACTTTGAGTTGATCTACAAGAAAATAATAAAATTTCATGAATTTATGTGATATATACATATATTATTTTTTCAACTGTTTTAGCACCTTTGATTGGTACATTTCTATAGCGTACGATGCAATTTGCCCAGACTAAAGCCGATTCGCAACTGAAATCATGTCGGGCTCTATATATTCTTGTGTTATCTTGAAAAGAAATCGCTGATAACTCACGTATCGGTAATTGCCCATAAACATACACACCCATATATAGAGTCGGCTAACAATTCACTCTTAGGTTGTATATTAATTTGGATGAGGATAAGATTGCAGTTTACCCCAGACAAACAGTTTTGCCGGGCCAAACAATAGAAATTCTTGCACATAAGAAACTCACAAAAAATTGAGTAAATCTGTGGGAACCATGCATAAAAATTTATAATTTTCCCAAAAAGGGAATTTCCATGGAATGTCTTCGTAATAAATTCCATGTTTATTTCATTTTATTTATTATTTATTCAATTTTATTAACTCTGCGGTTTCTTATATGTATACTTTTATTCCCCTTATAAATAAATATCCCTATATACAATGTTTTATTTATGTTTGACCAGAAAAAGTCTATTTGTGTTCTTAAGAGTTCTTTATAAATCAAATAATAATAAGCACTTGATTTTCACTCAATGTACCACATATGTATACATGTAGCAGATATATATTTAAAAGAAGAAAGAAAGAAAGCTTCAATCTAGTGTGCTCGACTGTGAGATACCCGATACCCATATCAATAAAAACAAAAAGGCGAAACAATACCAAAGATTATATTTGGTATATCAATAAAGTTACCCATTTCAATAAAACCAAAAAAGGGGAAATACTAAAATATACCGAAGGCTATATTTGGTATACCATATACATAGATATAGTGCTATCCATGTTCAAAAAAACCAAAAAATAACCGAAAATACTAAAATATACCGAAGATTACTTTTGGTATATCGATATAGTACATTCAAAATACACCATAGAATACAAAATATACCAGATTGTCAGCCAAAGCAACTAAGACCATATAAAAGTATTTCTTTAATAACTTCTTTCATCAAGAATATATTTACTTTTTGGGGAGACAGGCACAAAGTTCTAATATCCTCCTATAATATGGGTAGCGGATAAAAAAAAACAGTTCCACACCCTGAACTGAGGAAGCAAATTTCATTCTTGCTTTCCATGTGTAACATGACTAATTTTCAATCCACGATTTTAAGTTTCTCCAAATTTGTTTATCGCTTATCTTTCAGCATATTTTTTTCCCACAGCTGGGGTGGGTGAATTTTGCCAAAATATCGCCATAAATGGTCAACTTTTGGCTAACTCGTTTGCCTGCAACTCTTTGCACATAATCAATAACCATATTTGTTAATGTTGTTAGACGATTTGTATTTTGCCCGCACCATATATGGCCTAAAGCAAAGCCGGCATTTGCTTGGGCGTCCTTCGCACCGCTTTTGGCTTGTAGACGACTAGACGAGGCCCACTTGTTGAGAATTATTGGAGTGGTCATTGAGAGAGACCCAGTTGAGAATCAACTTTGCTTTGCGTGATGTCTTCACATTTCGCTTTTGGCAGTTATTTGTGTGTTTTTTTGGTGGGGTTAAATCGCAGCACCGTTTAGCACCTAGTTATTAGTGTTATTTAATTGAATTGCTGTCGCTAAATGAATTTAGATTAACAATCATGCTCTCTCACGGTCTCTGTCTATCTCTCTCTTTCTCTCTATCGCACTCCCTCTTGCCTGCTCACTCTATCAACGAACGTCGAGTGACTGTGACAGCGACTCTATTAAAATGAATGATCTCAGAAACAAATGGAACGATTGTTTGTCGTCAATTGAGTGGTTTTTGCAAATTGTTTTGCTTTGTTCCTTATCGCAGCGCCCTAAAAGGGAAATGCTGAGGGTGCTCCAAGGCAAACAGGGTGAGGTGGCAGTACGTACATAGGTTAATGCACCGTTATACATAGAGAGAAATAAATGGCGGAGCAAATTACTTAAAATATAAAGTAAAGATTGCGGTTACAATTCCTGAATTTGATGCCAAGCATGTTATAATTTAAATTGTTAATTAACATTAATTAGGCTTTTATTTTGTATTAATAAAAACTCATTTAAGATGTAAATTGATACTAATGGATATTTAAGGGATTAAATATCCACGACAATACGAATGCTGTATAACAAATAATTGGATAATGTTAAGAATTGACTTATTCTTTCAAATTTCATTATAATTTAATTTCATTCAACTTCATATTTATGGAAATTAAAAAATATATTAATATTTCTGAAAACTTTATATTTATGTAAGTAACTTCAAGAAAGTGATTAAGTATCAATGATAAAATTATGCTATATAACAAAGTATATAAGTTAGTTAAGAAATTCACTTATTCTTTCAAATTTTATTTTAAATACTACCTTTACCTTCAGATTTATGTAAGTAATAATTTCAGCAAATTCAAAAAAATAAAAAATTCTTAATAATAAATCAATTAAATAATCTATTTTCCGAAATGTATGATAAAGAGTTCATCATTTTTGTGAAGAAATTCTTATTTTTGACTTATTCATTCACATTTCATTACAAATATTTCCCAAAACTTCTTTTTATGTGAGTAATTTTAAGAAATAAAAAAAAAATGAATATAATAATAAATCAATAAAATAATATATTTTCGGAAATATATGATAAAAGTTCATCGTTTTAAATGAACATAAATATGTATATAATAAAATAATATATTTGTAATTAATTTTTTTATTTTAATTTTTCATTTTAATTTAGTAAAATTAAGAATCAATTTTTGTAGGTAATTAATATTTTTCTCAGTGTACTCAATCTTACTTTCGCCATATCTTCGAGTTCAGCAATTCAAGCGCAGCGGTGTTTGTGTTATCGATCAACTTTACGTGCTGTTGATGAGCTGATCAAGAAGCTGATATGCAGATATATCGCTCGTAAAAAATGCTAAACAGATTCGCATTTTATGTCTTTATCAAGAGTTTTATAGTTTTTTGTTTTTGTTTTCTGCTTTGCGAATTCTTTTGTATGTTATGAGTTTGCACTGACGGTGGTGTTCGCAATTATCGGCAGTGTTATCGATAATTAAAGCTCACCGTTTTTACAGTATTGCAATTAACCCAAACATTATCTTCACTTTTGCCATGCACCCAAAAAATAGAGAAAAACAGCACAAAAGAACGGTATTTAACAATCGCGGTCAGGTCATTAGATCCAAGATGAGCACACACAGAGAACGAGGTTAACCCCCTCAAACAAAGTGAAGAAGATGAACAGCAAAAATAACAGTGAGATTGAAAATCAAGACAATGGGAGAATGTGGCATGCGGGGTCAATTTATCATGTTTGAAGCGTTTTCAGAAATCGTAGATCAATTAATAAAGCACATTGTGTGATTGACATTCGTCTGAACCGAACGCGATGATCATCATAATTCTCGATGATAATTATGTTGATGGCAGATAAATTGACACCCTCGGGACATTCTGCATAAATTTTGATTAGGAATACACACTATTTTATTCGTTAGTTTCAGCACCAAAGACCGGCTATATTATGAATAAAATTATTCATGATCATAAATAACAAAACAGCCGTTAACTTACTAATGAATTCGGGCTATTTCTTACACATTTCTAGACACACTCAGTCACTCACATAACATATGCATAAATATTTACAGATGTTTATGGTTTATGGTGTGCTGTGACCAGACAATAAGCGAATTGGAATGCGAAGATTGGAATTGGCAAGACATGGCTTACAATATATATAGGAACAGAATACGAAAATAAACAATATGTTTGAATTAAAATCAGAAAATAGCAATGGTCAACAATTTTTAATACTCTGCATTCTAAAAGGGATATACAACTGTGAGGAAAATAATGTAAAGATCATAATTGATTCTAGAATTTTGCGGAAAATAATGTGAATATCATATTTTATTCTAGAACTTTGCGGAAAATTATGTAGAGATCATAATCGATTCTAGAACCATTCCGAAAATAATATCAAGATCATAATTATTTCTAGAACTTTTCGGAAAACAATGTAAAGATCATAATAAATTCTCGAATTTCTTGACATATCATTTGTAGGATCGCTTAAGGCGTATTCAAGTTTAAAAAGTATTAAAGTTTTGTAGCTAATTTGATATATGTACATATCTATTATAGTCTCTGAGATCTATAAAACTATATTGCAAGACTTTTAAATAAACGCTTCCACGATATTCAATATAAAAACTTTTGAATCAACATCACCAATGAACATCTTTAACATCACTTTTGAAACCTCATTTATTCATTCAAAAAAATTACTTATTATACACGATCATCACACACGATCACATATATAGAGTATTTGAAATTCATTGAAGCTTTCTTACATAAAGAATGTTTATTTTTTTTTTTATTTCTTATGAACAAATATTTTTAGCGCTGTTTTAATGAGTCAGCAGAGTGCTCTGAGCTCAGTCAAAGCAGCATTTCATTTTTATAGAGTTTCGCTATGAGGTCGCCGACGAAATTCGACGACTGTACTCAGTACATATGTACGTACTCTTACACATATGTATAGAAGTTTGTGACTGAAAAGTACAGTAAATAATTGAATACATACAAAAGCCTCAAGAGTATACACGATCTATATACAAACACAGAAAATGTTCTGGAACGTGTTTGCCTTATCGAAGAGAACGCAAAATAATACAATGAGAGAAGGAGAGGGGGAAAATAATGTGCACGACGGGTGGGAGGATGTGAGAGCGTGAGGGAAACGCTTATCAACACAGCGCCGCGTTCTCAAAGCTCTCAAAAAAAAAAAAAAAAAACAACAAAAATGTCATCAACATTATCAAGTGGCCTAGCACTTGTGCTCAATATGGACTGACTTTTGGCGTGTACCGTTAAACGCTAGCCTAAAATGGCGCATGCGGAACAGCTGGAAATGAAACACTGACACTGACATTGGTCTCTGGTCACTGAGCAACATTGAGCACTGGGTCTGTGGGTCAGATGATAAATGAAGCGCGATTATTACGCGCAATTACAGAGAGCGTGACAACGTCAAAAAGCCCAGCTGGAGACAAAAAACAAAAAAAAATGTAATTAGTTTTCAAGTACTTTTCATTTTTTGATGGAGTTTTCAGATAGTTGACAACTAACAACGAGAGTGGTTAAAATGTTCAACTCTGGGTGTTTTCTTGGCCCGCACGCAATGCGCATTAGCCAAGCAAAAAACAAAAAATAAAGGGGGACAAGCCAAGCCTATGGAAATAGAGTCAGGCCAACTTCATTAGCTTTTAGTTAAATTAAAAAAAAAAAAAAAACAAATGCCACTCTGTCAAAGCTTCTTCCAACGGATTTCCTTGCTGCGGGCAAGACACACATCATCATCATCATCGTCATCACATCACAACGCCCACATATCATATTCAGGTAGAAAGTGAAATCGCCCTCAAGGAGCATGCACAAAAAAAAAATTAAAAAATCTAACAAAATGCTGACGCAAGTTTCCGGTTGCACAGTTTGAACATATTTACTATACGAGCATGTACGATCCATGTTATGTGTGTTTTGTCAGTTGTTTATATATTACTCATCTCTTATTTTCATTCAATATATGAAAGAAGTGACAGGCAAAGCATTATTCGAATTTCGAATCGCGTCGAAGTCGCAACGGATCATTGCGTAATAAGCAATTTGTAGGATGCCAAAAAACTAAAAAACGATCAACAGATGACGATGACGATCACATCGATGATGATGATGATGTCATTTGCCGGCTTGTTCGGTTTGTGAATTTTTGTGAACTTTGGCAATAATTCACGAACGCAACTAGCAAATGATTAGTTAACATCTTTAAGCTTGACTCATGTACTGTGAATTCAGTGTGTGGTTAATTTCTTAGCAATGCCGTGAAGAACAAACAATCCCAAGTAAACTAAACTGGCTAAAGTTTATAAAGACATCAAAATTATGTTTAATTGTTAATCTTTACTTGAAGCGTTTCTCTATTGTTCTTTTTGCGGTTTTTTCCATTGAGAAATTTTTGGTTTGAAATGTTAAGGGGTTAAAAGAAAATACAATTTGACATACAATTTCAAGACTATAGATTTTCTAGATTTCACATCATATAATGATTAATTGTAAATCTTTACTTCCATCGTTTCTCTATTGTTTTGTTGAGGTACATATTTTAAATTAATGATTTTTTTATTTTAATTTTTATGAAGTTTGAATTGAACTAAATGTTGAAACATAATTTCAAGACAATAGATTTCTTTGATTTTACATCAAATAATGTTAAGTGGTTCCTTATTTTTTTTTTTTAGCGGAATTTTTTATTAAGGAATTTTGTTGAAGAAAACTGAATATTGAAACTAAATTTCAAAATTACAGGCCAACAGATGTTGTGAAATCGTTATTTAGTAATTAAAGCAGCCAATTGATCACTCCTCACTCTACTCGAAAGACACGCTTTAAAACTTATCGGAAATCTGTCAGTTTGTTGCGATTATTCATTTCGATTTTTTTCGGTTTCGCTTTCTTTTCGATGTGTCATGTCCGTGTCTCTGGTCTCGGGTCCCTCAATGCTGTGCCGCCCCCCTCTCCACACAATCGCAGTGTCGATGGCAATTGCGAAGCTCTTGAGCTGACCGATATTTGGTTAAAAAGCCACAGAAAAAACAATCACTCAAGCTTGGAATACCGCAAAATAAACGTAACGCGTAAACGAGGTCAATTATGTGACTGTTTTTCGCTATTTTTATGTTTTTTTTGTAGTGTCCCCCACTGTTGTCTTTTCTGTTTTGTTTTGATAAATGTAAACAGTGCAAAACATGCACAAATCGAATGAGAGAGAGAGACCTCTTTCAACAAAAGGGCTACAGTGATTACCCGGAAATGAAAATCGTAATCGCAAGACTTTCGAAAAATTGCAGAAACGAAATTTCTGGCAATTTGTCAAGATCTGTACAGAAATAATCGAAATATTTGCTAAGATCGAGCTATGTAAGATCTATTAATCCAACATACAATAATATGTAGGAAACATTTTTATGAAAACTTGGAAAGAAGAGCATTTGATGATTTTTCAAGATCTATAACAAAATAATCCAAACTTTCCTAAAGTCATACTACATAATTTCAAAAATCGAGTAAAGATCTTTTGATGATTTTTTAAGATCTATAACAATATAATCTGAAGTCGAATCGATCTACAACATTAAGTGTCTCTACCTAATCTTTGAAATTTAGTTATGCTCCTTAAAAATCTATATGAAATCTGTCTACAATAATGTTTGAAAATCTTTGGACTACAAATTTTACAATACTTTTGAAGATCTATAAAAATATAATCTAATATTTAGTAAAGTCGAATCTAACTAACAAATGAAGAGTCTCTGCCTAATCTTTGAAATCTACTTACATATGTAGTTATGCTCCGTAAAAAATAAATAATAAACCTTGTAGACGCGTCTATTGATAAGGAAAGTACAAATTCCGTTAGGCAAGCGAGAATAATATGACTTCAGTTCCATTAATAGAAATGAGAACTCTGCTTTTGGCATTCGTGTAAAGTTTCACCGGAAATCCAAACAACATTTAGATTTATGATTATGATATGTGTATTGCCCATCACTTTTTATGGCTTATCTGAAAATGTCTATACGACGGCTTACCAAAAAATAAAATAAAAAGTACTAACCACACACACACACACTTACATTAATTGTGTGTGTAGTTGTAAGCGACAGCAGCTCGACAAGTTCCATTTAGACAACTGATACCAATGGGTAACTTGCTGCGGATGTATTAATGTGACCATATCTAACAAATGTCTGCGTATGTGTGTGAGTGTCTAACCGTGATTACTATGTATATATCTAGGTATATACCTGTACATGGGTGCTAACGTTTGTATGGCTACTCATACATGAAGAACGTACAATAGACAACAAGAGAACCGACTAATTAATGAAACTTGCTTCAAGAGCAGGGCTGCAAAAGGGGAGAGGGGGCAAAAAGCAAAAAGGGTTGCCTAGCTGTTTTTGTGGAAGGGGGAGACGACGAAGACGAAGGAACAGGCGCCTTCAATAATATGTAGTTGCTCGATTTTAGCTGAAAATTGAAATTTGAGTCGTTGCCATAAAAGTACACAAAATAACTGGCAAGCGACTCAGCACTTAACCACATACATATTCTTACACACACACATACATATACGCTTGCGCATACACCTCAACAGTTAAATGGACAAACAATTTTGAAAAGTTGATTCAGCGGCATGTTGTTTTTGTTTGCACACTCGCACACACACACACACACACACACACACATACGCAACTCAAGTTGCTTTAAAGTGCGGCGCGCATGTGTGTGAGTGCGTCAAAGGTGCTATCCTGACAGAAAATGACATCATCAGCTTTATCCTCTGTCTCTGTCTCAAAAGCTCGTTGGCTCCTGCGAAGCCATTGATCGTGCGCCCCAAGCGGTGAGGGGAAGCAACTGGCAAGCTGACAGCAAAAAGGGTGGCAACGCAGTCGCTGCTGTAACTGTAGACACACATTGCCTTTTGTTTTTGTAGTTGTGTTGTCCATTGGTAAACTGCACTTAATCTCCCCTGCCTCAAGCCCCATTTTCCCCCCACTCCCCTTTAGCTAAGCATATACAATTTCAATTTCACTCACGTCGCATTGCCACACACACACACAGGGACAGGGCATTACATAATTGCCTCAAAGGGGGAACAATAAATAGCTGCAAGCCCAATGCAGTAGATATATTATACGTATGAAGTATGTAAGCATGTAAATTGTTGTAAATAAGCGTTACTAATGTTGTCGAATTAGCATCAGCAACAATAAGGGAAGCTTCGCCCTGCGATCCTCTCTTGCGCCCATCATTTAAATTAAGAGTTGCATAGCAACTAACAATCAGTCGCTTCGAGAAATTTAAGCTCAATCATACACAAACACACACTCTCACACAGACATTACGCATGCATTGTTAAGATACACGCACACACACACACATACTTTAAGATGAATTATCGGCAACGCGCATTATTCGCCAATTCGGAATGAGGTCATTCCTAAGACCATTTTTAGTCTGGCTAAACTCGGTTTCAAATGCCCAAATAAAGTCAAAATGCAGCCTCACATACACACACACACACACTAGCTCAATACGTTTTTTTTTTTTTTGGCAAAAACAAAATTTGTTTGTGCTCTTGATATTGCTGCCTGCTGCTGCTTAATGTTGTTTGTATTGTTGTTGTTTTTACCTTACGCTGCGCTTCGGCCGCAAAGCCACTCTTTGGAGCACGATTCGAAGACATGTTAATATTTGTTGTTGTTGTGGTTGAAGTTGCTGGATTTTGGGCTGGAAACGGGTTTGCAGGGCGCGTTTTTACTTGGTCCGAAAACTTATCGTTGCACTCTGGCCAATGGAATGTTTATCACAATTTGGGAATATGTTATTCGACACGCAAGCGAGGAAAACACGTCCGTACACAGCAAAAGTTAAAAGCGCTTTGAGCGTAGCAGTTAAACATGCAGACCAAGAAAACTTCACTCACGCACACTAACACTAAATGTTAACGGCTCGAGCGGCCAAGAGAGAGTGAGAGCGCAAGATTAACAGTGAGAGTGCAAGTTCTATTCGCCGCATTTGAAATCGTTTAACATGAGCTGCTCTCAAAAGCTCCCAACGAGCGCGCCGCCAAAAGCTCAAGCTCAGCTGCTGTTGCTGATGATGTCATAATGTGTGCTGTGCACATTGTTATTCCTTTGCTTGGCAATGAAAGTGAGTGAACTGATATGAAGCTTCAGCTCAGCTGCTGCTGCCGACGCTGTTTATTAGTAATGGAGCATGCCTTATCCTAAACACAACATTCCAAGCATGACCTTGACAAATCACAAGAGTAACAAAAAACAGGAAAATTACAAAAAAAATGAAATAAAGATATTGCTGGGCTTTTGTTTTAGTTGCCTTGAGAATTAGTTACATTTTATTCACATAAATATATATTGTATATGTTATGCAATTGTTGTTTTTCGTTTTAGATAAGAAGAGAATTTCATTAGTGTTACAGTGTGTTGTATGTATGTGTGTGTGTGTTTTATTGTGTTCTAAATAAATAGAGGGAATTGCTTTTATATTTTGTTTGTTGTTGTTGCTTTGTGTGATACATACATATATAATTGTTATATTAAATATACATAGCTCTAAGGTAATTTTATCCATAATTGTTTATGTTTTATGTTTTTTTCTGTTTTCATCATTTCACTGCAGCAAGACAATTGTTGAATTAATAAACGTTTATATCATTATTTGTCTTTTGATTATATCGCCATTATTTTTTATGTTTGCTTTGTTTTAACATAGGAAAAGCATTTTTCATTTAACTAGACAAAGTATGTTTTTCAATTATTTTTTTTTTTTTAGTATTTTGATTATACTAAAGATTAACGGGTTGTTTTATAAAGGGATCTCAATGGGGAATTTCCCCCATTTCTTCACTTTGCTCTCATGCATGTTAAGGCCCTCGCTCTCAAGTACTTGTTGATCAGAGTGTGTGTGTGTGTGTGTATTATATAGACTATTGAATTTGTGTATTGTGTATAAAGATTTATATTTTTACAATTGGGGGGAAGATTGTGGGGGGTGGGGGGCAAAAATTGCATGCTAAATAATTTGCTAGTTGTAATTAAAAAATAATCATAATTTATTTTGCACATGGATAAATACAAATTACAATTATAGATTTGATGTATATATAAAAAAGTATGTTTACCAAAAAAGTAAATTGACGCAAAAATAATATACACAGAGAGAGACAGTGAGTTTTTTGTTTTGTTTTTGTTGGGAGAAGGGGAGACGCTACTATAATATTATTAAAAAAAGACATAAGCATAATCAGAATTGACAAAGACTCCTGCAAGGCGCAGATCCTACGTATATATATCTATATATATTTATGTATAATGTGTGTGTGTGTATGTGTGTGTGTATAAGCACTGATATCTGATATCTGTGATTATGCTATATATATATAGTATAATAGTTACATTCTCTCCGAATCGCATTGGACATAGGACAGTATCAGCAAATAATTTCAAATAATTCATTTTCTTTTTTGTTTTTTTTTTGTTTGTTTCTAATAAATAATACCTCACAATTCGTTGGCTCAACGGTTTTTTGTTTTTCGTTTTTAACTTAACTTATAAAACAACTGTGCAAAAAATTGGGCAATAAACTCTCTCTTAGGGGCGAGCGTGGAGCGTGGGCGTGGCTGGCTGTAGAATATTGCATAAGCGGATATTTTTAATATTGCATATCGCGACGGCGTCTTCATGATCATGATCACTAGCAGAGTTTTTTTTCTTTATCTTTCTGCTGCTGTTGTTTTTGTTTTTCTTTCTTTTTGAAGGGTATTATAATTCAGTTTTTCTTTACTATTCTCTATATAATTTTCAATTATATACGCTGCGTCTCAAGTTCAAGTTAGACTCGTGTTAATCGAAAAAATTGCAAAAACTTTTGAAGCGATTTTGTTGCTAGCATTAATTATAATTAATAATCATAATTAAATTAGATCGTAACGCGTTTTGGGATCATCTTAATTTTCTTCTTTTTTTATTTTTTTGATATCGAATTGCTAACCAATTGTCAGGCTGATTATCATCATCATTATCATTATCATCCGTTCGTTCGTTCATCCATCCATCCATCATCAAAAATTCTCTCATTGTTCTCTTGTTTTTTGTTTTTGTTGTTTAGTTTTTGTCTTAGTTCTTAACTAATATTACATGCACTCGATTTTTGCTTCATCAGCTTCACTTTTCTCGGTCTCTTGCAGTTATTTTGACTGCTTCATTTTATAATGCATACATTTATATATATTGTAGATATATATATATCTATTTGTATAATAGAGTGTATATAGTTGTTTTTTTTTTATAAGCATTTTGTTTTCCTGTTTGTTTGTTAGTTTAGCTCTAGTAACCATAATTTGTTGCATTCTCTTTTGCACATTCTCCAAACACACATCGCGACACGACTCCGTCTTGAATCGCATCGTGTTGCATCATCGCATTGTTGATCCTATCTCAATCTATAAATAAATACTCCACACACATTTAGCTATATATCAGTTTTTTTTTGTAGATAGTTTTACGACAAACAATCTGGTTTGGTTTCCTTCTCATCGGATTCACAGCAACGATATATCTAGAAAAAGAAGGAAACAAGTTTTAAATTAGTTTTGGTTAAGATAATATATAAACTTATAATAAAACAAGAAAGTTAAATATTCAATACTAGCAAATACACAAATACCCCGAATGCCATATTTGGTATATCGATCTACTCTTATATTTAAAATATACCATATATTGTATATCGGCAAACTATTAGATTTAAAATATACTGAAATCTACAAAATTAATATACTACAAATACAAAAATATACAGAAGGCTAAATTTGGCATATCGATATACTATTTGATTTAAATTATTCCATATATGGTATACCCATATTCTATTAGCTTTAAAATATACCATATATCGTATATCAATATACTGTTAGATGCAAAATATATCATATTTGGTATATCAATATACCATTAAATTTAAAACATATTAAAATATACAAAATGAATTTACTAAAATACAAGAATATACAGAAGGCTATATTTGGTATATCGATATACTATTAGATTCAAAATATATAATATGTGATGTATCCATATACTATTAGACTTAAAATATACCATAGACTACAGAATATACCCGATTGTCAACTACTAAAAAACTATTTCTTAAATATCTTCTAAAATTTATTCGTTATCTGATCGCAACCAAGTCTCCAGTAAACTTAAAGACTTCTCTTATGATTGTAGGCACCAAAAATCGTAACTATAGCTTCTACTCATTTTTGAAAGTAAATTAAAAAGTGACTTTTAGTATTCCAGGTGTTTTCGTTAAATGCAACAATTATACAAAATCAACTCAACAGAACTTGTTACGAGATTTAAAGTAATTGCACTCGATTTCCTCTTGTGGAAATCTATTATTATACGTATACATATGAAGTTGTGGTACCTTTATTCTCGTGACTATCAGCAGTGACTAGCGTGGTGGTTGCCGCTGTGCTTGTCAGCAAGCTGTTGTTGTTGTTATTATTGTTGTTGTTGTTGATGTGCAGATCTTGTTGTGACTCAATGCTCAGATCAATTAGCTGACTGACGGCCACTGGATTCACTGCATCCTGCAGCAGATTGATGTCACTGCAATAAGTGAGCAAACAATAAGTTCGAAACAAACAAACAATAAATGCTGTGGATGGCAGCCACTACTCACTTCTTATTGTTAACATTCTCAATGTGGCCATTGCCATTGGCCACTGCTACGGGCGGCACAACGACAGCAGCTCCTCCTCCCGTTGTTGTTGTTATTGTTGTTGTCGTGGTCTCCACATGCAACTTGCCGTTGCTCACGTCAAACGGATGCAAGTTCTTGGCATTCTCATCGATAATCATGTTGGAGAAACTGTTAATCAGCGAGTTCTCCTTGTCCAGCACCGATTGCTCATACATCGCCTGGCTGTTGATGGGCTCAGCAACAGCTGCCGGAGCAGCCACTGCTGTGGGTGCCACAGCAACGGGCGCAACTGGAGCAGCGTCTGTGCTGCTGCTGCTGTTGGGTGATCCGCCTGTCGAGTTGTTGCTGCTGCTGCTGTTGCTATCGCTTTCCTTGGGCGCCGCCGCCGCAGCTTTGGCGTCACTTGATTCCTGCGGGAGAAATGGAATGTTAGATGATGTGAAGAGGCATCCTAATAGTTAAATTACCTTGCTGGGCGTGGCAGCTGCGCCAGCCTTGCGAGTGCGCGACATAATTGCCTCGACACGTTTGCGTCTCTCTTCGCGCTCTTTTTCCTCACGCTTGAGACGCTCGGCGACTTCGACGCGTTGCTTTTCCGCATCTTCCTTGGCCTTCTTTTCGGCCTCCTCGCGCTCGATGCGCTGACGCTCCTCATCTTCGCGTCGTCGCTGTTCCTCCTCCTCACGCTGCTGTGCTTCCTGCAAAGGTATCGGAGATGAGTTTGAGGTATAGAAACAGAAGTTCAATCACTTACCTCGATGGCCTTGCGCAGACGCTCCTCTTCGCCGCGACGCTGCTCCTCGGCAAGACGTGTGGATTCCTCCTCGAAGAGTCGCTGACGTTCGGCTTCCTCCTCCTGGGCCTTGAGCTCGGCGAGGCGCTCAGCCTCGACACGTTGTCGCTCCAATTCGGCCTGTCGTTCGGCCTCCTCGCGGGCCAGGCGTCGTCGTTCGGCTAATGCCGCCTTTGCCTCCTCCTCCGTCGTGATCTTCTTGGCAATCATCGATGCGGTCATCAAATCGTTGCCACCCTCAACAGCGAGTCCAGCAACTGCAGCAACGGGAGCTGGAGCTGTCGTTGGTGGCGTTAATTCACGCACCTCCGAATTCTCCTTGCTGCCATTGCGTGATGTCTTCTTCGCCACAGCGACAACTGGTGCCTCCTGCGATGGCTTCTCGTTGCCCTCGTCGGCCTTCTCCTCCACATGGGCAACAGCTGGTTCCGCTGGTGGCTGCTCTTCCTGTGCAACCGGCTCTGGTTGTGCCTTCGCTTCCACCAATTGCACCAACTCTTGTTGCTCTTGCTCCGCCTGCTCAGTGTTTAGTGCCTCCTTCTCGGCCTTGCTCACAGCAGGCGCTACAACTTCAGCGACTGGAACCTCTGCATCTCGCTCTGGCTGCTCCTTTGCCACACCGTTAGCCTTGGGTGCGGGTGCAGCTGCTGCTGGAGCTGGAGCGGATTCAGCTGTTGATTTTGTTGTGGTTGTCGTGGAGGTAACAATCATAGATGTGCTCATCACCGAAGGGACTTTGCTGATCGACTCCTTGGCGTGTCGACTGATGCGCTCCGAACTGGCGGTGCGGCTTGGCTGCTGCGCCTTCGATGCGGACGCGGCCTTGGGCAGCAGCGGCTCCTAGAAGAGAAGAGTTCATTAAATTAGCAGATGGTTTAACAGTCTTCGAGATCAATATTATGTCTTTCAAATCTGATTTTTATACCCATTTATTTTAACTTTGAGTCTGACCCGGTATATTTTAGTATTTGAGGTATATTTTTGGTATATTTTAAGAATATGGTTTAATTGAAAATGCGTAGCAAGTAACTCCGACTTTGGATGAATATTATATACGTTTTTTAAATCTGATTTTTATACCCGATGATGTAGAAGTTTATTATAACTTTTTGCTTGACCGTCTGTACTTTATAGTATTATGAATGTATCGATGTACCACATATAGGCTTTGGTATATTTTTGGTTTATTATAAGAATATGTTTTCATTTACCCACTACCCATTGCGTAACTCAAACTTTGAATCAACTTTACGACTTTTAGATCTGATTTTTATAGGTTAGAAAGGTATTATAACTTTGGGTCTGTCCGTCTATAATCTACGGTATATTTTAAATGTAATACAATATCTATATACCAAGTGGATGCTGCGGTATATTTTAATATTTTAAGAATATGGTTTTATTGAAAAATAGTAGTGGGATACCCTTTATTATAACTTTGTGTCTGTCCGCTTGTTTGGTATATTTTGAATGAAGTATAATATATATATACCAAATATAGACTTAAGTATTTTTGCGGAATATTTTAAGAATAGTATTTCATTATAAATATGTGTCGAGATTTCTTGTTAAATTTCGAGTTAATACTTTTCACACAGAACAAGGAAAATAAGGTCTTAAATCAGAGTTAACTCTTAAATATCTGACTCTAACCAAAATGTACTCCATGATAAGAATATAAAGACAGACGGACAATTTGACAATTGTTTTCTGTTAAAGAAGTCAATGACAAGCTTATTTTAAGAGGTCTAAAATTATATAATGGGTTTCTTTTGCAGCCTATAATCTATATAAATCTGTTTTTCTTGACTTAAGTGAGAATTAGTTCTAGAAAATGACACTATTATTTAGCTTCTTGAATGTAATAATTCGCAACATATTTGTTATCTTAAGGAGCGCAAATTAAATACGATTAAGCTCTTAACTGTGTATTATAATCTGTTATACTATACTATCGTCTCGACTACGAAATCTTATCACTTGGCTTACCCGCTTCGATGGCGTCTTCTTCTCGGCGCTGTGCATGCGCGTTGAACTGGAGGTGACAATCATTGAGGTGGACATCAGGTTCGCGGTTCGTTTGGGTGTCGTTTGTGCTGTAGACGTGGATGGCGAGGCGCTCGTTGTCTTCACCGGCGGCTTCTGATCCCTCTTCAATTTATTGATCTCTGCAAGAATGAGGCAGCAATTAGATCAAAGATATTCCAAGGAATTAATATCAATGTTCTATGACTTACCCTCTAGGGACATACCGGTGCCGGCAATGCTGGCTGGCCGTGGCTTACGTGTGGCTGTGCCTGGACGTCGGGGCACGAGTCCCGATGTAGACAACGTTGTGGATGTGGACATGGCGCTGCCTGGACGTGAGCCACTCAAGTGTCCATGACCGCCAGGTGTCACATTCCCTGATCGCGAGCCTAAACAAATGCAAAACAAATACAATTAAAAATCACAGTTCCACATAGAGTAAACAATGATGTGCAGCAGGTTTTCTGGGTTTAAATTGTCTCTATAAATATTATATATGAAATATGGGTGAGAACCAAAAAGATTAAAACGTTTTGTGATTTTTGTGACCGTCACCAAGAGAGTATTGTCATTAGCAGTAAACAAATACGAATACGAAAAACAAGTACAATAAAAAATGAGAAGAGCTAAACACAGATTTTAAAAAAATATAAGAAATACCAAAGACACCTCGACGAAAAAACGGTTAAAACAAATACCAAAAACAAAGAAAATTTGTCAGCAACAGAAACAGAGGAAGACAAAGCATAACCTATAAAGGGTGTGTTGTGCACGTGTGTGTTTTAAGGGTGTGGGTGTGCGTTTGTGTGTGTGTGCGTGTGTAAGGTGTAGGGTGTTTATAGTGGAGCGAGGGTCGCCACCAGAGTTAGATGGTGAGGAACCAGTTGAAAACATACGAAGCGAACGAATACAAATGGCAATGCTCAGCACACAATATATGAGAACCACAATAAATTTCCACGCGATCGCTTTATGATATCTAATCAGATATAGATGGAACAAGTATATACATATATAGACAACTATCAAGGCTGTAAAAGTTGCTTAGTTTAAAGCTTCGAATTGTAGTCGAACATTTTCAATTGAACTTCGCATTAAGTTACAAAGTCTATTTCATCAGATATATTTACTTTATATAATGCTTGAACCGGTTCGACTGGCTTGCAACAGTTTACTTTTTTAGCGCTTTATGTTTTAATTTATAGTTGTGTTCGCTTTGTAGTACAAAATTTTCAATTGAAATTCAGCATTTTGTTTAATGGATATATTTCCTGAACCGGTTCAACTCGTCAATGACAAAGTACTTTTTTAAAGAACTGGTGATTAATGTTTTAATTTATATTTTACTGCGCTATATAGTTGAACATTTTTCATTAAAAACTTCACATTTTGGAGGTGCATTTTATATAACGGATATATATGCTTCATATAATGCTTGAACCGGTTCGACATGTTGATAACAGCATGATTTTTTTTAAACTACTGCAGTTTCATATGTTAAATTATATTTTGTAACGTTGTAGTTTAAAATTCGAGTAGTTAGATTAAAGTTGTAATTTGTTGGCTTAGCGATTAAACCAATTATTTGATGAAACGGTTCGATGCGTTGTATTTCAAAGCAGCCTTGATACCTAGCTATATGTATAGATGATAAATATATGCAGATTGTTGCTCAGATGAACTGCAGTTGAGAGCGGGCAAAAAATCTTCTTCGTGTGGCGTTTTTGTTCCAACTCCTACTTCGTATGTCTTCCTACGCTATGTGTGTGTATGTGTAAGATGTTAGCCAATAAGTGTAAATGTGTGTGTGTGGGCGGGGCGGGGGCTTCAAATCGGAGCACTACTTGATTAAAGGGAGGGAGCTTAGAGAAATGTAGAAGGACTAAAGCACTACGTTTGAGTATGCCACCAAATGTACAGGAGAATGTGTTGAGTGAGTGTGTGTGTGTGTTTTGTAGCCAAAAGTTAGGTTATGTGTGATGTGAGGTGAGTTACGCTGTGGTGTGTTTTGTGGTGGTGGTGGTGTATTCTTGTAGTAGTATTGTTGTTCGTATGTTGGGTTTTGTTGTTGTTGTTGTGGTTGTTTGGTTGATCGCACACACCTGCATTCACTAACAAACTAGAAGAGTTCATGAGCAACAATGAGTTTGGATCGAAATCGAGATAACGTTGGTGGTGGTGGTGTTGGTTGTGGTGGTTGTTGTGTGGGTTAGTAGTTGTTGTATTATAGATCGCATATTGCTGCTGGGCACGCCTAGTTGCATTCGCTGAGGCTGTCGTATAGGATGCATTGTTGAGGGATGAGGCAAATGATGATTGTAGATATTTTTTAGTTGCGCTCGTTTGCAAGCCAAGACTCGATTGGCGTTGTTGCTGTGCTGATTGTGGTTGTTGTGGATTGTTTGCTGTGCCAAATTGGGACCACGAATAGCTAATCTGTGACATGCTCTTACTGGAATCACGCTGACCAGTGCTGCCCAAGGGACGAAAGCTAGTCGAGATGCCGCCACCAAGTGAATACTTTCCACGCTCACGCTGCTGACCTCCTCCAACTCCACCAGCCAAATGGGTCATGCTCCTCGACATGGCACCCACAGCCGTTGAACTGCCGCTGGCGCTGCCCACACTGGCGCTTCCAGCCCGTCGATTGCTGTTGCCCCGCGACAAATGGCCACGCCTTCCACTGCCGCCGCCGAGGGAGGCCGTCTCGTCCAGCATTTCCAGTTCACGTTCGCGTCGCTCCCGCTCCACGATGGCGCGCACATGTTCGCCATTGCGTCGTATCGGCTGGGCCAGTTGGTCCAAGCGGTTCATCGAATAGGCGCGTCCTGTTGGGGCGGCAGATCGATTGTGGTGTCGTTGTGGTTGTTGTTGTGGAGTTGTTGATATGTAAAGTGGAAAGTGGTTCAGAAAGTGGTTCATGAATCAGAAACGGAATCAGAAACATTGTTCTAGCTGTTGGTTGTTGTGGTTTTTGGTGGTAGTGGTGCTATTTTTGTGGATCCTTATGCAGCTATATATATTTATATATACAGAAGACGTCACACTAATGGATCGCAGACTGCGCTACAAAATGTTTCGAAAGTGTGTGTGTGAGAGTGTGGGGTGTGTGTTTTGAGTGTGGTTGTGATAAAAACTTTCCACTGGCACTATGGAAAATAATCAATAAATAATAATAAAATTAGGGCAATCATGATTTCGATGATTAGTTTTAAAATTCATTATTCATTATATTTCAAATTTATGAAAGTATTTTAAAATTAATTATCTTTGCTGAAGACAAACATCAAAATTACTCAGTATATTTTGAAGAAAATAGTATTTTTTTTTAAAAAAAGGATCTAAATTCAGTAGTAGTAGTAGTAGTATACTTTATTTTTTAAAAGTTCACTTTTTACGGATATGGAAAAAATTTACATTTTAAAAATACTGTATTTAGGGAAAATACTGCATTCCATGGGGAATAATATACATTTTAAAAATATAGGAATTCGTTAAAAAATACTGCATTTTGACGCTGTTTCCCTATGTGTAAAAAGGTGTAATTTTCAAAACTTATTATTTCGGTAAAAAATACTGAGAAATGTTTATGTTTGTCTTCATCAAAGTTGATTCATTTTGAATAAATACTACATTTAGATTATTTTCAATCTGTGTGCCAGTGGAAAGTTGGTATTTGTATAAAGTGTGTCTTGTGTGCTCATTGGTGGTGCTTCAAAATTGATACAACTCATAGATCCAGTTGCTGCGCTCAAGGGTATAAAGAAAGCAAGTGAGAGTGGAGACAAGACAACAGTTTCTTCCATATTGTAAGAAAAATTATATCCTTGTTGCACTTTTTCGAATTGTCGTCGCTGCGGTCCGTCGTGTTGTTCTACAAATGCGGCTAACTTAAACAATGATGATCAAAAAATGGGTTCATGAAGCTGCTTAAGAACGATGATGATCATGATGATGATACAAGATGTTGATGCTGCTGAATATGATGATGATAAAACACAATTGTCGAATTGTCGAGAGGGGGAATTGGCAAGGGGGGGAGGAAGAGAATAACTGTGTTTGTGGAGGAATTTGGTGACTGATCTTACCTGGGGTTCTGGGCGTGGTGCTCAGTGAGCTGCGCGAACCATAATGCCCGTCTCGGGGGCTGGGTATTGTCGGCATGAGGTCCGTTTTCCTGCGGTAAACGCTTCGGAACATAATGTTCTGTGATGTGTCAACGATATCTTCTGCAATTGTGGTTTTGGATAGTTTTTTTTTTGGTGTTTTGGTTTTTGGTATTTTTCATTTTCATTCACTGATCAAAAGTAGTTGTCTGGACTTATTTTTTTTTTGTGACACAGCGGTTATAAAAACTATTGCAAAATGTATCATCGATAAACCAAAAGCAAAGACTAAAGCAATAATCATGCCGAGAGAAAGAGAGAGAGAATTCTACTAAAATAGGGAGAGAGTTGAAAAATAAAACTTTAAGGGCCACCGCTAGGGTTGGGTTTGGTTTTGCGTTTTATACAGGGAGGAGAGCCAGGCAAGTTAGGGCTACGCAATCACTGAAAACGAAAAAGCTGCAAAACTATTGATAACACAAGCGATCGATCACTGTTAGCTGTAGTAGTATCAAGAACATTCCGATTAACGATTAATTGCTTTGATCAATCACACAGATAAATAATATTAGTATTTCTTTTGCTGAGCTGAATACAACTATCGGATAACTGTAGACAATCGCCTTACTATCGATCGAATTGGTGCTCTACAGGGCAGATATGATTAGTACGAGTTTACGAGTAGAGAACATGCAAATTGGGCGCATGCTGGTTATGAAGGAGTTGTTGGCTTACAGCAAGCTCTATTACACAGGAGCGGGTTTAAAGAGGGCAACAAACAATAATTTCTGAACAAAACAAAAAAACAATAAAGAGAAGAGTAGTAGAAGAGAATAGAGAAGAGGAACCCTCACCCTTACGATATGAGTTATTGTTGTAGTTGTTGTTGTTGTGGCTTGCAGCTGTCGCTGTTGCTACATTTTGTCTGTGCGCAGTTGGTGTTGTTGTAGTTGTTGTAGTGGAAATCAGTTTTTGTGGATTATTGGGCGCTGCTGGCCCATCGATATTTATCTCATTGGCAGCGATTGAGAGCGAGAACCGCTTGGGTGGCTCATCATTGGAATAGCCCCAATTGAACACCTCATACATGGACGAAGATTTGCGTCGATGATCTGTGTGGGTTGGTATTAAAAATGGCCGGATTTGTACAGAGATAAAGTATAATAATTTGGTGATTTTAGGGGGAACAGTAGATTAACAACAGCAAGGCAGGCAGACAATTCATTCAGGCTGGACGCGACTCGATTGAGAGAAAGAGAGTCGCGAAGGTTTTTTGGTGATCGTGTTTATGTATACTGTATATATATATATATCGTGATCATCAGTGCTATTGCTAAGTGATAAATCATATATTGTATATATTGTGTTTGCAAATCAAATTAAGAAACAAATATGTGTGAGTGTTGGGTAGAAAGGAGAGTAAAGTTAAAAGTTTACACACAGCTGCAACAGTTGACAGTTACATGGGAATTGGGTACATTTAGAGTACACACAAGATTAAATATATATATATGTATATGGATATATACTTTAACGGAACTGAGTCTAAAGTAATATTAACTGCAAAATAAATATGTAGTTAAGATTAGGTGTGTCGGTGTCGGTGTCTGTGTGTGTTCGAGTGTTGTGTATTGGTGTGTGTCAAGTGTTTTTGTGGGAGGGCAGTTCAAATTTTTTTTTTTCCCGCAAATTTGTGGGGGATTTGTGCACTTTACACTCACCATCGTGTCTGTCCGTGGAGGAAGAGGCACGCTTCTTAGCACCACTATCGGCAAGTTCACGCTCGGAACTGCGACGTGAGAGCGAGGCGCCCGCCACATTCGATATGGATGTTGATCTGCAACAAATAGTAAATTAATTTGAGTTGGGAATTTATGGGCACTTCTAATCCATCACATACCGTCGCTGACTCCAAAAGGTGCTGGGCGATACCAGGCCATAATCAGCCGGTACATCCAATAAACGTGGCGTCGATGATCCAAAAGCGAAAGCAATCGAATTTCTATCGCGTTTCTTTGTCTCTATTCGCGATTCGCGCTCCTAAAAGAGGGAAAGGGAATAAAAGAGAGTATAAGTAAGAGAACATAATGTTGTTGTCGTTGTTGCTGCGGAGATGACGCACCTGATTCTTTTTGAGAATATATTCACGTCGTTCCTTTTCGGCCTCAATGATGGCCTTTTTGCGCTCCTCCACCTGATGCCGCTTCTCTGTATCTCTCACGCGTATCTCCTCGATGCGACGTCGTCGTTCCTCCTCCTTTTGTTCGCGATACTTTTGCGCCGCCTCCGCTTGAGCCCGCAGCTCCTCGATTTTTCTTTGTCGTTCCTCATTCTGTCGATCGCGCGCATATTTCAGTTTCTCCTCGCGATCTTTGGACACTGTCAAATGACAGAAAAATAAATATAAAAAATAACGTCAGCAATTGATTAGTCAGCGGGGAGTAGGCTCAAGGTGAGGTTCACTTCGGTTTGAGTGTGTGTAGCATAATCTTCATAAATTCACAAGTAAATGCAAGTTGTAATCGACATCGATATCGAGAGAGACATTGACACGACATGTGCTACCTGTAGACGAAATCAATAAAGCGTCAGCTTTATTCGACATTCTCTTTTCCCCCAAGTATTTTGATGGGTTTTTATTTTGGCATTTGCCGGCGAGTCGCAAACTCGCGACTTTTACAGCCGTCGACTGACGTCATCGACCGTTGTGCGGCGGCTCCTCACTCACTATGTGGGTCAATTGACAACAAACTACAATAGCAATGCACACACTCATACAAGTACACACACGCACACACACACATCAGGTCGCCCCCAGATGCGCAAATAAGGCAAAAAGAAAATGTAAGCGCACAATTTTATTAAAATGACATTGAAGCGCCATGCAAAAAAAAAAAAAAAAAAAAAAACAAAATAGAATGCTAAACAATCGTTGGGCAAATCAAATATGTTGGTCAACTTTCTGCGCATTCGTTGTAATCGCCAATCGGTTTGCAACGTTATCGTTCTCGTTATCGGTTTCTGTATTTGTGTGCGGTATTTATGGAATGTAGTAATGACGTCATAAACACAAATACACTCTACACAAAGAAGGAGCAACACTGCAAAAGCTGCAACCTGTCACTGAATCATGGTCAACTGTTTTTCATTATTTACATATTACTTACTGCCGGATGGAAAATATATCATCATGACAGCAGGCAGCAACAACAAGGTCGCATATTGTGTTTAATTTGGATATGTAAAATGAATGCTGATATAAGAAGCAAATGGAGCTTATCAGCTGGGAAGATTGTGTTTTGTTGATCATGCGATGACGACAGGTGCTGAGAGAAGTAAAGAGAGCAAAGTTAACTGCAGACAGCAAAGTTGTTTTTCACCGGAAAAGGGAACACGATTGTGCGTCCTTCTTTAGAACTTCTAAAAGCAGTGGGGAACGCCATGTGTGCCAACGTAGATGACATGACCAACTGCAATTTCCCGCATTTTATGTCATGCATGAGGCATGAGGAATGTCAACTACCTTGAGCAGTCTCATCTGTGCTCTCCCTCTTGTTCGCTCTTTAAGGTCGCCCACCTGGGCAGAGACCAGTGTTGCAGAGTGCACTTTTGTGTGGGCAGCGAGAGATTTGTTTTGTTTTTGTTTGTTTAACAGTAGGAAAAGAGCGTGCCGAAGTCGTCTATGCCAACTTTATGTAACAAACACATACACATACTCTGACTACATCTGATAAAACTATAATAAAAAAAACAATGTTTTTTTTTTTTGCTTTTACCTTTTCGTTCGGCGCTGCCCTCTCGGCTTTCGGGTCGCTTGGGTATGTTTTCCACTGAAAGTAAATAAAAGGCAATATAAACATTCAAGTTTTCCGTGTTTTCTTTTTATGTTCTTTCGGTTTCGTAAGCAGAAAAATTGAAAACGTGCTATTTTTGCAGTACAAAATAATAAGTTTTCCACTCACTGAATGCAAATACAAAAGGAATATCAATATTATGTCGGCAGCAAAAAAGAAAATCAATCGGCTTCTTGTTTTGCACTTGTAGGGCAAAGGAAAGAAAAACACGCATTTGAGACGACGATGGCGACGGCGACGTTGACGATGACTGAGAGAGTGGCAGACGGACAGGCGGCGGTCGAAGGGGGGATGACGACCAAACACATACAAACAAATAACAAAAAAAAAAGAAAAAAAAAATGTTCAGCTGCAGCGCAGCTGCTGTCTCACGATGACTGTGAGCGGCGGCAGCGGCAGCGTCGGTGACGGCAGCAGCAGCGAAAATGTTTTTCCTCCTGGAACTTTGAACGCATTTATTTATAACTCAAAACTCCGGTTGACGTTTTATGTGGTGGGGGAGGGAGGTAGGGATAAGGAATCATCACATCCGAGCACGGGGGCAAATTTCACCCATATGAAGCAAACACTTCTTTCTGGCTTCTTCTTTTTTTCACATCGTTCGCTTTTGCTTTTGAGTGTGAGTCGTCGTCGTCGTCGCCGTTGTCGTTGTCTTGGTCGCTGCCCATTCGACCAATAATTTTTTGTAGCTTGGCTAAAAACTCTTTGTTATACGCATTGGTGGATACTATTTTGCACTTGTCATTGAACGCGCAAGGTTTGAACTCTTATTTGTGATCGCATTTGATGTTTTTAATGCATACCTGATGGATCTTTCGAATAATTTTCTTGCTGGCCCTCGAGACTCGCCATATTCTCACTTTATTTTTTCTACATCTACACTTACATCTATACACTTAGTGATGGGCAAACTTCGATGGCATTATCGATTTTTCGATGTTTCAAACATTTTTTTAGACACCGATGTTTTACGGTAAATATCGATGTTGTCGGAGTCGAAAAATATAATTTTTTGAATTAAGGTATATTTCTCATTAAATAAACTTTAATTTTTGCAAGAACTCACTTCTATTTTCGTAAACAAAAAGACAGTCATATAAAGCTGCTCGTTTGGAACACTTGTGTCGAACTACATGTGACCGCAAACCCGATGTTGAAATATACTATTTAAATGCTCAATTTATTGATAAGAATAAATTTTTTTTTATTTATATTTGCCTATTAAACAAAAGTATGTTAATAATACACAATAGAAAACTCACTAAATTTCAAAACAACCTGAAAAAGTAAATACCACAAAAGGCTATTATCGGTGTTTGTTGAGTACCTAACGGAAAGCTGCTTGCTACAATTATCGCTAAGTTGTCTCTCGATAATGCACTTAAATATACCGAATGCTTATTCAGAATCCCGCGTTTTATGTAGTAGCAGCAAAGCGAAGCAAACTTTTCTATTAAATAAATTAAATATAATGCCAGAAGCGCCGGAAGCTACCGTTGTGGATAAACGCAATAATTTGCCATGGATCGAGAAATATAGACCGGTCAAATTCGAAGAGATTGTAGGCAATGAAGACACTGTGGCCCGTCTCTCTGTCTTCTCCACGCAAGGCAATTCGCCGAACATTATTATTGCGGTAAATTGATTAATTGTTGACAAGAAATATTAAAGTGATGTATTTAACATGCATTTACAGGGACCACCGGGCGTGGGCAAGACAACAACTATACAGTGTCTGGCACGCATTTTGCTGGGCGACAGCTATAAGGATGCAGTGCTAGAGTTGAATGCTTCCAATGAGCGCGGCATCGATGTGGTGCGCAACAAGATCAAGATGTTTGCTCAGCAGAAGGTGACGTTGCCACGCGGGCGGCATAAGATTGTTATACTGGATGAGGCAGACAGCATGACGGAAGGTGCCCAGCAATCCTTGCGACGCACCATGGAAATCTACAGCAACACAACAAGATTCGCACTTGCTTGCAACACCAGCGAGAAGATTATTGAACCGATTCAGTCCCGTTGTGCCATGTTGCGTTTCACTAAGCTATCGGATGCTCAGGTGTTGGCCAAGCTAATTGAAGTGTGCCAGCTGGAGAAGCTCAAGTACGATGAAGATGGCCTAGAGGCAATTGTATTTACAGCCCAAGGTGACATGCGGCAGGCACTGAACAATCTGCAGTCGACGGCACAGGGATTTGGCGATATCACTGGAGCGAATGTTTTTAAAGTGTGCGATGAACCGCATCCCATGCTGTTGCAGGATATGTTGCAGCATTGCGCTGCCAATGACATTCACAAAGCATACAAGATTCTGGCGAAATTGTGGCGTCTTGGCTATGCACCGGAGGACATTATTGGGAACATCTTTCGTGTGTGCAAACGCCTCAATGTGGATGAGCAAATGAAATTGAATTTCATACGAGAGATTGGCATAACGCACATGAAGATTGTGGATGGCTGCAATTCATTATTGCAGCTAACGAGCTTGTTGGCCCAGCTGTGCACGGTTGCTGAGTCGCATTAGAGATCAGAAACATTTAGAATTACTGAGTTTAGTTGTAAGATCAAGCTTGTTAAAAAGTCCAGTTTAATTTACATAAAGTACATAACCAAATGAAAAAGAATTCTTGAATTAAGCAAATGTTTTATTTTTATATTTTACTTATACTTAAATATCGCAAACAGCTTAAAGCAGTCATATTCAAAAATCAGCGCCCTTTAAAAAGTGTTACCAAACTAGTACTTGACGCACCAGTATATTTAACTCATTAAATAAGTATTATATAAATTGAGCTTGCGGTCACACTGTCACATCGGTGTATTGCTAGTTGAATTTTTTTCGCGCACGGTCGGATTTAAAGCATTGTATGAAACAATTGGTAGCTACAGAAAGAAATACAATAAAAATGCAGATGCAAACATATAAATTGGTGGTCGTCGGTGGTGGCGGCGTAGGAAAATCAGCCATAACGATACAATTCATACAGGTGAGGTGATGCCCAGGAATAAGCTGGTGACGTCGTCGTTGCCGTTGTTGTTGTTGTTGGAAAAAAACTTAAAGTGCTGTGAGCATACTGTGTGTGTGTGATGTGATATTGTGATGTTTTGTTTGCTTGAATATCAGTTAGCTGTTGACACAGAACCTAACAACATAATTCGAGAAGTCATCAATGCGGCGAATGCAAAACCTCGCTGCTCATCAATTTGAGACAGGGGCGCGGCGCAACGTAACAAGTGGGCTGGACCCTTGTTTTGGCAAAAGCAACAAGCGACTAGTCTTGATGTGCTTGCACATCCATATATGTATATACAGTATACATATGTGATTAGATATTTATGTCGTATGTGCATGTGTGTGTGTGTGCTACATATTTTCAAGCATAGATCATCTTCACTAAAAGCTGCAGCGAAATCAACAAACACACACATACCCATACACACACATGCAGTCGTGTTGAATGAATTTTACGGCGAATATCAAACATGGTTAAAGGGCGGCTCCCAATGGAGCACCTTAACTTGGAGTTGCGCTTTTTGTTTATGGTTATCCGAGTGCGTATGTGTGTGTGTGAGCTGAGGTCAATACGACGACGTTCGTCATGGTCACGACCACGGTCTCTTGGCCCGTCGTCTAAATTCTGAATGGTGTGGCAATGTTGGCATTTATTTATAGTTATTTGCGTCATCTCCAACCTCCTCATTCATATATTTACAATAGCCCCTATATACATAAATATCTTCATAAACATATGCATACACACACATGCAACAATTGTTTTTATATGCTCTGATATTCATCTTGAATCTAGAGTGTATCTATGTATGTATGTATATGTAGTTGTTGTGCTGGAGATGATAAAAGAGGCGTCGTTGTGTGTAAACAAAAAGCACTTAAGAGAGAATGATCGTTTCTTTTTGGATCCTTCACTTTAACAAAAGCAAAGTGGATATGTTCGATCCCATATTTTCTTTTAGATTCTTCTCTTCGATCCCATAAACTATATTCATACTTATATTATGAATCACCATTAATAGCTGAGGCTGCTTGCCCGTATGATTTATTATCTAGATCTCTGTTAGTGTAGAACAACTTATTTCATATTATTATTTATTATTTCATTCCCATTTCCATAGTCATAATTAAAACCGTATTTTATTATTAATTGCTTTTTATTAATTGCTAAACATATTAACCACAACAAGAAAGCTTTGAGCTCTAGCCATAAAACTCAAAAACCTGTATATTTAGAATCTTTATTTAAATGAAATTAATAATAATGAAGAACGGGTCTTCAAGATGTTTGTAATGGAACAGACGTTAAAATACAGTTTGAGATTGATTCTGCAAATTTTCCAACGTAATTAATATACTTTGTTTTTCTATTCCTTTCCAGAGCTATTTTGTGACAGACTATGATCCAACCATCGAGGATTCTTATACCAAACAATGTGTCATAGACGATGTGCCAGCCAAGCTGGATAGTGAGTAGATTTCCATATAGATATGATCATATCATTAATGCTTTTGTTTTCCTTTTTCAGTTCTGGATACTGCTGGACAGGAGGAGTTTAGTGCAATGCGGGAGCAGTATATGCGTTCGGGCGAGGGATTTCTGTTAGTGTTCTCCTTGAATGATCATTCCAGCTTCGATGAGATACCAAAGTTTCAGCGACAAATATTGCGCGTAAAGGATCGCGATGAGTTCCCCATGCTGATGGTGGGCAATAAATGCGATTTGGAGCATCAGCGTCGGGTGTCGCTGGAGGAGGCACAGAATACGAGCAGAAATCTAATGATACCCTACATTGAGTGCAGTGCCAAGTTGCGTGTCAATGTCGATCAGGCATTCCATGAGCTGGTGCGCATTGTGCGTAAATTTCAAATCGCCGAGAGGCCCTACATTGAGGAGGGATACAAGAAGAAGGGCAAGAAGAAGTGCTGTCTGATGTAAGCGAAACGCTTGCAGTTGAATCTCACAATCTGGTGACAACAGCAGCAGCAACAGCGAACGAATTGTAACGAGTAGAACACCAAATTTTAATAATTAAATAATACGGCGCCACGACTGAGCTATAAAGTAGAGATATCGAATCCAGAGATCCACCCACAAAATCCCGCAAAATGTAATGCATTTTATACCGGCCCCGCCCAGTAGCATCAACGCGAATCGAGTCACAGCTCACAGCTTCAGTTGCAGCGTTCACGCCCAGCTCGCCAGTTAACTAACTAACAAAAAAAAAGAGAAAAAAGAAAAATATAATGAAACTCAAGTAAACAAATGTCCTTGCGTCCCCAGAGAGCACAGAGCATACATCCATACATGAATACATATATACATACATTTATAAATACATGCATACATACATTACATACATCCATATATATACAAGCATGCATACATACATACATATATATATATAATATATATTTTTGTAATATTATTTGTTGATCACAACAAGGCAACAATTAAGAACAAAAGGTTTTTTATTATTACTATTGTGTGTATTATGGTTAAAAGTTGTGGAAATTTGCGAAACAAATTTTTGTGTGTGCGACATAGCGATATTTGTTTGTTTTCTAAATGCGATTAAATCAAATCAAATGAATGAAAAGTAAAATTAAATTTAATTAAATTATAAAAATGCAATGCAATAATTGAGCCAAGTTTCGTCATACGTTAAAACGTTTGTTTGTTTTTGTCGATTAAGCCAAAAGTAATGTGTTATTGTAATTTGTATTGTTATTTACTACTAATAATATATATATGTATATGTATTACATATTTATATGCTATATACAAAATACATACATACATACGGATATGTATAAAATGCTTAGAATTCAATAATTTGTTATCAATGATTGTGTTGTGTTGTGTTTTTTGATTCAAATAACAAATTGAGTGCCTCGTTCTCGTTGCATTTAGTCAGCGCATTGATAACAACAACAAAAATAACAACAACAACTACTATTACAGCAACAAAAACAAAACAAAACAACAACAAACACATCAACAACAACAACAACAACTTGAAAACAATTTAGAATTGATATTTGTAAACGATACAAAAAAAAAAAAAAGAAAAACAAAAAAGAAACGCACAATACAATAATAATTGTAAATCTCTTAAATTTATTCTATGTTTTTTTTTATACAAATTGTGTATTTTTACATAATTCATTTTTATTATCGTACGAGTATTTAAAATATGAAACTAAAGTGTTTATTACATTTTAAAAAAATATATTATGTATTTCTTTGTTTAACTCGACACCACCCGCTTCATTTAACGAGCCTTTATTAATTTATATTATATATATTTATATTTATATCATTATATATATATTTATATATATTTAATACAAAATATATGCGCAATTCTAATAAATACATACAAATCACAAATGCTTCCAAAAAGCTGTCTTTTTAATTTTAGGGGATTAAGGATTATGTAAAGGTATGAAAATCTATATCTCAAGTTAATTTTACAAAATCTGGAAAAAATATATAATATAATACATTCAGTGAAGTCCTTTACCCACTAAAAAAATTTTTTTTTCTATAGTTACAGTGTATTGTCGTATAAATTACAATAATCAACTTAATTAATTTAATTACAAAGATTTCGGAAGGAAGTGGGCGTGCAAAATGTGAAACAAATGCTGTCGAAAAAAAATTATAGCTCTATCTCTTATAGTCTCTGAGATCCAGTGTTTCATACGGACAGACGGATATGGCTAGATCGTCTCGGCTGTTGACGCTGATCAAGAATATATATACTTTATAGGGTCGGAGATGCCTCCTTCTACCTGTTACATACATTTCCTGCCGGCACAAAGTTATAATACCCTTCTACCCTATGGGTAGAGGGTATAAAAACTGCTATTCCAGTGTGCATCCAAAACGTTGTGTACTTGTGTAAAAATATCAAAAAATCTTAAAAATTAAAGAATTCTAACGGGGTTTTTGATATTTGTTTATATGTATTTATATCTATTTTACAAAAACAAGGTTCAAGCGATGCCAAAAAATCTGCACTGCTATTTCAAAGTTCACAGCTGTATAATAGTTAAGTGGGGAAATGTAGTTGAAAATTGCCTTGTTATATATAATTATATTTATTTTTCAATTAATCGACTCAGAATTTTGACAGTTCTCAAATAAAAATAAAAATCGGACTACTTAAATATTAAACTATATTTTATCGGAAAATTGTCTTGATAAAAATGCATACTTGAATTGTTTGTTGGGAATCATTTTCATTTCTAAAATTATCACACAAAATTAGAGAAATTATTATTAGATTATAGGCAGTTAAAATATTATAAAATAAATGAGAAATTTAATGAACACACATCAAGGGTGATAAAAACAGAAAAGCATTAATTTATATCATTGCTTGATGGAGTCTGTTATAACAACAACGTTAATAGTAAAGTTAAAACATTGCACTAAATTATTATGAATTTTTTAGAGATTCTTTTTATCAGGCAAATATTAAAGCAGGACTATAGCGATTACAAAATTGTCTTCTAGCTAATTAAAGTTCCCTATTTAAAGCACAAGTGTGATAGGGGTAATTTTCTATTTACAATGAAAATAACATAAACTGAAACAATTTAAAAAATAAAAACTTACAAGTTATTCTTATAGCTCTGGATTAGCGCTTTATTGAGAGCTAAGATTGATTTTACGATAAAATATATAAGATTGTTAATTTTTTGGTTTGCGATCAGTTCGTTCAGTTTTAAAATTATCCTAAAACATAAAAATAATTTCAAAATTCATTCTTTGCTCTAATTAAAGCTATAATGAAGAGGTATACGATTTCTCCTGAAATGTGTTGGTATATGATTGTTTCACTAGAGAATTTCGCTAGAGAATTACCCCTATGTGGTCTTATGACGTCAGGATAATGGGTTGCGTCTGTTGTCTGCTGCTAGACGGCATCCTTAGAAGTGTCAAATTAATTGAATGGAATAATGTGTCGAATGCTATTTGATTGGGTATAAAAGTAGCTGCGACTGTCCTAAATTGTATAGAAGGCATCATGAATCCAAAGAGTGAAATCCTCATCGCAGTTGTGCTCGTCTTTCTGCTGGCTTGCGTGGAGTGTCAAGTAATTGAAATCAATCCAAATTTCCACAAGCAATCCATTAACATTTCAGTAATTGCAGCTGACATTCTCACCCGACTGGGGCAAGCGATCGGTGGGCGGAGCAAGTGGATCAGGGAGCTTCTTTGAGCCACAGCAGGGCAACTGCAAGACCTCGAATGAGATGCTGCTGGAGATCTTTCGATTTGTGCAATCGCAGGCACAACTATTTCTGGACTGCAAGCACAGGGAATAGATGGAAGGAAATGTGAACGAGGTGGACAACCAAATGATTATCTATTATTATTATAATGCTCCATATATGAATGTTTTGTGTTTTATATGTATGTAGTATATACGAGTACACAAGGTAGTCGTAGTCGGCATTTAGATTTAGAGAAGTTTTTCCTCCCCCCCTTTTCATTTCTCTCAGTGTAACAAAATGTAGCCATGTACCCAACTCCAAGTCAAATAAATAAGCGCATCCGAAAATGATATAAAACAAATGTTTGTGATTGAGCGATTGACAAAACATTTGAGTCGAGACCTTGCGCCTGGTTTGAACCGCTTTTTCCGGTCATAGGTACTCGTAGAGGTGCTTTACCCTTTCTGACTATTTCAAGTTCAAGCGATTTGGTTTTTACCCCGAAAACATTAATCTATAAAGGTAATTTAATTTAATTTCGAAAATTACAACAATTAAACTAGAGCACAATTCAAATGTGTGTTTAAGTGCTCCACAGTTTGAGATGACTTTGCTCAGTGTAACGCGACATTTGACAGTCTGAGCAAGCATTCGTTATGGAGAGCTCTACGAAATTCTGGATACACAATGCTATAATAATGCTCCTTACGCTCAGTTACTCGGTCAACTGTAAGTGTTTAACGTTTTAGTTTAAAACAAATTATCATTGCACCAAGATTGTGATCGTGTCAAATGTAGTGTATGTGTGTTTCTAAAGCGACAAAACATAAACAAATGAATAAACACGTATGTTAACCAACGTACAATTGTCGTGGGGGAAGTAATGTGTGTCATGTAAACACTTCCAACACAATCGATAGCATCGCTGGACCTAATCGGATGACAAACGTCAGTGGCCCAGATATTTTAATTTGTTGGAATTTGTTGAAATTAACAAAGCTGAGTGACGACGACAAGAGTTAATTGTGATTGCTCAAAAATTGTGTTTATTTATTAGTTCAAACAGCTTTTGCAAGTCAGCGTTAGGAGATGGACTTTTGTCATAGCAAGCAGCTTTTTGAAGCAAGGATCTGTCTAGGAGTGCTGGTGCATAGCAAACAGCTTTAACGCAATAACATCATAGCAAGCAGCTTCTGAGCCAGGATCTGCTGCTAGCCGCTCTGCCTCATAACAAGCAGCTTTAACGCAAGAGCATCGAAGCAAGCAGCTTATGTCGTGCTCGCTCGCCCGTTGCTCACTGAACCGGCCCTGCATAACTGGGCGCCCAACGATCTACAGCAGATAATTATCTGCAAAAGTCAACAAACGCATCAAAATTGTGTTATAATTGAATAATTTAACAAATATCAAATCGCCGCAGTTGGCTGACTGCAATCAAATGCCGTCCACTTAGTTAGTCGCTGACCAACATTGGGCACAATTGGCAGCATGTTGCTGGAGGAGTTCTGCGTGAAGGTCTATTGGTGGCCATTTCTCTCGTATTTGGCCAGCATCAAGGGACTGTGTCCGCTATATCCAACAGGTTACTATCCCATCTATCCGCTGCCACCACCACCGCTGCCGCCGCCGCCTCCGCCACAGCCAGTCACACTAATTCCATTCCCGTCGTCCACGTCCGCAGTGATACCGACGTTTCAACCCACGCCGCCGCCTCTAACGCTGCCACCGTTTCCACCACCGCTCACCACAACAACCACAACGACCACGTCGACATCATCCACGTCATCGACGACAACAAGTGCTGCCACCACAACGACGAGCACAGCAGGCACAACGTTGCCAGTGCCCACCACGTGTCCAACGCAACCTTTTGTTTGCCTGCCCGGTGGCGTGCCTCCGCTGCCCAATTGCCCCTGCATCGATCCTCGCCAGCAGCAGCAGCAACAACAGCAACAGTTGGGAGCCACCGTTGGCTCGGATATGATGATCTTTGTGCCGCTTAATCCAGGTCGACGTCGACGTCGTCGGCGACTCGCTGGCAAGGATTAGAATCGACTAGAACAAGCACCAACAAAATTCCAACCCAACAACAAATTCAAAAACCAAATTCACTCATACTTCCCCCTCAACATAAATTATACTTAGATCAATTACGCAATAAATTCTCAAACAAAACAATTGGCAATCTTTGCACCCCAACACAACATTAACTAAGCCTGCAAACCTGATCCATGAGCTGTGTTCCCTCTTTTAGCCCAGCAACAGAGCTGCTATGATGCACGTTCCCGCTCCGGGAGCTGTGTGCCGCTCACCTCCTGCGCCCAACTGCTTGAGCAGGTGCAGACAGGCGCCTCCAGCGAGTTTCAAACGTTTTTGGGTCAATCCATTTGTGGCTTTGATGGCTCCAGTTTTCTGGTAACGCTGACGGCTGAAATCTGCTTAAGAGGTTACCTAATTAAAGTTGACCCCCCAAAATTTTCAGGTTTGCTGTGCCGAGCAGCGTGCTCCGCTGATTAGCCGCAGTCCCAAGGAGTATGTGCCGCCCACTAGCTCATCACTGGGTGCCTTTCAATTCTCTCCTTTGGGTGTTCCAACTATACAAAGTCCGCAGTCCACGCCGATGGTTTTTCAGCCCACGCCCCCGCTTAATCAAGGTTCGTTGGTCATCAGACCAACTCCAGCTTTGCCAGCTCCAGGTTTTCCCTCAGTTTCCCCCTCCGGCAACAGCGTTTGCGGTATTGGTGGTGCAACCACAAATCGTGTGGTTGGCGGATTGCCGGTACGAAAAGGTAAACTCTAAATTTATGTTAGATTAGAATTAATTAATATTTTGGATATTTTTAAACAATTTAATGAATGAACGAAGGAATTTCTTAATTAATATGAATTCGCAGAAAGTTTTTATATTATTTTGTATGTCGTAAATTTCGGTTTTTAAATGTTTTAATAATAATAAGATAATAATTCGTTGTAATCGTATTATTATCTCGAAACTTTCGTCTTGCATATGTTTCAATTCGCTATTCATTAGGTCCTTTTTCTCATTTCAAATTTATCAAATAACTTTAATTATGATCGTTGAGGCACTTAATTTAAAACTGTAAATTTGAATTTTATTTTAGGTGCTTATCCCTGGATGGCAGCTCTTGGCTACTACGATGAAAACAATCGCAGTGCACTGAAGTTTCTCTGCGCTGGCAGCTTGATCAGCGCCCAGTTTGTGATCACCTCGGCTCACTGCATCAATCCCACTCTGACTCTGGTTAGACTTGGTGCCCATGATCTGACCAAAGCTGCAGAGCAGGGTGCAATTGATTATCGTATCAGGCGCAGCATTGTGCATGAGAACTTTGATTTGGCTTCCATTGCGAATGATATTGCGTTGATCGAGCTGAACGGCGAAGCGCCATCTAACGGTGAGTGGACGCACTAAGCTTGTCTAATATCAGATACTTGAATTGCTTTTGTTTCATGCTCGATTCACAGGCGACATTCGACCCATTTGCTTGCCCGAGGGCAATAATTTTCAACGCGAAGATGCATTTGTTGGCATGCATCCATTTGTGGCAGGTTATGGGGCAACTAAACATCAGGGCGCCACATCGAATGTGCTACGCGATGCTCAGGTGCCGATTGTGTCGCGTCAGAGCTGCGAACAGAACTATAAATCTGTTTTTCAGTTTGTCCAGTTCAGCGACAAGGTAAGGATGGAATTAGTGTCATGTTTATGATGATCATTCAACTGATATCAGCTGATATTCATTGCAGTTGATTTGCGCCGGCAGCTCCACTGTGGACGCCTGTCAGGGGGATTCCGGTGGACCACTTATGATGCCTCAGGTTAGTTACTGCCTCATCGATGCATCAACGTGACTCATTGATTGGTGGGAATTCTGTCGTATGGCAAATTACGCTTGCTGCAATGGGTCTTGCTTTGGCTGGAAATGTGGTATAATTTGACCTCTATAGTATATTTTGAATGTAGTACTTCAACGATATACCAAATATGGCCTTCGGTATATTTTGGTATTTTGCGGTATATTTTGATCTGGTATATTTGAGTCTGGTATATGTTTACCTCTATGGTATATTTCAAATGTAGTACTTTATGGATATACCAAATATGACCTTCGGTATATTTTAGTATTTTTGGGTATATTTTGATCTGGTATATTTTGACCACTATGGTATATTTCGAATGTAGTACTTCATCGATAAAACAAATTTGACCTTCGGTATATTTTAGTATTGTGTGGTATATTTTCGGTATATTTTAGGAATAATACCGCGCTGTTTTGGTTTTATTTAAAATGGGTAGCGAGTATTTCCCAGTTGAGCACTCTCGACTGTAGCGCTCTTACTTGGTTTTTAATTAAACTTGGCTTTCGCATTTTAAAATTTTCTTTACAGCTCGATGGAGGCGGCTATCGTTTTTACTTGCTGGGCATTGTCTCCTTTGGCTATGAGTGCGCCAAACCAGGATTTCCTGGAGTCTATACGAGAGTTAGCAGTTATCTTAGCTGGATTCACAATAAATTGCACTCCCAAAGGGGCAAAAGGCGCTGATCCCATTCCAATCTATCTTTTAACCATTCACACATTTAATATTTACTCTTAATAAAGAAAATCAATTTTGATTGAAATGTGTAGTTAATTGTAATTTCACTTACAAATAGTATTCAAATTTATTAAAAATTCACCACAAACTATCTCAACTGTATAACTTAAATTTAAGAGGTTCAGAGAATGCTGTTGAATTTCTTTAATTTAAATTAAATTATTATTAGAAGAAATTCATTTAGTTATACTATATATCACCTTCCGTACTTTAATGTTTTGAGAAATATCTAAAACCGTCTCTACAATCTGACAGTCTTCAACACTTTGATGCTTATCAATCCCGCCAAGATAAATTGTCATAAACGTAAGAGTAACATATTAAGAAGATATTTTAGCTTCACACAGTCCATTATGCCAATGTGCGACTTTGTTGAATAAATATTTTTTTGGGAAGTATCTTTTTTTGATTATGATTCCTTTGTTTGTAAAGCTTAAGTTTATCATTGAATTTGATCGTATAATGGGAGACTAAAGCATTAAAAGAAAGCTTAAGTTGGGACCCAAACTTTGGGATTTAATCATAATATTATTATTGTGCATATAAATGGGCGAAATTGTGAAATGATTTCGTTTGAATTCGTTTGGTCTGATTCAAATCAGATTAAGTCTCTTCAGTAATTGCTTAACACTTTTAATAAAGTCGTTAACACAAAATGTCTTTCATTCGATCAGCATCATGCATTAATCAATTTGCATATCAAAATTTGCAGTCGAACGATTATTTGCAAATCTCCTAAGCGATGATCAAGGGTGCTAGTGTTATCGTTAGCGGAGTTACCTTTGTTGAGAAGGGAAAAGTAAACAAAGAATTGAAGGGTTGCGCTGTGCGAATAATATTGGCAAGATCATCATCAGCAGTCAAGAGGTGTACAATGGAAAAACCCACAAATCTTTGATTTCAAATATAAAGGAGGGATCCAAATTAGATTGCAATTTTGGGCTCGTTGTAAGCAAGTTATAAATTAGGGTAGTTGTTACGAAGAAATTCTATTAATTGATAAAAAATAATTATCTTATTATACTTCTATAAAATCTTTTAATAAGCTTGAGACTTTTTCTGTTGTTTTATATAATGATCCATCCATGTATAATACAATATCAAGTACCAAGCAAACCCCATTAACAATTGAGTGTAGTCTTTCATAAAGACGCCTCTGCTTAAATTAACACAATTTATCACGTTTAAAAATAAGTTGCACAGCTAGAATTGGAAGTTCTTGTCTGCGAGATACCCTATAACCAAGAACTCAAAACATACTTTATAATTTAAGTTATTCTAAGCCAGAGTGCATCCTATTTAATAATATCCTTTAATAAAAGGATTTATTTTTATTGTATCTATATACTATACTCTATAGTTCTTAATGATGACAACTTTTCCCGATTTTCAATGCTTACAGGGTATTTTTATTGAGATTTTATTATAATAATGCAGATACACTTAATTTTGGAACAAGTTTTTGGTGGAAACTACTTCGCGATCGAATGCATATAAAGCCGCGTTCTATAAGTGATCGAGTGAGTTTAGCTTCGCAGTTGAATCGGCAAAGTGGCATCGCAACACTGAAAGACAAATTTTTTTCTTGATTACTTTTATTAATATTATATTTACGTGCTGGCATTAAAATGAAGCTAATGTTATGTGAAATGATCTGGTTAACGATCATGTTTGTGTATTATGCCACGCCCATTTTTGGGTACTCGAATAAAACGCAAGGTACGAGGTTTGATTGAGAATATAAATCGACCAAAAATTGATAATTAGTTGTTAGCCCATAAATTTAAAATATATATATAATTAGGAGTAAGAGTGAGATTAATAATTTAATAAATACGATAATGTTATATATAAATCTTTCTTTAAACATTACATTAAACATATCTTTAAAGCTATTTCATGATCAATTCTAAAATGTATTGAAATATTTGTTGTCTACTCAATTGTCTCATTCTTTTTCTCAGAATTGGAAACTCCAACGACACCATCAACAATCATAAACAATAAATGCATATTGTCAACAGGATCAGCCGGTGAATGTGTCGGTAAGTTACTGAGATTGCTTTTCAAGTACTTTAACTTATTTAAAATTTGATTTCATTACATATATTAGATATCAGCAAATGTCCCATTATTCTGAATGAGCTAAAGAAGAAAAAGGCCGATCCTAAAACTATCAGATATATAAGAGATTCGAATTTGATTTGTGGCCAGATTGGTCATAATGTCTGCTGTCCCAAAGAGAGCTCTTTAGTTGAGCCAATTCCACGTCGTTTGCCCACTGAAGAAGATGGATGTGGTAAGCAAATAAACGGTTTGTCCGTGAAGATCGCTGGTGCCTTTCCTGCTAGCAGGAATGCCTGGCCATGGATAGCTTTACTTGCCTACACTTATGGATCCTCATATGTCTTGAAGTGCGGTGGCACTTTGATCACCACGAGACACGTTCTCACAGCTGCTCATTGTATTCTCGATGAACTGTAAGTTAAAGTCGTATTACGTTATAGATGATGCATTCTAACTGAGTAATATTTAGGTCCTTTGTGCGTTTAGGCGAGCATGATCTCTCCAAAGAAACAGATACTCAGCGTGTTGATATTAATGTGGTCAAGGTAAATGAAACATGCATCTTTACATTATCATAAATTATTAAAGGTTTATTTCTTTTACAGAAAGCAGTTCATCCACAATTCAATAGTCTCAGTGGTCGTGCTGACCTTGCGATTGTCTATTTGGAACGTAACGTGGATTTTATGGACTTAATCGTGCCCATTTGTTTACCTACTTCTCCGATCCTACGATCAAAGTCCTTTGTGGATTTATATCCAGCCATCATTGGGTGGAGCAAAACTCAAGAGGAATGCCAATCTGTGAATATTTTAACTAAAAATCAAATACCCGTTTGGGAAAATGAAGTCTGCCGAGATAGTTATGCCAAATTGAATCGAAGTTATACTGAGGATCAGTTCGATGGCGCCATTATATGTGCCGGAAATATACGAGGTGGCAAGGAATCCTGTCTAGCCGATCCTGGGGGTCCGATAATGATTCCCGAAAGATATGAATATGAAAATCATTTGAGATTCTACCTGATCGGAGTTATGGCTTACGGCTGTGAATGTGCCACGATAAATGCACCTGCTATATATACGAGCACACAATACTTTATGGACTGGATAATCGAGAAGGTGGAGGACACGCCATGAACTGTAATTGTATCATTCTACCCACGTAATACTTAAATAATAATATATTAATAATATTTTGGGTTTTCTAAGTTCTTTCAAATAAAATTTGCAAATAACGAGTAGTGATAGGGAATGATTCTGTTTACTTATCATGCTTGGCAAAACTTTTGCTGTAAGACATTGGACTTAAGAGAAGTTAAATGAGGAATAAATTAATAAAATGATTTAAATTTTAACGACCGGCACAACATTGTTTTTTTTTTAAATATTGACACCATCTTAAGCTTCTACTCTTTGGATTTTTTGTATTTTTTTTTGTGATAAGTTAAATACGCTATAAAATGGCTTATCACAAACAACTTGATTCGCTAACAAAATAATCGTACATACTTCTATTTATTATCGTTGAAAAAAAATTAATTTGATTCAAATAATAATAGTATAATTGTTTTGGTTGTATTCATTGTTACAATCTTTGTTTAACCCGTTTAATGAAGAATGTTGAACAATTAAATTATTAAATAAATATTTGCCATAAATATTTCTTCTGCAATTCGTAGAATTTACAAGCTCTCCTACACAAGAATTAAATTTGTATCAAATATCTTTTAACGTTCAATTTGATTGATATTTCATCCATTTTAAGATGATCAATCTAACGCCATAAAAATCGAAATGAATTCTTTAATGAATTAAATTTAGTCGCCAAAGTTCTGGAATTCTTAGAATTTATAAGCTCTACTAAACACAAATTAAATTTATATCAGATATCAAATAACCCCATAATCATCGAAAAGAATTCTTTTATGAAGAATTAACACCATTTATCACCATTAAAAACGAGTTGCAAAGCTTTGGTCAAGTGTGCCTGTCTAGTAGATACCCTGTACCTGAAAGATTTATAACCTGTCACACAAACATTTAAAAGTCTAAATTTATTTTACTTGAAATTGTCTGATTGACACTACTTTGCAAAGTGAACAAATCTTGATTTAAGACTTTTTCGATGTTAAAATCTTATTTCAAGATTTTTCATTTTAAGACTAAAAACATTTTTTTTTAAGATTAAAATCTTGATTTCAAAATGTTTTCTCTTAGATTTAAAGGGAGATTGCAAATTTTGATTTAAGACTTTTTCGATCTACGAAAAAAAAAAGAATTCTTGTTTGAATTCCGTTCCTTTAAAATAAGAACCTAATTTCTGGTTTTGTTGCCGTTAGCAGTAAATAGGAATGCCACAAGTCATTTTTAATCCAGTAACTTTCATGTTTTTATACCCGCTACCCATAGGGTAGAAGGGTATTATAACTTTGTTTTATAGTTTATTGTATAAATTTAATACCATAGTTGTGAAGGATGATACATTTACACAAAATAAAAATAACTTTTTCGCCACATAAAGTGGATATAGGGTATGTTAAGTAAGATTTTATTTAATACTGCAGATACACTCGATTTCGAAACAACTTTCTCGTTCGAACTACTTCTCAGCCGAATGCATATAAAGCCGGGTTCTAGCATTGATCGGGTGAGTTTAGCGACGCAGTTGAATCGGCAATGTAGCATCGGTCGTGTTATTAGAAGATAAAGTGAGTTTATTACTGTTTTGAAGATTTACGACTTGGGATCAAAATGAAGTTAGCGGCATATGAAGCAATCACGTTAGTGATCACATTCGCATTCATTACCACGCCCACTTTGGGGTACTTAAATAAATCGCAAGGTATGAATGTGAAATGAGAAATTAACTCGGTTCAAAATAGTTGATTATTTCTTAGCTTTCTTAAAAACTGATAATCTTTCATTTTTGTTTTGTTTTGTTTTGTTTCCCAATAAATGATATAAACATGACTTATGGTTTTTCTAAGAATATATTTTACGATCAATATTAAAACGTATTAAGTTCTTTAGAAACTTGTTATTTACTCAATTTTATCATTCTTGCTTACAGCATTGGAATCTCCATCCACAGGCAACAGATGCATATTATCAACAGGATCGCTTGGCGAATGTGTTGGTAAGTTACTGAGATCTCAATTTAAGTCTTCTATCATATATAAAATTCGTTATCTATGTCATATTTTAGATATCAGTAATTGTTCGATTATTCTGAATGAGCTAAAGACAGAAAAGGTCGATCCTAAGATTATCAGATATGTAAAAGATTCAAATTTGATTTGTGACCAGATTGGTCATAATGTCTGCTGTCCCAAAGAGAGCTCTTTAGTGGAGCCAATTCCACGTCGTTTACCCACCGAGGAAGAGAAATGTGGTAAACAAAGAAATGTTACATTCAAGAAGCTCATTGGAGGAGGCAATGCCAAGATAGGTGCCTGGCCATGGATTGCGCTACTCGGCTACAATTATGGATCCTCATATCAATTCAAGTGCGGAGGCAGCTTGATCACTGCGAGACATATTTTAACAGCAGCTCATTGCATACTTGATGAACTGTAAGTGGAATTACTAATAAATGGATATTCAATTCTAAAATAATAATAATATTCAGTAAATTTGTGCGTTTAGGTGAGCATGATCTTTCCACAGAGAAGGAGGTACAACATGTCGACATAAATATAGTCAAGGTAAGGAAAACTTGCTCTCTACATAATCTTTAATTATTGATGGTTTCTTTTTCTTTCAGAAAGTAGTTCATCCACAATTCAATAGACTCACTCGTCGCGCTGATCTTGCGATCATCTATTTGGAGCGCAATGTGGAGTTTTCAGAAGTAATTGTTCCCATTTGTTTGCCTAATACTCCTAGTCTGCGAGCAAAATCGCATGTGGATTTGAATCCCATTATCATTGGGTGGCGCACAACTCACGGAGAATGTCAATCTGAGAATATTATACATCAGGTGCAGGTGACTGTCTGGAAAAATGAAGTCTGCCGAAGTAGTTATGCCAAAATAAATCAAAGTTTTACTGAGGATCAATTCGATGGCGCCGTTCTTTGTGCGGGTGATGTTCGTGGTGGATATGAAGCTTGTCTAGCGGATTCTGGTGGTCCGCTCATGGCTCCCGAATTAAATGGGACGACATTTAAATACTATCTGATTGGAGTTGTGGCTTACGGCTGTGGTTGTGATGCGAAAAGTGCTCCTGCTGTTTATACGAGCACTCAGTACTTTATAGACTGGATAATCGAGAAGGTGCAGGACACGCCTTGAATTGGAATTGAAATTTTGTTATATTTATCTAATATATTAGTTATGCCTAAACTAATAATGTATAACCCCAATGATAAGACCTATAAGGCTGCAATTTGTATACATTAGAGCAATTGTGTGAAAGGTTGAACTTTAAAACATTGTGACTATAACCCTTCTAAATCGCAAATTCAAAGTTGTATCAAAAATTCAAACTGTAAGACCTAGAAAACTTAATCGTTTTCAAAAGTATATTAATTAAATTAGTTGCAACGCGATTTTCGATGAGAACGAAATGTGTTTCAGCAAAGTGTCGGGCAAGTCTTCAATATTCTATTTTCCTTAATCAGATATTGTATAAAGTTGTCGATGAACTAGACATGCCTTATTTAAGTAAAAATGTTAGGTAGATAATTATGCTTATTAGATATTCTGCTTACTAATAGTTTAACAACTTGATAAAACCGGAACGAACTGTTATGATATTCATTGTTGTAGTCTTTCTAAAACCAGTTTAAGTAAAGTTCGTTAGCTTTATTACATTTGAATTTATTCGGAAATGTTAGGGAATTCGTAGAATTAATTGTCTTGTTTGGTCACTAAACGATGACTTTTAATTGTGCTTAAAAATTACATTGATATAAGATGTTTATCATCGATCGATTATATTAATAATTGATTGAATACAAATAGTACCCGCTGAACACGGCACTTTTTTAAGCAACCCCCTAAACAATTAACGTTTTTAACTGAGTTGAAGTGACGTCATCATCAAGTCTTTTATGAAGACGCGTCTGCTTTGAATTAACACCATTTATCACGATGTTTGCGAAAATGCGACTTTTGTGAATTAAAAACAAGTAGCAACGCCTTACTCAAGAAAGATTGTCTATGTGGTTACCCTGTGCACAAGACTTTTATAATCGACGCAAATTTACAAAATAATATCATAAAAAAAACTACAAACAAAAGCATTGATTACAATGAAACGGGGGCAAAATTAAAATTGGGGACACATGATACCTTGTAATCGATTAATATCGAGAGTGTTTTTAAATCTAAAATTTATTTTTAACAAAATATAGTATGAATATATAGTAGTAATAAATATAGTAAATATATATAGTAAATAGATATAGTATCTACTTAATGTATTTTTGAGTGTGTATGCTGATGAAGTATCTAACTATTCAACTTTATACATATTACATATATGTTAGATACTACAATTATTGATAATGATCAAGCAAACTTTAAACACACTTGCATTAAATAATAATACCCTTTTCTCAATTTGCAATGGATACAGGGTATAATTATTTTATTTTAATATTGCAGCTATACTCGATTTTGAAACAACTTTTTTTGTGCAAACTACTTTTCGACCGAATGCATATAAAGCCTCGTTCTAGCGGTGATCGGGTGAGTTTAGCGACGCATTTCAATCGACAAAGTAGTAGAAAAAGTGATTACGTGGATCGGTATATAGTATTTGATTTAATCAAAATAATACTACTGTTTTCGAGATTTACAAGTCGTAAACATGCAGTTAACCCCGTGTGAAGTGATCACGTTAACGATCGCATTTTTCTACCTTGCCACGCCCACGTTGGGGTACTCAAATAACTCACAAGGTACGAGTGTTGAATGGGAATATAAATCTAACAAAAATGAAACGATTATTTTAAATATTTGATTACTGAAAACATTAGTGAAAATCCTTTATTTTTGTTTATGAGTGCAAATAATGGTGAAAAAATATCTTAAATGCTCCCAAGAGTTATAAATCAATGAATACAAGAACACAATATATAGAGTACTAATAAAAGAGTTAAACAGATGTGAACTCTAAGCAACGTGGCATCTCTGGTCTGTGATGCTAAGATAGACACACTTTATTGACTTCTACAAAAGTGAATACTTAAAGAATAGTATTATTTGTTAAGATCTGTTTATTATTGGTTTATGTACTGAATTGTATGTTTCTTGCTCTCAGAATTGGAAACTCCAACGACTCCATCGCCACTCACAAACAACAGTTGCATATTATCAACAGGATCGCTTGGCGAGTGTGTTGGTAAGTTTTTGATATTGAATTTTAAATCCTCAATGGAATCTCAGATTCACTTTTTATTGTGCAGATGTCAGAAAATGTCCGACCATATTGAATGAGTTGAAAATGAAAAAGACCGATCCGGAATTTGTCAGATATGTGAGAGATTCGAATTTGATTTGCGGACAGCTTGGCCACAATGTCTGTTGTCCCAAAGAGGACACTTTAGTGGATCCACTTCCACGTCGCTTGCCCACCGAGGAAGAGAAATGTGGTAAGCAAAAGAAGTTCAGTTTCAAGAAGATAATTGGAGGCAGTCCTGCCAAGAAAGGTGCCTGGCCATGGATTGCGCTACTCGCCTACGATTACGGTTTCTCGCACGCTTTCAAGTGCGGTGGCACTTTGATAACCTCAAGACACGTTCTGACAGCAGCTCATTGTATACTTGATGAATTGTAAGTTAAAGAAGTACTAGACATTAGACTTGCCATTCTAAATAATTAATGTTTAGGACCTTTGTGCGCTTAGGCGAGCATGATCTCTCCACGGATACGGAGACTCGACATGTGGACATAAATGTTGTTAAGGTAAATATTCCTAGTTCCTATATATTATCATAGACTATTAATGCCTTGTCCTCCTTCCAGAAAGTAAAACATCCACATTTCAATAGGCGAAACGGTCGCAGTGATTTAGCGATCTTGTATTTGGAACGCAACGTGGAATTTACGGATTTAATTGTTCCCATTTGCTTGCCTAACTCTCCTCAATTACTTGCAAAGTCCTATGTGGATGCTAATCCCTTTGTCATTGGCTGGGGTAAGACTCAGGAGGGAGGTCAATCTGCCAATATTTTAAATGAGCTGCAAGTGCCCGTTTGGGAAAACGGCGTCTGTCGAGAAAGTTATGCCAAACTGAATCGTAGTTTTACTGAGGATCAGTTTGATAGCGCCATTCTCTGTGCGGGAGATCTGCAAGGTGGCAAGGATTCCTGTCAAGGGGACTCTGGTGGTCCGCTAATGTCCCCCGAATTCGGTAAACATGGTGTAAGATATTTTCTGATCGGAGTTGTGGCTTATGGTTATGGTTGTGCCAGACCAAATGCCCCCGGTGTGTATACGAGTACACAACACTTTATGGACTGGATTATCGAGAAGGTGCACGAGACGCCTTAAAGTGTAAATTACTATATATATTATCACATTAGTCTAATATCTGTAATGTAATTTACATTAATTGTGAACCTTTTTGATCTTTTCTCTATTATCGCAAACTAAATGTAATGTAATCCCTAAGTCAAACACCTTGAAGTTCCTTAAGAAACATGGAAAATAGAAAGTGATAGTTACAATTAAAGAGTGTACTTTATTCGGTGCAACTAAAATGGTGAGCAAGAAATAAATAACAGAGTGTTTTAAATGCGCTCATATGGGTGACATAAAGTATATTATGTGGAACTAAAGCATTTTACCTGAATTTGGCGTATCCAATAAGACTGAAATCATAACAAGCTTCAAAGGGAAAAAGACACAAATGTGATAAAATGCGTATTCTTAGCATTTGTATGCCACTTGATCTTTACATGAACTAATTGAATACAATTATTGAGTGGTAGTAGATGAGCTTTTCTATTTGATCAGTAAACAGCTTTCAATATTCTTGCTTATTAATAAAACTACTAGCTGAGAACCTGAGCATATTTGGATGATCATGAACTAGCAACGTCACTAACTACTAAACTAACTACTGAAGCTAAATTGACATCATCCAGACTATTATAAAGCTAAAGATAAAGCGATTCGATTAACACAAACTAACATATAAATTTGCATACCCATAAATGTATAGGCAATTTGTGCAGTACTCTATACTAATCTTAATTTCATTTTGAATTTAATTTTTGTTTGGATTATCCAAGATGAATGAAATTATTTAACAACCATCAACTTAACAAATGTACAAATATATTATATTCGAATATTATTAATGATTTTTGTGTTATTCTATTATTATATTAATAGAAAATATAATATTGTGAGTAGTATCTGGTTTGTAAAGATGCGATTATTATGAATAACAAGTGTTGTTTAATTTGTATATATTGTAATTAAACTTATAGTGCTCCAAGTTACCAATGGGAATTACTTTTTCCAATGTAATTTTCGATCGAATGCATATAAGGCCCTGTTGTAGTATTAAATCAGTGAGTACAGCATCTTAATTGATAGAGCAAAGAGGTTTTAGATATCAGTGTATATACATATATCAGGATAGATTTGTAAAGCGAATGAGAATATATTCCAAATGAAGAGCATATCATGTGTAATCTTTATGATGATAAGTTTTATCGGTCTTGGCATGCCAATTTTGGAGTGGTCCAATCGCTTGCGAAGTACGTTTCATTAAATGAAAATAGCTTTTGTAATCTAAGCGCTATTCATTTATCCCTAGATAACCATCAAGAAATTTTGATTATAATTTTTAAATATAACTATCTATCGTTACTAAGTCAACTTATTAAATGAACTTAAATGATTCTAAATACCATATATGCATTTTTAAATCAACTTGATTCGCATATCAACAGCAACAATGACAACTTCAACCACAAGATCACCAAAATCTAAAAATGAGACCCATGTTGAAAGCTGTTTTATATCTCCCGGCGAGCTAGGAGAATGTGTTGGTAAGCAGTTAATATTACAATTGGGAGAATTAATCATAGAATTCATCATTTATTTTTAGATGTCAGAAGCTGTCCGCCCATTGTGGATGAGCTGAAGATTAAACTTGTCGAACCCGACTTTGCCAGATATGTGAAAGCTTCGAATTTCATCTGTGGCAAGGTTGGAAAAAAGGTCTGCTGTCCCATTGTGAGGCGTCGTTTGCCCACCGAGGAAGAAGGATGCGGTCAACCGAACATTTTAAGCTTCAGGAAGATCATCGACGGTAATGTGGCCGAGAAGGGCGCCTGGCCATGGATTGCACTGTTGGGCTACAATGATGGCACCTCTTCGCCATTTAAGTGTGGTGGCACCTTGATCACCGATCGACACATTGTGACTGCTGCACATTGCATACGAGATGAACTGTAAGTTGTATCAGCTTTTGGTTTTAATAACTCTTCATATCATCTATTATTTTAGCGCCTTTGTGCGTCTAGGCGAACACGATCTGAGCACGGATACGGAGACTCATCATATTGATATTAAAGTGATCAAGGTATGTCTATCTCCCTTCACTTTCTTTCGATAACACATACATTTTCAGTCAGAGTGCCATCCGGAGTATAATCCTCGCAATAGTCGCAGCGATATAGCGATCATTCATTTGGAACGCAACATCGAGTTTACGGACCTAATCATGCCCATTTGCATGCCTAATTCTCCCAGCTTGCGTGTCAAGTCCTATGTGGGTGAATCTTCATTTGTCATTGGCTGGGGTAAAACTCAGGAAGGTGGCAAAACGGCAGCGGTGTTGAATCAGCTAAAGATACCGATCGTGGATAACGAAGTGTGTCGCAATTGTTACGACAAGTTGGATCGCTACTTTACTGTGGATCAATTCGATAAGGCTGTTCTCTGTGCTGGTTATCTTCGAGGTGGCTATGACACCTGCCAAGGCGACTCCGGTGGTCCGTTAATGAGCGCCGAAGATTTTCGAGGAAGCAAAAGATTCTATCTCATTGGGGTCGTGTCTTATGGCTTTGGCTGCGGAAGATCAAATGCCCCCGGAGTGTATTCAAGCACACAGTACTGCATGGACTGGATAATTAAAAAGCTGGAGGAAAGGCCTTGAACTAGAATTTTAGTATAATAAATAGGTAAAAGTTTAAAGATTATTTAGATTAATTTTCAATCTCCATGTTTTTTTTAGATAAATTTAAGAACTGTATTAATAAATAAATGGAAATGGTTGGTTTATTACTCGGATGATAAAATACATTCAAAATATATCATAGAGTGCAAAATATACCGGATTGTTAGCCAAAGCAACTAAGTAGGCCTTTTTTCCTATACAAAAGTATTTCTTGAATAACTTCCACAATTTTTATCTGATCGAAACCATTTTTTGGGAATCATAAAAAATCAAAACTCTAGCTTTAAATTACACTTGTTATTCGATTTTCGTCGATTTGCGGGGGCGAAAGTGGGCGTGGCAAGACTTTGAAACAAACTTGATCTGCGTGCAAACATAACAAATGCTGTTTTATGGGGTCGGAGATGACTCCTGCCTGTTACATTGATTTCCTGGAGCCCCAAAGATACCCTTCTACCCTATAGGTAGAGGGTATAAAAATTGAGATTTTACTAGATCCAAAATACATTTGTAAAAATATATATTTCCAATATAATTAGATGAGTTTCGTAGTTGCCAAGTTAGTTGCCCTAGTCTAATAACTTATGAACTACCCAAATAAAATGTACATAAATTGTGAACCTCTTTGTCCATGACATTGTTCTCATAACCTCAGATCTAATCCCTGAGGTTATGGCTAGACGCACTGCAGTACCTTTAAGACTTATGCAAATAAGCAAGCAAAGAAAAGGAACGTGCGCTGTTCGGTTCATCAATCATTCTCGATAATGGGTAGGTAAGGGGTTGAATATATCTCGACAGTCGAGGGAATAAAGAGCGAACTTCTCTACGCTGCACATCAACTGCATTCAGATTGCAGCTGATGATTTACATAAGATGTGGTGTGTTCCTTTGTAACGTTGGCGCCTTATCAAACTCCTATTCTTTAACCTTACTGATCTTGTGATCTGTAATCAGCTCGCCCGCGCTTTTGTGGTCACATTGCAATTGCCTTTTGATTCGTAGGAGGATCCTTTCATTCCTTGTCGCAGATTAAAATCTGGCAGATGTTAGACTTTTATTTTAGAAAGTATTTTCGCTTCTCACTTGGCATTTCATATTAAGCTGCTATTACAACATGCCTTTCACAGGCGAATCATCTAGTAGAGTACAAGGACTCGGGTGATAATTTCATTATTAGGCAAGGTATTATTATTGACAGCATTTGCCAAAATGGTCTTAGAGGATTGTGTGGAAAACATCACCCAGATCAAATTGTAGTCCACAAGAATTAGTTCGCAAATCGTTAATTGCAAATATACTTGTATAAGAAAAAGATAGATAATTGCAATGTCATGTTATTGATTGTTAGTGAAGAAATTATATGCAAAACAGAAATTTATATTAAAGGCGTTAATGAAAACGTAGCCTTTGGTGACACTGACCGATTCTCTTCCCTTTTATTGTCAGATCGTCGTTGTGGTGCTAGTGTTGCGGTATAATAAAAGGAAATATAAAATATTACACTTCTGTGTAATTATTAGGACTATAATTTAATTAAAACAACACAGACGTATAAGTACATTGAATAAAGTATGAAATTTTACCTTTAAGTCTCTACAGCCGTAAATGATTTGCAGACAATTGCGTAGTATCCACAACTGCACCTTACTAAGAAGTATGAATGGGAAACCCAACTGAATGTAATGTGTGCGGAGCAGCAGCTGATTCTCGTCGGGTGCGTGGTTGAACAGAGCATTCGTGGCGCACAAGACCTCATCGACGTGAGGGGCAAAGAACTGCTCGCTCAGCTCGGCCAGACTGGCGATCGTTGTCAAACACATCTGTCGCAAGGCAAGCGAATTAGTGTTCGGCTGCAGCAGGAGCATCAGACGCTTCATCAGCTCCGCGAGGTGCGGCTGCATCATCTCTGGCTCGAGTCTCTCACAGTAGATCTCCAGAGTGCAGAACATGCGCGTGTACACCTCCGTATCACCAGCGACGAGACGCTGCTCGGCGCTGAGGCCATCGAAGAAGTTACAGAAGAGCGGCAACACACGATCCGCCAGCTCCGCGAGCTCCACCTGATAGTTGGCCATGACGGACAAAGCAAAGTGTGCTCCGCGACGCACGAGATCATCCGAATCCTGAAAGCCTCGCTCTACGGCAGTGACAAAGCAATCGAGATGCGTGTCCTCCAGCGGACCGTACGAACCCTTCGCCACCAGCGAGAGAAAGAGCAAAGCGCCAAGACGCTTCAGCGGCGATTCAGTTTGCTCCAGCTGTGGTTGCATCAGCCTCAAAGCACGATCGGCCATACGACTCGCGTCCGAGTGGGCGGTCACATAGAATATGGTGTTGGCTGCCTCAGAGAGGGGCGTGGCTGACGTTGACGCCTCCTCCTCACTACTGGCCCCCAGAAAGAGCTCCTCTCCGTGCTCGTCGAGCTTCGGTGGCTCCAAGGCCAACAGTCCACAGAGTGTCATCAGCAACTTATCCATCAGCTTCAGCCGAATGATGTGACGCTCCATGCTGCGCACACAGCTTTTGATACCCCCAATTGCCTTCACTCGCAGCGTATCGCTCAGCGTGATGTCGCTCGCAAGCGTGCAGAGTTCGTCCAACACGAGTTGGAGATGCGGCGAAACCTCTTCGGGCATCTTCTGATTAAGATTGCAGAGCACAGCAATGCCGCGGCACGAAGCCGGCGATGTGGCAAATCCAACTTCCGAATTGTGATAGGCGGCGGCATGCGTCAGCTTCATGATGTAAGGCAACGTTGCAGCTAATTCGGTTTGTTGTTTGCCAGCGGCACGTTCGAGGTACAGCGGCACGATCAGCGTCCAGCCGTGCAACAGCTGCTCGGTGGCCGTAGAGAAGAGCTGTCCCTGTGCCTCAGCCTGTTGCACAATGTGCATGAAGATGCGCTGCGCACGTTGCAAATAGTTTTGCAACATTTTCGGTGCCATCTCCGCGAACAGCTTAAAGATGATAGCACTCAGCGTCTGCTGTTGATTGTCCTGCGATTTGCTCAACGTCTCCACATGATCGATGACCGATTCAATCCATTCGCTGGTCTCTTCGTATTGCATCATCACACTCAGATTGCGTAGTATTAACGTCTGCAGTGTTTCGTCATCGTCCAAGCGCAGCGATTTTAAGGCTCCCAACAGTTCAGTTTGAATTTGCCGCTGAATGTCCTTGGGCCAGGACTCGCTGTCCTCGAGACGGGTTTTAAGCAAGTTGCCAGCGCATTTGCGCAACTCACTTTGTTTCTCCGCGTTACCCAACACTGCACACAATTGAAGCGTGCTCACAGAGTCGTTGAACTCTTTGGCCAACTCGTCACTCGATTTGCGATGCGGATGCGCCGATGTCAGGTCCTTCAACAGACGCATCAATTGATTGTTCACCAAGCTCTCCATTGTGTTCTTTTATCGCTAAATTGTATTCTGTGAATTTTTGTGAACTTTGAACAAAAATAATTAGTTTGCTTGCAAGCGCTTTAATTGGTTAATATTACAAGAACAATTTTTCCTTTTTTTTTTTTTTTGTTTTCGAATTATATTTTAAAAGGTAACGAGCTAGTTCCAATAAAAATAAAAGTCTTGACTGAGAAAGAGAGAATGTATCGACAGCAGAAACTTGAATCAAGCGCCTGCTGAGATAGTTTAACAATCAAATATGTATACATATTCACAAAGCACACTTTTATGACCTGTTCAATTATATATAATGTTGTATTATTTTTCATAGATTGTTTTTCATTGCCCTAAGTTAAGAACAATTTGATCTTTCCACGTACGTACACTTTTTTCTAATAAAGAGTTTTATCAATAAAAAAAAAATTTAAATACCAATCGAACTATAGTTTTTGATAGATTGCAAGTGCTTTTTGGATCTTTAATTTTAAAAGGAGTTTGTGTTTTAGGGTCTTACAAAATCGGGTAGCCTTCTTGCAGCAACAATAACTATGTTTAATACTAGAAATCATGAGCAAATTACATAATTTAACATTAAAGAATAGTAAACTATTTAAGTGAATACAGTTACTGAGAGAAGACTAATTTTGCGTAATATATAATCTAATTTCTAAAGTGTTCTCTTTGGGTAAATAAATAAATACATAAATAGTACGCCAGATTTAATCTAATATTACTATTCTATATAAAGAAACACATTATTGTTGCATTGCGTCATTCTATTGAAAGTTGGGCTAAAATCAAAGTTATATAACATAATTATGAAAGTGGAACCAAGAAAGAGAACAATTCGATTTCGGAATTTGAGACAAAGTTTAAAATGTTTCAGCCAAGTTTCGCTTTACGTTGTACTTCCAGCTCTTTGTTGATCGCCTCCAGCTCAACGACGCGATTCCCCGAAGCTGCAGCAGCATCATCACTCGCATTCAGCTCCTCCTTGGATGAAGACGGACGTTGCAACTTCCAGGGAAGCATCATCGTCGGCAGCTTGTTGCCCTCGCTGTTCAGGGCATTATACAACTCGATCTTCTTGCTAGCGACCAACTGTGTGGTTGGCCACTCAATGGCCTGGCAAATGCAATTGTCGCGCCACAGTTCCAACTCCTCGCTGGTGAATGGCATGTTTTAGATGTCGTTGAGTTCGTGACGCCGCACGCTCATAGCGCAAATGAAGGGCAATATTCGTGGCAAGCTTGTCCAAGTAGTAACCCTCTGGCAGCTGCTCGACGAGCACGCTTTCCGCAATGCGATACTCGGGCGGAGCATTCGGGGCACTCACAATGAGACGCACAAAACAATTGCTAACCACCTGATCATAGCTGCTGCAGCCAAGCAGCTGCTTGATGCGATGCCGCGTCAGACGCAGTGCATCATCGAGCTGTTCCAACGTTCGCAAAGGTTTCACATTTATTCCTGTTTATTGCGCCTTCTTTTGCCTTTTCTTCTCCTTCTCTTCGTGGTCGTGGCTTGTGGGCGTGGCACGCAAACGTCTCAGCTCACGCAGTATCTCACACTTGGGGCGATGCTTCTGTGTCTGAGTCCTGGCTTGCAACAGTTGCAACGGTTGCATAAGCAGCGCCGCCTCAACCGCCTCAAAGAGACGAGGCGAGTTGCGCGTTGCGCGTTGACTTTGACGTGCGCTTCGCTTTGGCTTTCACTCAAGAGAGAGCGAAAGAAAGTCCTGTGTCCTGTGTTATGAAATCAAAGTGAAGCACAATTTTATTTTATATAAAATACAATTTCCAATGCTCGCCTTTAATTGCATCGCCTACTTTCGGCTTATTTATTTTCGTTGGATGACACCCAACAAAATCCGGTTTACAGTTATCAATTTGCAATTTCAATTGCTTGTGGCTAAATAGTTTTTGACCCTCAACACTTTTCGACTGAGAGTTGTGTATATTTGTTTGTTGCTCATTTTTATACCCGCTACCCATAGGGTAGAAGGGTATTATAACTTTGTGCCGACAGGAAATGTATGTAAGAGGTATACAAAGTATATATATTCTTGATCAGCGTCAACAGCCGAGACGATCTAGCCATGTCCGTCTGTCCGTCTGTGTGTCTGTCCGTCTGTCCGTCAGTCCGTATGAACACCTAGATCTCAGAGACTATAAGAGATAGAGCTATAATTTATTTGTATGGGTATAATTACGATTGTTATTCGATTTTTTTGATTTGCGGGGGCGGAAGTCGGCGTGGCAAAAATTTGAAACAAACTTGATCTGTCGAAAAAAATGATAGCTCTTATAGTCTCTGAGATCTAGGTGTTCATACGGACAGACGGACAGACACACAGACACACAGACGGACAGACGGACATGGCTAGATCGTCTCGGCTGTTGACGCTGATCAAGAATATATATACTTTATAGGGTCGGAGATGCCTCCTTCTACCTGTTACATACATTTCCTGCCGGCACAAAGTTACAATTCCCTTCTACCCTATGGGTAGCGGGTATAAAAACACCAAACACGAATCTCTTCCAATCTGCCATACTAATAAATACTAAAATATACCACATAGTACATTAGGTTTAAAACTCTTTTATAAAGTTTGTGATTTTTGATGAGTAATTTTATTTATTTTATTTTAGGTCGTTTGTGCGCCTCGGAGAGCACGATCTTTCTACTGACACTGACACTACGCACATGGACATCAACATAGTCAAGGTATTCCTCACTCCTCCACTTTATTTACTTTCCTTCTAATTAAGGTTTTGTCCTCTTAACAGAATGTGTCCCATTCCAATTACAATAAGACAGACGGTCGCAGCGATATAGCGATGCTTTACTTGGATCGCAATGTGGATTTTACAAATATAATGAAGCCCATTTGTTTGCCCAACTCTCCCAGCTTGCGTGCCAAGTCTTATGTGGATACAAACCCTATTGTCATTGGCTGGGGTAATACTCGAGAGTCTGGAAGAAGTGCAAGGATATTGCGTCAGCTAACGATACCCATCCTGGAGAATTCAGTATGCCAAAGCAGTTATAAAGCATTGAATTTAAGCTTTAGCTTGAATCAATTCGATAAAGCCATTCTATGTGCTGGAGTTTTAGCAGGTGGCCAAGACGCTTGCCAAGGGGACTCAGGTGGTCCGCTAATGACCTCCGAACAATCAGATAATGGTGAAATAAGATTCTATCTGATTGGAATTGTTGCCTATGGTTATGGTTGTGCCAGGCCAAATATACCCGGAGTCTATACGAGCACGCAGTACTTCATGGACTGGATAAACGATAAGGTGCGGGAGATGCCGTGAAGTAGGACTGAAAGTTCGTTTGTGTAATCTATATGTAGTAGCTTAAGTTTGAATTGATGAAAATAATAATTATACTAAAGCGCATTTCTAGTATTTACATAAACTGTGTTCCTCTTTGCCTTGGCTCCAATCTGCCAATATCTTAAAAAAGCTGCAGATACCCGTTTGGGAAAATGTCGTTTGCCGAGAAAGTTATTGAATTTCCAACGGTGTGTAACTAGCATATTATTACGTCAGCTCAATGTCCGTAATATAATTTAAAACCATTTTAGCCTTTTGTTTATTATCGCTGAACTGAACGTGATGTAATCCCTAACTCAAAGGCCTTAAAGTTTCTTGAAAAGTTTTGAAAATAGACAGCCTTAGCTACAGACAAGTATGGTAAGAAAGCTACCCGCCACCTATTTTGAATAAAAGCAAAATATTGCGGTATTAATTTTAAAATATATCAAATTAATATACCACAAAAATATAAAAAATATTCCAACGGATAGCTATGTAAGCTATGTGATGATGACGTTCAACCTGGCTAGCATTTAATATATATTAACTTGTTATGCTGAAAATTTTTTACTAAAATCGTGAGTATTAAAGTATTCATAAAACTATTTTTCTAGTGTATTTTTCATAAAACCGGAATGGGTGATAAAGTGGTTTGATGACAATACACTCACTCATATAAAAGTACAAGTTGTCGTAAAAGATTGAGAGAACAATTTACTACGAGTATGTTAACTCTCTTGAGTAAAGTTCGTTAACTCGACAGTGTAACAGTATGTAAGTAATTTCTACAGAAATTATAAAACCTGACAAATAATATAATATAGGAAGGAATATAGAGAATGTAAGATTGTCATTTTCGGAGTAATCACACTCGCTGGGGATTATTTTAATTTCACTCAGAATTAATCAATTGACTTAAAATTACTATTACAATTACATTTGTGCTGATTGAGCTTTTCTAATCTATCTATCAATCGTTATAATCTTGATAGATCTGATATTTTAATCAAATAATTTGAACCAATTTATCCCCATGAAATGTTAAACCCATTTATTATCATTTTGATTGTGCTTAAACTAAATTAGATGATTTATATCCTAGATAATTTGGCTTTAAGTCAACTTATAACCTGCAACTTTATCCAAATGTTTTGGGTATTAAATTTGGTACGCTTTAGCTTAATAATATTAATTACTATGAAATAAAATATTATACATACATATGTATACGATTTATTGTAGTTTCATGCAAAGTTCTCTCAGTGGCGCTCTCACACAATTTACCGATAATTTTCCCATTGGGAACTACTCGATTCAACGTAGTTCTCCATCGACTTAATATAAAGCCCCGTTCTAGCATCAATCGAGTGAGTATATCGTGTGCATTTGATCGGCGTTGGTCTTGTTATTGAAATAAAAAGAGCAATTTTAATAACGTCCTAATCAGAAAAGATATATTATATAAAAGTGATTCAAAAATGAAGATTATATCATTTGAAGTGATTGTGTTATCGATGACAATTATCTGTATCGCCACGCCTACTTTGGGCGTGTTGGTTGAACCATTGGAAAATACCAGTATTAAACGGCAATCAATTTACAACCTAATCTTTATTTATTAATTAACATAATTTAATCATCAACCGGATTAAGTGCAGGAAAATGATTTATTCTTTCATTCCGTCATAGATAAGTGAATATGTTTTCAGTGCAGTTTACAAGCGAATAAATATATAAGTTGTGAAAACTGTGCTTCGGATTGGCAACTACAAAAAAAAAGTTTACTATGTTATGCTGTTTGCAGTTGTCAAATACTAAATGTCTTTGGATCTACAAAATGAAAATACTAAATGGACTTATAATAATGTTTAATTAATATTTATTTGGGATATGTAGTCTAAATCATTTAAGACTTTAATTACGCAAAATACCAATTTATTTTGTGCAGAGATTTTCTGGTTTAATATTTCTATTTGCTTAATTCAAGTATATATGATATAGAAGATCCGATGTACAAGTCGGGACAATAGTTGTCAATCGATGCGTTCGCCTGAATGGCTGACCATCAAAAGCACTTGCAATAATGTATATAATTTAATCTTATAATCATTTCCAATAACACGTCATTGTGAAAGAAACTTGACTATTCCTAGTTTTTTATTTCATTTAAATGCATATGTTACTGCAACAGGTTTGTTTCTATTATCATATCAAGTTTATATAATATTGTACAGATTCTCAAAGTCGACAGCAGTGCTTCTCTTTTTGCATGGTGACAAATCTGACTGAACCAGATAAAAAGGAAAAGACTCTAGGATGTAGGCATGTACTATATTTTGAAAATATTTTAGAATATACGAGTAATAAATATTAGTAAGGGTTCTGTGTGTCCGTATAAAACGACAATTAGAGATAGATATACTTGTATAATTTTTGTTGACAGCATTTGTTATGTTTGCCCTCAGATGAAGTTCTGTTTTATGTTTGCCACGACCACTTCCGCCACGAAATCAACAAAAATCGAATAACTAGTCTAAGCTAGAGTAGCGATTTTTACTACATACAATAATAACTATTGATTTACAGTAATAATTTACAATAATAAGTATAGTATTTGGTTGCGATCAGATAAAAATTGTGGAAGTTATATTAGAAATACATTTGAATGGGCAAAATGGACTACTATAATCGAGACTTAGTTGCTTTGTCTGCCAATCTGATATATTTTAAATGCATTACTAAACCAATATATCAAACCTAACGTATAATATATTTTAAGAATATTAATTTGATATATTTTAAAAATAATTCCGCACTATTTTGATTTCATTGAAAATGGGTAACGGGTATCTCACAGTCGAGCACACTTGATCGTAGCTTTCTTACTGATTTTTTAATAGTGTGTTGATGAGTCTCGCCTAAGAAGAAATTAGACCATTACCTATTACTTTTTTAAGGTAAATACTTATTTCCATAAGTAGTTTTTCTTTAATTTTCATCGCCCGTTTGTATTCTTCAGGTACCCAAGGTGGAGAGCGGTGCATAACGCCCGAATTCGAGGAAGGGACTTGTGTGCGGCTCTCTGATTGCAACCAGGAGAAAATTATAGTTGAAGGGAACCTTCTTGAATTGCGCATCAGTTGTGGTACTCGCGAAGTCAACAGGGAACCAATTGTAAGGTATTAATCTATAAGAAATATCATTGATTTGGTAAATATTTCGTGTTCTCTTCTTTAGGTATGTTGTATAACACCATTAAAAGACCCTCCTTCAACAAGTACAACAACAACCACAACCATAGCTCCAATACCAGAAACGACTTTAACAACCACAACACCGGAACCAACGTCAACCACATCAATCTCATCGCTTGTGGACCTTCGATCAAACAGTTGCCTATTGGCACCCGGAGTGTATGGCGAATGCATCGGTTGGTTGATTGCTCGATTTTAGCCATGAAAAGCAAACATCTTTTCATTTTTATTTTGCAGACATCAAGAGATGTCCGTCCATATTGAATCAGCTAAGGGAAAAGGGAAACGATCCTGTACTAGTCAAATTTATAAAAGCTTCAAATTCACTTTGCGACAACGTCGGCCAAAATGTGTGTTGTTTCACAGAGCCAGGTCCACGTCGCTTGCCCACTGAAAAAGAGGGTTGTGGTGAACCAAACTTGGTCAGTTACAGGAGAATCGTGGGTGGCGATGAGGCAATGAAAGGTGCTTATCCATGGATCGCACTGCTTGGATATGGTGATAGTTCCCTTTCGATCTTCAAATGTGGCGGAACTTTGATTACGGCCAGACATGTTGTGACAGCAGCTCATTGCATAAAGGATAATCTGTAAGTTAAACTAGTCTTAAATTGTTCCGTATCAGCATAATATACGAGTGTTCAAGAAGTTCATTAGGTATTACAAAACTAGTAAGAAACAATATACTACGAGTAATATACTATACTACATGTAAAAAACACTAAACAGGAATCTCTTCCAATCTGTCATACCAATAAATACTAAAATATACTACATAGTACTACCTAATGTACTATGTAGTAAAGTAAAAATACCATTGCAGCGTCAACAAAGAAAAATCATGTTTTGCAATTTTGTTACCATTTTTTTTATATACTCGTATATACATACATATTTTTTTTTAATAATCTATAAAATATCGAGTAGAAATATTAAGTATGTTTAATCATTGGAAGCATTACAGTTTAAATACAATTAAAATTTTTTCGTTATTCATAAACTCTTTTAAAAAGTTTGTGATTGTTGATGAGTAATTTTATTTATTTTATTTTAGCTCGTTTGTGCGCCTCGGAGAGCACGATCTTTCTACCGACACTGACACTACGCACATGGACATCAACATAGTCAAGGTATTCCTCACTCCTCCACTTTATTTACTTTCCTTCTAATTAAGTTCTCTTCCTCTTAACAGAAGGTGTCCCATTCCAATTACAATAAGACAGACGGTCGCAGCGATATAGCGATGCTCTACTTGGAACGGAACGTGGAGTTTACAAATATAATGAAGCCCATTTGTTTGCCCAACTCTCCCAGCTTGCGTGCTAAGTCTTATGTGGATACAAACCCCATTGTCATTGGCTGGGGTAATACTCGAGAGTTTGGAAGAAAGGCAAAAATATTGCGTCAGCTAATGATACCCGTCCTGGAGAATTCAGTGTGCCAAAGCAGTTATAAAGCATGGAATCTAAGCCTTAGCTTGAATCAATTCGATAAAGCCGTACTCTGTGCTGGAATTTTAGCAGGTGGCCAAGACGCTTGCCAAGGGGACTCAGGTGGTCCGCTAATGACCTCCGAGCAATTAGATAATGGTGAAATCAGATTCTATCTGATTGGAATTGTTGCCTATGGTTTTGGTTGTGCCAGGCCAAATATACCCGGAGTCTATACGAGCACGCAGTACTTCATGGACTGGATAAACGATAAGGTACGGGAGATGCCGTGAAGTAGGACTGAAAGTTCGTTTGTGTAATCTATATGTAGTAGCTTAAGTTTGAATTGATGAAAATAATAATTATACTAAAGCGCATTTCTAGTATTTACATAAACTGTGTTCCTCTTTGTCTTGGCTCCACTCTGCCAATATCTTAAATGAGCTGCAGGTGCCCGTTTGGAAAAATGTCGTTTGCGAAGAAAGTTATGCCAAACTGTATCGTAGTTTTTGAGGATCAGTTTGATAGCGCCAATTTTTCCCGGTGTGTAACTAGCATATTATTACGTCAGTTCAATGTCTGTAATATAATTTAAAACCATTTTAGCCTTTTGTTTATTATCGCTGAACTGAACGTGATGTAATCCCTAACTCAAAGGCCTTAAAGTCTCTTGAAAAGTTTTGAAAATAGACAGCCTTAGCTACAGACAAGTATGGTAAGAAAGCTACCCGCCACCCATTTTGAATAAAACCAAAATATTGCGGTATGAATTTTAAAATATGTATAACAAATTAATATACCACAAAAATATAAAAAATATTCCAACGGATAGCTATGTAAGCTATGTGATGATGACGTTCAACCTGGGTGGCATTTAATATATATTAATTTGTTATGCTGAGAATTTATTTTTATACCCGCTACCCATAGGGTAGAAGGGTATTATAACTTTGTGCCGGCAGGAAATGTATGTAACAGGTAGAAGGAGGCATCTCCGACCCTATAAAGTATATATATTCTTGATCAGCGTCAACAGCCGAGACGATATAGCCATGTCCGTCTGTCCGTCTGTGTGTCTGTCCGTCTGTCCGTCTGTCCGTCTGTGTGTCTGTCCGTCTGTCCGTATGAACACCTAGATCTCAGAGACTATAAGAGATAGAGCTATAATTTTTTTTCGACAGCATTTGTTATGTTTGCACGCAGATCAAGTTTGTTTCAAATTTTTGCCACGCCCACTTCCGCCCCCGCAAATCAAAAAAATCGAATAACAAGCGTAATTTTGAAGCTAGAGTTCCGAATTTTGGTAAATACAATAATAATTATAGTACTTATAACTTCTTAAAGTTTGGTTGCGATCAGATAAAAATTGTCGAAGTTATTAAAGAAATACTTTTGTATGGGCAAAAGCGCCTACTTACTAGGGGTCTCAGTTGCTTTGGCTGACAATCTGGTATATTGTGCCGTCTATGGTATATTTTGGATACGGTACTATGTCGATATACCAAATATACCATTCGGTATATTTTTAGTATTTTGCAGTTTATTTGGTATATTTTGAGAAAATACCGCAAAATATATTTCTTTTATTAAAAATGGGTAGCGGGTATCTCACAGTCGAGTACACTCGACTGTAGCTTTCTTACTTGTTTTAATCGTGAGCCTAAAGTATTTATAAAACTATTTTTCTAGTGTATTTTTCATAAAACCGGAACGGGTGATAAAGTTGTTTGATGACAATGCACTCACTCATATAAAAGTACAAGTTGTCGTAAAAGATTGAGAAAACAATTTACTACGAGTATGTTAACTCTCTTGAGTAAAGTTCGTTAACTCGACAGTGTAACAGTATGTAAGTAATTTCTACAGAAATAAAACCTGTCAAATAATATAATATAGGAATATAGAGAATGTAAGATTGTCATTTTCGGAGTAATCACACTCGCTGAAGATTATTTTAATTTCACTCAGAATTAATCATTGACTTCAAATTACTATTACAATTACATTTGTGCTGGTTGAGGTTTTCTAATCTATCTATTACCTAAAGATTTTCTACGCGAATCGCTCTTATCTATATCGATCTGACATTTTAATCAAATACTTAGAACCAATTTATCCCCATGAAATGTTAAATACATGCATCAACTGCATTAACTTAAGTTGTCGGCAAGTTTATTATCATTTTGATTGTGCTTAAATTAAATTAGATGATTAATATCCTAGATAATTTTAAGTCAACTAATAACCTGCAACTTAATCCAAATGTTTTGGGTATTAACTTTGGTACGTTTTAGTTTAATAATATTAGTCATAGTCCGATTTCTTTAAGGGCTTTTTTGAAAAGTGAAAAATGGTAAGAATTTCTACTTGATGATCATTAAAATTGTTTGCTGAATATATAAAATGCGACTTATTAATTACTGTGAAATAAAATATTGTACATATTTATACTATTTATTGTAGTTACACTCAAAGTTCTCTCAGTGGCGCTCTCACACAATTTACCGATAATTTTCCCATTGGGAACTACTCGTTTCAACGTAGTTCTCCATCGACTTAATATAAAGCCCCGTTCTAGCATCAATCGAGTGAGTATAGCGTGCGGATTTGATCGGCGTCGGTCTTGTTATTGAAATTAAAAGTGCAAGTTTAATAACGTCATAATCAGAATAGATTCAGAGATTGCAATTCTAATAGTGTTTATACATATAAGTAAGAGAGATTCAAAAATGAAGATTAGATCATTTGAAGTGATTGTGCTATCAATGACAATTATCTGTATTGCCAAGCCCGTTTTGGGGCAATTCTTTGGACAATTAGAAGGTACCAGTATTAAACGGAAATCAGCTTACAACTCATCTTTCTCTACCCGCTACCCATAGGGTAGAAGGTTATAATACCTTTGTGCCGACAGGAAATGTATATAACAGGTAGAAGGAGAAATCTCCGACCCTATATATATATTCTTGATCAGCGTCAACAGCCGAGACGATCTAGCCATGTCCGTCTGTCCGTCCGTCTGTCTGTACGTCTGTGTGTCTGTCCGTCCGTCCGTATGAACACCTAGATCTCAGAGACTATAAGAGATAGAGCTGTAATTTTTTTCGACAGCATTTGTTATGTTTGCACGCAGATCAAGTTTGCTTCAAATTTATGCAACGCCCCCTTCCGCCCCCGAAAATCAAATAAAATGGAATAACAAGCGTAATTTTGAAGCTAGAGCTGCGAATTTTGGTGTATACAATAATAACTATAGTATTTATGAGTCCTGAAAAATTTGCGATCAGTTAAAAATTGAGGAAGGTATTAAAGAAATAATTTTGTATGGGCAAAAACGCCTACTTACTAGGGGTCTTAGTTGCTTTGGCCGACAATGTCGTACATTGTGCCGTCTATGGTATATTTTGAGTGTGGCATTGATATTGATTTTGAATAAAAGCTAAATATTGGTATGTTATGGTATATTAGATATATTTTCAGTATTTTTGTAGTATTTTCAGTATAATTTGAAAATAATATCGCAATATTTAGCTTTTATTCAAAATAGGTAGCGGGTATCTCACAGTCGAGCACACTCGACTGTAGCTTTCTTACTTGTTTTTTTTTTTCGTTTCGTAATAGATAAGTGAACATATTTGCAGTGCCACTTGTAAACGAATAAATATATAAAATGCCACCGGTTTATATACTAGTTAGAAAGCGACTGTAATCATTTATTAAAATCTTATTATCACTTCTAATAATGAGTAGCTGCATCTCATTGTAGAAGAAACTTGTTTCTTATTTCATTTAAATACATTTGTATGTATGTAAGTTCAAAAAATCTTTGTTCCTATTATCATCTCAAGTTAGGGGATTTACTATATATTACACAGATTCCCAAAGTCGACAGCAGTGCTTCACGCCCGAACACTATCGAGGGACTTGTGTGGCGCTCAGCGATTGCCCCCAGGTGACAGAAGTCTACAATTTTAGAGACGATCGTGTAGGCACACAATATGTGCTCGCCTTGCACCGCAGTTGTGGAACGCGGAGTGTCAACAGGGATCCAATTGTAAGGGATTAAAAAATCACATATATAATTTACTGATTCGCGTACTCTTCTTTAGGTCTGTTGTACGAGATCCACGTCGACGTCCCAGATAGATCCAACCCCAAATCCAGATATAACAAACTTAATACTATTACTGACTTCAAAAACACCAAGGCCATACTCAAGTACTGTCGCCAAAATTAAAAGTTCTAGCTTGTATAGTCTCTAAGATTTACCTGTGAACCCTGAAGGAGATTTTTCCTTCTGTATAGTGACACAACATTATAATACACTTCGGCAAAAATTATATACGTAATAGGAAAGTTGAGCAAATTCCGATTCAGATAAATAAATAGGAAAAGACTCTAGGATGTAGGCATGTATCTTGTAAATATCTTGAGATACAATAAATTTTAGTCAGGGTTATAAAATATTTAGAGCTATTTGATATTAGTAATCTCAATATATTATCAGATTAAAAAAAATATTTCTTGAAGATTGGTTGCGTTCTCCAGATAGTATTCGATACGTAATTTTCTTTTTGTATTATCATATTCGTCTGTCTCTTCGTATTAAAACCAGCTGGGATCTTTCTTTTATTATTTTCTTTTCCACCTAAGAATAAATTAGACCATTAATTGTTACTTTTTAAATGTTAATATTATCATCTTAAGTTAGGGGATTTATATTACACAGATTTCCAAAGTCGACAGGAGTGCTTCACGCCCGAATACTATCGAGGGACTTGTGTGGGGCTCAGCTATTGCCCCCAGGTGACAGAAGACTACAATTTTAGAAACGACCGCGTAGGCACACAATATGTGATCTTCTTGCACCGCAATTGTGGAACGCGGAGTGTCAACGGGGATCCAATTGTAAGGGATTAATCTATAAGAAATATCATTGATTTGGCTAATATATTGTGTTCTCTTATTTAGGTATGTTGTACAAGACCAAGCACAACAACAACGACAACAATACTTCCAATACCAGAAGCGATCTCAACAACAACAACAACCACAACAACCACAACACCACAACCAACGTCAATAACCACAACAACCAGAAAACCAGAACAAACCTCAACCACGTCAATCTCACCGCCTATAGATCTTCGGTTAAACAGTTGCCTATTGTCACCCGGAGTATATGGAGAATGCATCGGTTAGTTAATTGTTAGATTTTAGCCATGAATACCAAACATCTTTTGATTTTTATTTTGCAGACATCAAGAGATGTCCGTCCATATTGAATCAGCTAAGAGCTAGGGGAAACGATCCTGAACTAGTCAAATTTATAAAAGCTTCGAATTTACTTTGCGACAACGTCGGCCAAAATGTGTGTTGTCCCACAGAGCCAGGTCCACGTCGCTTGCCCACTGAAAAAGAGGGTTGTGGTGAACCAAACTTGGTCAGTTTTAAGAAAATCGTGGGCGGCGATGAGGCAATGAAAGGTGCTTATCCATGGATCGCGCTGCTGGGATATGGTGATAGTTCCTTTTCGACCTTCAAATGTGGCGGAACATTGATAACGGCCAGACATGTGGTGACAGCAGCTCATTGCATAAAGGATAATCTGTAAGTTGAGCTAGACTTTCAAGTCTTGTTTCTTGCTTCCTTATTTTTATACCCGGTACCCATAGACTATTGTAACTTTGTGCCTTCAGTAAAGAGGAAGAATTTATTTTGTATGAACAAAAACGCCTACATAGTTGCTTTAGCTTACAATCTGGTATATTTATATCAATATACCAAATATAGACGTTACAAAACAAACTAGAAAGTTAAAAGAGTTTGAAAGTGGTATTAACGTTAATATATATATATACATATATATATTTTATATTATATTATATATCATTATTAAAATTTAGAATACCAATAAATACTAAAATGTACCAAATAGGAAATTCGGTATAAAAAGTATATAAACTAAAATATTGAGTGGGATTTTATTTAAAAAAATATAAACCGCAGTTGGGCATGGGAAAGGTTCATGGCAACCGACTTTGTGGTGGACATGAACTCGTAGAATGTCTGGCCTTAATTTATATATTCTTGATTAGCGTCAACAGCCGAGACGATCTAGCCATGTCCGTCTGTCCGTTCGTCCGTATGAAACACTAAATCTCAGAGACTATAAGCACTATATCGATATACCAAATATACCGCTTGGTATATTTATACCCGCTACCCATAGGGTAGAAGGGTATTATAACTTTGTGCCGGCAGGAAATGTATGTAACAGGTAGAACGAGGCATCTCCGACCCTATAAAGTATATATATTCTTGATCAGCGTCAACAGCCGAGACGATATAGCCATGTCCGTCTGTCCGTATGAACACCTAGATCTCAGAGACTATAAGAGATAGAGCAATAATTTTTCGACAGCATTTGTTATGTTTGCACGCAGATCAAGTTTGTTTCAAATTTTTGCCACGCCCACTTCCGCCCCCGTAAATCAAAAAAATCGAATAACAAGCGTAAATTTAAAGCTAGAGTTGCGAATTTTGGTATATACAATAACTACTATAGTAGTTATGATTCCTGAAAATTAAGTTGCGATCAGATAAAAATTGTGGAAGTTATTAAAGAAATACTTTTGTATGGGCAAAAACGCCTACTTACTAGGGCTCTTAGTTGCTTTGGCCGACAATCTGGTACATTGTGCCGTCTATGGTATATTTTGAATGGTGTGCTATATCGATATACCAAACATACCATTTGGTATATTTTTAGTATTTTTTTTAGTATTTTCGGTATATTTTGAAAATAATACCAATATTTTGCCCTTATTAAAAATGAGTAGCGGGTATCTCACAGTCGAGCACACTCGACTGTAACTTTCTTACTTGTTTTAGTATTCTTGCAGAATATTCGGTATATTTTGAGAAAAATACCGCAAAATATAAATCTTTTATTCAAAATGGGTAGCGGGTATCTCACAGTCGAGTACACTCGACTGTAGCTTTCTTACTTGTTTTATTATATATAGTTGAAATATTAAATTAGTTTAGACTCTTTATTTTAGTTCGTTTGTGCGCCTCGGAGAGCACGATCTTTCTACCGACACTGACACTACGCACATGGACATCAACATAGTCAAGGTAAGTAATCTCACTCCTTCACTTTATTTACTTTGCTTCTAATTAAGGTTTCTTCCTCTTAACAGAATGTGTCCCATTCCAATTACAATAAGACAGACGGTCGCAGCGATATAGCGATGCTTTACTTGGAACGCAACGTGGAGTTTACAAATATAATGAAGCCCATTTGTTTACCCAACTCTCCCAGCTTGCGTGCCAAGTCTTATGTGGATACAAACCCCATTGTCATTGGCTGGGGTAATACTCAAGAGTTTGGAAGAAGTGCAAAAATATTGCGTCAGCTAATGATACCCGTTTTGGAGAATTCAGTGTGCCAAAACAGTTATAAAGCAATGAATCTAAGCTTTAGCTTGAATCAATTCGATAAAGCCATTCTATGTGCTGGCAGTTTAGCTGGTGGCAAAGACTCTTGCCAAGGGGACTCAGGTGGTCCGTTAATGACCTCCGAGCAATTGGATAATGGTGAAATCAGATTCTATCTGATTGGAATTGTTGCCTATGGTTATGGTTGTGCCAGGCCAAATACACCCGGAATCTATACGAGCACACAATACTTCATGGACTGGATAAACGATAAGGTGCGGGAGATGTCATGAACTGAAACTGAAAGTTCTTTTGTCTAATCTATATGCAGTAGCTTACGTCCGAATTGATGTAAATAATAATTATACTGAAGCGCATTTCTAATATTTACATAAACTGTGTTCCTATTTGTCCTTGGCTTTGTTCTCATGACCTCAACGCGATTTAATCCCTGAGCCGAATGCTTGGACGCAGCATCTTTAAGACTTATGCAAATAGGGGCAAAAGAATGAGAAGAGTTCGGTTCGGTGCGCTTCGGTTCGGTTCATCAATCATGCTTGGTAATGATCTTGCCAAGACATTTAGGGGTTGTTCAACCTAAAGGGTAAATGTGTACTCCAGACATGAGCTGCATTTAAATTGTAGTAAGACACAAAAGAAATTAAATATAATCTGCGGTCTTCTATTGCATCTTTTGGCGCCAACTCACGATTTCCCCCTTTGGTATAGCTGCATTTCCCTTACTGATTTTCTTACATAGCCACATATGGCATGGATCTATTGTAGGTGGATCCTTTTAGCCTGATTACAATCACGCAGATGATTGAAGGTCAGTTCCCCTAACACTTTCTTTGAATTTTCAATTAAGCTGACACAACACAACATTATTTCTACTTATCATCAGGATCAAATTTGCATATGAAATTAAAAATTTGCATGCGAAATACGATTTGCGATTTCACTAAAGAATGGTTGGGGTAAGGGTGTAAATTTCATTATTAGCTGAAATTTCCTTATTGACAGCAATTGCGAAAAAGGCAGAGGATCGCAGGGTCACAGAGTTGCCCTGATTACGATATAACATTAGTAAGATCGGCATCAGCATCAACAGTCAAGAGGCTTACAATGGAAAAACCCACAAATCGTAGATCACTAATAAAAACACCATTGAGGAGGGTGCAATTGTTTGCCCATTGTTAGTCGAACAATTCCGAGAGAAATTCGCAATTCGAGTCAATTGATAGTGAGTGTTAAAATTGAAGAAGAGCATGCTCCCCATAAGTCAAGTAAAGTAATTGATAGATTGTAATAAATATCAAAAATGTTCAATATTCTTTTTCAAGTTTTCTGACTTCTTCTTTTAATAATGTTCTCATTTAAAGTATGCAATCATCGTAAATGTGAGATTTGGTTTATTTTTTTTATATTTGCTACCCTTGTGTTGTTAAGGTACTTTAAATATGCTGTAAAGATTCTCCATTTAATAAATATTGAAACAAAAAGAAAAACACTCTGATTTAAAGTAATACTTTATTCAACTGTACCAAATTGATTCCTGACTCCTGAGAAGAGCGCCACACAACACAGGTGACCAGTCCAAAAAGCTGTTCATCTTTCTTTACAGTTCAGCGACAAGGTGAGCGAGTTATTAGCATCACAGCATCATGATCAATTGTGTTCACTTTGATCATCATGAGTAACCAATATTCTTTACATTCTTTCTGCAGGGGATTCCAGTGGACCGCATGCGATGCTGCAGGTCAGTTTCGCATCAATGACTCATTACTAAATTCTGTAACCAGTTTTGGGCCAACTTTTGATTAGCCCGGTCCCCCTCAAGGTGGTTTGGTTTGTTTGCACTGCACTAACTGGATCGAGGGGAACTCTTAAAACGGAAGCCAAAAACAATGTGTGCGATTCATTCGCAGATTGTTTACACAATCAACTCTTAAGTTTATATCATGCTCATGCCTAAAGTTTAATAGTCAACGTTAACTTTCTTTTTGGTAGTTTGAATAAAAAATATAACATATTTATAATTTAGAAAAATTACAAAGAGTTTTGAATTAAATAGAAATTTTGATCAAAATAAGTTTATGATGTTTCTTATGGAAGGTATTGCGAATTTGGCTCGTTATTAAATGGCCAAAGGGTAAAAAATAAGGGAAACATTTAAAATGCAAATAATATTTCCGAATTTCCCTTTTTAACTACAGAATATGTTAATTACAATGGCACGCGTGTCACTTTATAAATACTTTGTTTAAGCACCTTAATAGAAGTATAATGAGAATTAATGGTAATGACAAACTGAGTTGGTGCTCAAAACCGGAAAGTGCATTAAATTATTATATTAGAACATTAAACAATTCTAGGTAAAAGTACAGATGTTGTCATAAAATAGTCAAGTGTGTTACGACAACAATTTGGATTAAAGTCCGCCAACTCAATGGGTGGGCGTAGTATTAGTAATGAAACTATAGTAAATGGAATGACTTGAAGCCGGAATCAGGATCAGGAATACCCGAAAGTCAGCACCTTGGCGACATTCCAAAAAGATATTCGTCATCGCCTTTAGAATTAACAATTCCTTTGGAGCGATTGCATTGAACGCATAACAATTGGGTGGTAAACTATTCGGAATTCCAGGCAGATGCCATTGCAAATACATCGATGACGAAAGCTATTCTAATCTATCAATCATTTTTAACTATTTTTATACTGACTACAAATGCATTTTGCAATTGTAATAATAAACACTTTTAAAACACATTCCAATCTACAATTAAGCTGTCTAGGCAAAGTGACAACTTCATAAATTCTACCGACAACCGAACTGAGTCTGTTTAAAATAACACTATTTATAAACATTTATGGATTCTTCTTATTAAACTACTTGACTCACACTGAAATTCTTATAAAATTGACAATGACAAACCGTCGACTGTCGACCGTCGACCGTCGCGTCAACATTTTGTCGCATCCGTCTTGGCTCCAAATTCGAGTGTAATGACACTATAAACCTTGACAATTTCCATAAGTTGATATTTTAATACACTTACCGAAGGTAAGTTTTGAACTATTGAAGAGACTGTATAACAAATGCTGTATATAATATATAATAGAATTGCGCAGTGTATGAACATCATTTTTTGCCCTATATAAACTGGATTGCTTTTTTTTTTAGCAATTTCGCTGCGATGAATTCCAGATTTGTTTAAAAGATGTTTATAAGATACACTTAAAAGAATTGTCTTTCTTTATAGTTAGTGTATTAGTGTTTGGGGCTTCAATTGTATTGCCAAATCAAGCAGCAAGGGTATTTAAAGTTAAACTTGTAATAATTACAGATTCTATAGTTGGTAATCAAATTGACTTTGTATATGGTGTTATGTAAGTAGTGTCAATGATAGTCTAATTAACACATAGCTCAAGTAATTGTAATTTAGTTGTGCTATTATATCCATTTATATTTATGAAGGTTTTATTTATGCATACGTATAATTTGCATTTGATTTGTCATCAATGCAATATTCCAAAGCTTTAATTTGGTGATTTTTTATACCCTCTGCTTGTTTACGGAAAGAGTTTCATAAGTTGGTGAAAGTGAATGTAACAATGTAAGAACTTAAGACACTTTGTTAACATATTTTAGAAGAGTTTTAATAACTAGTTTAAGTTTAGTTTAGGATCGATTCTTCTGTTTATCTCAAGTCTTAATAGCTGAAATCAAATCAGTTCACACAACTTATTTTTTGCACTTTACACAGGGTATTTCACAGTCTTGAACTCTCGTCCCTTGCATTCTTACTGGTTTATAATTGATATAGTTAGACGCTCTCAATTCCCATTCGCACAAAGTTGTCATCATGATAATTTTCCCATTGCGAACAACTTTCGTCGGCGTCGTCGACATCGACATCGACATCGTCATCGTTGTTGTCGCTTAGTTGGCGATCGGCTGCATATAAAGCCCCGTTCTGGCAGCGATCGGGCGAGTAAACAGCGTCGTGATTTGGTCACGTAAAGCATCGGGCATCGGGCGTCGGGCATCGCAATCAAATTCGACAACAGAAAACTGCCCAAAGCGGCTTCGTTTCGGGCTCGAAAGACGCGCTCAGTCTGATAACGTGCGGCAAGCCGTGAACAACGTGTTCGCGCTGAATCGATCGATTTGTACGATTACGGTTAAAAAGTGTGTGCGTGTTTGTGAGAGAGAGATTTACGGGTTTTGCCCCAAAATGAAATCAGTGCCAAGTGCTGTGATTACGTTAGTGCTCGTCTGCTTTGCCACGCCCACACGCGGCCAATTCAATTTCAACCGGCAAGGTATGTGAGAATTAGGGGAATACTTTTTCCAAATGAAACGCTTGCTGCTTCTCGCATTTGTTGCGTACTTCACAGCTTCTATTTAATTACTAACTAACATTAAGAACATCTCGACGTGCACAAACAATAACAAAAACAATAAAGTCGTTGTGTTTACGCCTGAGAAACCTGTTCTCGAGTGTATCGTAAAAATATTTTAATATATTAGCAAATGATTACAGCAACAACAAATAACAACAACAATAGCAATAAGAAACATTCAAATTTAAATTACAAAGCGAATAAGTTTTTGATTATTTTCCGTTTTGTTTTCGATTTTTGTATTTTGTGAATTTCTAAGTGGCAAGTTCGTTGCCTAAGTCTTTTGTTTTTTTTTTGCATTTCGATCCAAACACAAGTTTGATTTGCGTTTTTCGTTCGCCTTTCGAAACTCGTCTCGGGGAATTGGCAAAAAATAATATATACATACTTAAATATGTAATTAAATATATGTACTTATTTTTGTTGTTGTTAATTTTTTTTGGCGTTGCGCTTCAAGTTCAAAACTGAGGAGAAACCAGTCATTGTCAGTGTCATTGCAAACTCGCCCCAAGGTCGATTGACCCAGAGATGTTTCCTTAGAGCGACAGTTTTTGACTTGAATTCAATAGATTTATGTATGTCAATCACGTGTTTTTTGGGTTTATGACTGCAATTTGTGAATACGAAAAGAGACTGAGGGCAGACAGCATATCAAGTATTTCGTGGATTTCGTTCATTACTGTCAAAGCTTTTGGGGGGTAGAAGAAACTACTTATACAACTTATAGAACACATTATTAATAACAAGTGAACAAATGTTTTTCACTAAATAAACTATAATTATTGTCTTCTTTTTATCACGCTACATATTTATATTATTAACAAATCTTTTGAGGGCTGTAAGAAACTACTTCTACAACCGTTTTTTCGTTTACATAGAACACATTAATAACAAGTGAACAAATATTTCCCACTAAATTAACTAAAATTTTTTCACCCATTTCGGCCTTTATCACGCAATGTTTTTATTTCATTTATTTAAAGTGAAAATATAATATTTGTATTGAAATACTTCGAATTTTTAAAAGTCACTGTCAGAATTAAAAAATTTATTTGAATTTCTGCATATTCTGATTCAAATGCTATTTATTAAAATTTTAAGCCATATATTTGAATTTTAGTTGCAATATATTAAATTAAAAACAAAAAATTTTTAAAATGTAGACGAACCCAAAACTTTTTTCTTTCTGCACATCTTCAAAATTTAGTTTAGGTGCTATATATTAAATTAAAAACAAATAATGTAGAAATATAAATGGTCTTAAAATGATCTTCATTCTGCATATATGCAAAATTTGTTTACTTTTTCACTTCAATCCAAAACAAGTTTAATCAGAGCTACAACCTCTTTCCTTCCTCCTAGTGCGAAAGTCTTCCCGAATTTAAAATTTAGTTGAATTTCTTAAAAATGAAAACTTCAAAGTCTAGATTGAAATGCTATTTGTTGAAACTTTATGCGATAACAACGAACAAAGAACGTAGAAATATAAAATGATCTTCATTCTGCATATATGCAAAATTTGTTTACTTTTTCACTTCAACTCAAAACGAGTTTAATCAGAGCTACAACCTCTTCCCTTCCCCTTAGTGCGTCAGAACTGTATTACTCCCGAGAACTATTATGGCAGCTGTGTGGCATTGAGCTACTGTCCCCAGGTGGCGGAAGTCTTCCAGTTGACCGACAGACGAACGGCCGAGAACTATGTGTTTGCGTTGCAACGCAGCTGCGGCACACGCAACATCAACAGGGATCCAGTGGTAATGGTTCATCATCCAATGCTTCTTCTCTATTCATCTGTGCTATCTGTACTAAGCTTTCGCCAAACTTTTTCGATTAGGTTTGCTGCACTAGACCGATTTCTGCTCCCGTTACAGAGCGACCCACGAATCCATTCTTCCCACCCACTGAAGGCGGATTTGTGGGACCACAGCCAGTGCCAACCTCAGCGCCAAACAACAATCCCTTCTTCAGATCGACGACACAGAGACCCACAACAGCTGCGCCAACAACAGCTGCTCCGGTGACTTCTGCTCCCATTGTAGAGCAACGTGGCACCAGCTGTCGCATTCCTCCGAACAAACTTGGCGAATGCGTTGGTAAGTTACACATATCTAAAATAAATTTCTCGATTTTATTAATCAATGTTTTCGCTGCAGATATCAAGAGCTGCCAACCCATTCTGAGTGAACTTTTGGTGAAGCGCAACGATCCCGAGTTTGCCAAATATGTGAAGGCCTCGAATTTGATCTGCGGCCAAATTGGCACCAATGTCTGTTGTCCCACTGGACAAACGGAGGCCACACGTGCTCCGATTAAGCCCAAGAACAGCGACGCGATTCCACGTAGTTTGTTCACTGTGGAGGATGGTTGTGGCTACACTTTGACCACCAACAAGAAGATCGTTGGTGGAGTCGTCTCCAAGAAAGGTGCCTGGCCCTGGATTGCTTTGCTTGGTTACGATGATGGCTCCTCGTCGCCGTTTAAGTGTGGTGGCACCTTGATCACGGCCAGACATGTTGTGACAGCGGCTCATTGCATTCGAGAAGATCTGTAAGTTAATGTTACACAGTTTCTACTCTCTTTTATACTAATTCGATTGATTATCTTAGCACCTTTGTGCGTCTGGGCGAACATGATCTGAGCGATGACACTGAGGCCGGTCATGTTGACATCAATATAGCTAAAGTAAGTTCACAAGAAAAGAAAAGGGCTAAATTCAGGAAAACAAATCTTGAACCCAGACGTTAAATTCTTAAACCGAGAGCAAACTTTTACAATTGATTAAGTCCCGATTGTTTATAGAAATGCAAAAGTAAATTTGTATTTCTAGATTGCAAACACTTTAAGAATAATATTAAATCAAGCGCAAACATTACTAAATTTAGATTGTTTAAAGTAAATTAAAAAAGTTAGAAGAGTATAATAATATTGCGCCTCCAGGAAATGCATGTATGTAACAAACAGAAGGAAAAGAAGAATATTCTATATTAGCGTGAATAGCCGAGACAATACAGCGAAGTCAGTCCGTCTGTCTGTCTGTCCGTCTGCCTGTCTGTCCGTCTGTCCATATGAAACACTGGATCTCAGAGACTATAATAGATAGAGCTATACAATATTTTTTTAACAGCATTTGTTATAGTCTCTATGGCATATTTTGAATGTACTACTATATCAATGTACCAGAAATAGCATTCGACTGTATCTTTCTTACTTGTTGCATATTATATATATACGCTTTACTATTAAACTTGATTTCAATGTAAGCATTTGGTTAAAGAGATTTACAATATTCGGTCTGCGTAGATAGTGTTTGTATTAAAATATTTTGATTCCCAAAAATAAATAAAAACAATTTTCTTATATTTCAAAACTTTTGATCCCGGCAAAATTTGATGATTGAATTATAATCTTTAATTGATGATTGTAATCTTGGTTCAAGAATAGTTTTACATAGAAAATGTGTTTCGTTGCCTTAAGATCAAAAAGTTTCTGAACTTAAGATTGTCTTCAAATCTTTAGTGCCTATTTTTTCTGCTTAATCTTTAGCTAATTAAAGTTTCTCTCTCTTCTCCTTAGAAAGTCTCCCACCCTGAGTACAATCGCCGCAATGGCCGCAGCGACATTGCAATGCTCTATTTAGAACGCAACGTGGAGTTAACATCGCTAATCCTCCCAATTTGTATGCCCAGCACACCTAGCTTGCGTGCCAAGTCCTACGTGGGCACACTTCCGTTTGTCATTGGCTGGGGCAAGACGCAGGAGGGAGGCGAATCGGCCACCGTGTTAAACGAACTGATGATACCCGTAATGGACAATGAAGTTTGCCGAAGTAGTTATGAAAAGTTGAATCGTTACTTCAGCGAGGATCAGTTCGACAAAGCCGTGCTCTGTGCTGGCGTCCTCTCTGGCGGCAAGGATACGTGCCAGGGAGACTCGGGTGGACCTCTAATGACTTCCGAGGGTGGTGGCGTTCAAATGCGGTTCTATCTGATTGGCATTGTCTCCTATGGCGTGGGCTGTGCCAGGCCAGAGGTACCGGGAGTCTATACGAGTGTGCAGTACTTTATGGACTGGATAATCGAAAAGGTGCAGGATACGCCCTGAACTTTGTAACTTTTTGAAAGTTCGTTGCCCTAGTCTAACATCTCATGTACTTACTTACCTAAATAATATTTACATCTATTGTGAAACGGTGCGTTTTTATTAAATGATATTCTTAGACACCCCTTTAAGGGAAAGTAAGGAAAGGAAATGCTTCGGTTTTGAAGGCGAAACAAAAGGATTTATGTGCTGCTCTTCTATCTTTTGGCGCCATCTTGAGCTCCCCTTTGGCACTAGCTGCCCTCCCCCTTTCTATTTCTATAATCAGATCGGCACGCTTTTGTGACCACATGGCATTTGTAGGAGGTTCTTTTCAGCCGTCGAGTGTGATTGAAATCAGGCAGCTGCTAAGACTCTTTTCTTGGCACACACTTCGCATTTTCAATTAAGCTGACATCACAACATTATTTCTATTTTATGAACAGCATTTATAGTCGATCTACAACAAATTTGCATATGAAAGTAGAAATTTGCATGCAAAATACGATTTGCGAATTCACCAAGAAAGGGAAAGAGACAAGGGGTGTTAATTGTATCATTAGCTGCGATATCTTTATTGACAGCATTTGCAAAAAAGGGCAAATATAGTAGGGATTAGGGGTTCAATGTGTTCGAGGGTTGCGAAAAACATTAGCTGGATCAGCAACAACAGTCAAGAGGTATACAAAGAGAAAACCCACAAATCGTTGATTGCAAATATAAACATAATTAGGGGATTTATCGAAAGAATACGGATGAAATATTGTATTTATTACAAAATAGAGTAGATCACAGGGTTTATGCTCTAGATTGATTGATTTACTTTCACACTTAAGCCTAACAAATTGTATTTAATTAAATTGCACATACTTAAATCTGGCACTAAAAATTCCTTTCCGATCTACGATTCCGGTGTGGTGGCATTTCGCTTGAGGACCTCATTGAGGGTGGGACTAAGTGCCAGGGCGGGATTTGCGACAGCAATGATATTATCACCAGCGGCCGAGATGACCTGAACTCCGTTAGCGGTCAGATCAATGGATTCGGTAAGAGTCAGATCTCTGGCATCGGCGTGTGAAGTTTCGATGGGACACTGGCCGTGGGATGAGACCGGTGATCGTTCATTTTCCAGACCATTGGCCTGTGGAAGAGTGTTAACAATTGGCCTTTACTCAGGGCATGCGGGCAACGAAAGAGGCTGCACGGAATGTGCTCCAACACATACTCACTGGCATGGGTGGCGAGCTGGAGTTGCTGAACGAGAAGCGCGAATCGTTGTCCTCAAAGTCCGCAGTCTTGGCCAGCCTAGGAAAATAATCAATAGTATTATATCGATAGTAAATAAATCTCTTTCCTTTTGTTGTACTTACGAGAACTTGGCAATTTCAGTTAGATCGAACGGCGGCTTGGCAAACTTTTGGTACATGGCAAACAGATTGTAGCGCGAATCCTCAACAGCTTCCTTTGATTTCAGATTTGTTTTTGTTTTTTTTTTTGCAAATGAAGATGTTTGATTAAAGTCGCTGGCATAGGAATAGTTGTTGGTTAACGGTTAAGCTAAGCAAAGCTTGGCAAGAAGCGTTTTTGGGATTTTGGCGTTTGGAAGAATACACGTTGGTTCAGTTTGGTTCTCAAAAGCGGGCGAATTTATTTTGTTTGGACTCAAGGAGAAAGGTACACCATATATTGCCAAAAAATTATAAGCAAAAGGACTAAACTAAACTTATGCAAACTAGGTTAACTTCTACATAAAGATGTGTCAACAATTTAACTAGGTAAAGTTCTACAGAAGCAACAATAACAACAATAATAAATTAAACGATGTAATAAATTTGTAGTAATAAGGTTAGTTTAGTGTAAAGACCTTAGAGTAAGAGTAAACGTAAAAGATCTTAAGATTTAGCAACAATTGAACTACAACAAACAATACTGAAAAAGACTAGGGATTGTTTTAAGAGTTACGAACTACTTAAAAATACTTTCTAATGTTTGGAATTAGAAATAATAAAAATTTAATGCATACTTCTTCATATGTTATATGAAAATAATTCTTTCGAAGACACTTGAACTCAAAAGCGTTAAAAAGAGGTTCAAAATAGATGTTGATAACGAATAACGAATGATTCGATCAGATTTCAAATTAAAACAACAAACAACAATTTTTTAGCATTCTAAATGAATTTCTATAAAAAAAAGACATATTCTTAATCTATTAAAAGCGGTTAAACATATGGGATATATGTTAAAATATAAATTAGTTTGAAGAAGTAGTGTTATTAAAAAGTAGTTAAGATTATAGTAGATAGAACTACTGAAGTCTAAGAATATAGTATATTAAAATGTTTGAAATTGAATTATAAGATAAGTTTCTAACTAACTAAGGAAAGAAACGAGATTCGAAATTATTTTGATACTATTATACCCGACTAAAATGGGTAACTAAATCGGAGATACTATAAAGCAAGTGCTACCAAAAACCCATTGAGATTTTGTGTAAAATCTCGTGCTAGACATTAGTAGACTTCATGGAGTTAGGCTGCAAAGCAAATATTTTGGTTAATGAGGCACTCAGTGTGCCCGCTGTGAAGCTGAAGCTGAAGCACTGCACCCAAGGAGGGGGGAGTATGGCGTATTTACTGCTCGTTGGAATCTGGTTTCCTTACCCGACTGAGTTCCATGGGCAGCTGACTGGCTTCGGTGGAGGACAAACGCTGACGCTTGCTGCTCGACACAGCAACGGCAGCCGCATCGCTGGACTCGCAATCGACATCGATGGAGACGACGCCGCCGCCGCCGCCGCCGCTGCGTTGACTTTGTGCCTGATTGTTGCCCGGCATTTGCGACAACAGATTGCCATAGCGAGCAATGCTGGCCGAGTGCCCAAAGCCCGCATCCTTGACAATCTGTCGTGCCAGCGGAAACAGCTCATCACGACGCGTGAGCAACCAAATTGTCTGCGGATTCCGGCACAACTGTGCAGCGGCCTCATTGACGCACACCTCGTGCAATGTGAGCGGCTTCTCCGGCCGTCGCTTGCAATCGAACCGGCCATAGATGGCCGAGTACTTACGTATCTCATCCATGCGACGCGGATCATGTTCACCCATGGCAATCACCGCCTCCAGTTCGCGTGTAGTGCGCTTCTTGGAGGTCTGAGCGCGGGGTTCGCGTTGCGGCAACTGACGCGCTATCTTTGCCGCGCACATTGTGATCCGCTGCACCTGCATCTCGGTCAGCACCGGCGTCAGCTGTGGCGAGCTGGACGACACCTGGTGGGCGGTGCTGGCGCCACAGGGCGTGGTCACGCTTGGCGTGGACGGCAATATCAGCGGGGAGGTGGATTGACTCTGCATCACAGCGGGCAGCGGCACTGTGGGGCAGAGCACAGGGGAGGGTTGACTGATCTGCGAGAGCATTGGCGCCGACACCGGAGTGGGCGTTGTGGCCAGCGGCAGATTGGCAGAAACTTGAAACGAGGCAGCGGGATTGAACGAGGAGAATTTGCTGCGTGGCAGCGCGGGCGTGGCATCCGGATTGAAGACCAGCGATGGCTTCGTTGGCGTCTCACAAAGTCCTAAAAAGAGGTGAAAATTATATAAGTATAAAAATATTGAAAGTACAAAGCATCAACTTAGTGTAACTAGAAACTTTTAGAGACTAATTTCATAATTAAGAAAAGAATGTAGCAGCTTAAAGAAAATCGAAATTAAGTTAAAGTTGAGTTGAAGTCAAAGCAGAAACAGATAAATTAGATAAAAAATAATTTTGAGTTCAATTGTTTTTAAGAACAAATAAGTTTGTTAATCACAAAGAAATTTAGTTTTATTATGTACTGCTTCAGTTGCACTGCTATTTTAGTGAACGCAGCTGCATATGTTATTAATGCCTATATATAGTATGTACATGTTCTTTGAAATAGCAGTATGACTGAAGCAGAAATCTAAAACGTTCTTATACTTCTTCTTGGAACATTGTTCTTCCTTAGTAAATAGTAAATAAAGTAGAGTAAGTAGGTTATGACTTTACTTTTTAACTTTTAAGAACAGAACTAAAAGTCCAATTGAACGAATTTTTAATTTTGTATTATAAAGAATATTAACTTGCTGTTCTTAAATTACTTCTGCTTAGTATCACATAATTTTCTATAGGTTCATTTTGGTTAAAGAATCCGAATTAATTTAATCCAAAACATAAAAACTTTTCAACTTACCCAAATGCGGCAGCATTGGACCTTGGAAGAGCGCCGGATTGTTGGCCCACTCGTGCAGTGCCTTTTGCAGACGACGCACATGGAGCGGCTTGGATGCCATGCCCACTAGTGCCATGATTTCGAGGAATTCTTCCTCGCCAGCATCGTACAGCTGCTGCACATCATCGCCGCCCATCTCGAGCAGCGTGTCATAGTAGGCCAATAGACTGGCTCGCTGGAGCACGCGGTACAGCTGCACCTCGGCCTCGTTGCTGGGACGCGACGTGGTGATCACTGAAAAGAAGAAAAAAAACTATTAAAAAACATGCAAAAAAAAAAAAGATATTTATAGAGAGACTAAGCGCGTTCTCATAATGCTGCGAGTCCATAAGAAAAAAATTTAATTAAATTCGTTTTTTTTTTTTGGTTGAGAAATTTGAAAGAAGTCGACGGACGTCTGGACCCTAAAAAGGAAAGCAAAAAAACTAAAAAAAAAAGCTACGAAGCCCAATAAAAAAAACGTTGAAAACGAGATAAAAAAAAATCTGAAGCACAAAAAGGACGAGGCAAGAGTTTGGGAACGTCCTCATCTGCATAAGCAAATGCGGCGATCAGCGTCGGGGTGTATGTGTATGTGTGTGTGTATGTGTTCAACCCTTTCGCTTTCGTCCTCAAAGGATATTTTGGTCTGGGCCTCAAAACTCGTTAGAAATGCGTCACGCATGCGCTGAGATGGGCAAAAAGGATCGCCAGGATCATTTTAATCTTCGTTTTTTTTTATCATTTTTTTTTTGCGTTTGGGCACAAAAAATGTAAATATTTTATCGTGTGAAATATTGTGAGATAAAACTGGCTGGTTTTATCCAGAATTTATTGGCGAGTCTTTCTCTGCAGAGGAGACGAGCACAATTTAAAATGCCGCCTGAAGATGATGATTATGTCAAATCGTAAATAATTATGTGAGAATATTTTACTTGAGACGGAAAGCCAGTTACCAGTTGCCAGCATTAACCAGTTAGCACCCTGCAGTTCTGAGCGCTAGTTCGTTGCTGGTGAAATAAGCGCTTACCAGGAGCCAGTCACTACTTACAAAGTGGCGTCTAGCCATGCATTTCTTAATTTCCGTTTTTGTATGAAATGTCCGCAAATAGGGTCAATCGCCACAGCCTCGATTACCACGAACTAGTGAAATAGTGCAACATATTAGGGTCAGTAAAATAAGTGCTTACATGGGACCCCATAGAACGGCCGGTAAAATAAGTGCTTACATGGGACCCCATGGAAGGGTCAGTAAAATAAGTGCTTACATCGGACCCCATGGAGGGGTCGGCCATTATAAATTAAAAAAAAAAAATTTACAATTTTAATTACAGTTTTTATTTAATTTTAATTTATCTTTATTTTAATAAGTCGGATACTTTTATTACTTTAAGGCAACTTGAGTTTTAAAATATCGTTTTTTTTTTTTTTTGGAGCTGCAAGGCCTTTCTCAACTGGTCCTCAGTTATTGAATCTGGAAATAAAGGATTAAAAAGTCTTAATAGATTAAAGTGGATAATGATTTTTAAATAATTATCTTTTAAAATACTCACCGATCATAACACCAAAGTAATTGTCTTCTTTTTTAGGCCGCATTCCCCTGTCATTATTTCCATAACGTAGATTTTCTGTCATAATTTCCATTTCCTCTTCTTTAGGCACATTGTCCCTTTCCACTGTAGAACTATGCATTATACTAACTGCTTGATATTCTTTTATTATCTGTTTATTTAATATTTTACACATTAAACATATAATGCATACATAAATTATTTTTTAAGTAACTCACCTAATAATTGATCGCGGATCCGCTTTGCACTTCTCAACTCAAATGCTTGCAATAATTTCATCATCTAGGAAACACAGCTGCGTTTGAGTAAAAGAGTAGCACAAAATAAAACAAAGACGCGTAAACAAACAGCGATGTAAAGCATAATCGAAGTTTTCTCTTTAAACTTGTGTATACTTTTTCCACAAAATAACAAAAACAAAAGCGATGCTTGCCATTATTTTGTACTTATGCTTTAATGCGCATATATTTATTAACTAGGTGGTTCGACGTTCGATTACTATAGGGTTAATCTAGTAAGTACCCATGTAGTGATCGACGAGGTAAGGACTTATCTAGGGCCAATCGCAAATTCGAGTCGACTAGGTGGTTCGACGTTCGATTACTATAGGGTCACTTTAGTAAGTACCCATGTAGTGATCGGCGAGGTAAGCACTTACCCAGGGCAATCGACACCTCCAGAACTGCAGGGCATCTATCAAGAAGGCAGCAGCAGCAGTAGCAATGAAGAAGAAGAAGAAGAAGCTACCAGTTCCCATTGCCAATGTGTGCGCTACTCGCTTTAATTAATAGAGAAGCAGCAAAAAAGTAAAGTAAAATAAAAGATGCGCTGGCCCAACTAAATTATAACAAAAGCGAATCAAATAAAAAACACATCGATCGATCGTTGGTTTTTTTTTTTTTGCTCTGCAACCGCAGAAGGAGGATAAGGTTGTTGCATGTTGCAAGTTGTAGTTGTAGCTGTTGCTGTTGCTGTTGCTGTAGCTGGTGTTGTCACTTGATGCGCTGCCAATCATTAACCCATTACTGCACGCTTGTCACAATTTATGACACATTCCCGACAACTAAACAGACGACAAGAATGCAGACAACAGAGCTGCCTAATGGCTTTTTAGACCTTTTTCTAAAATAGTAAACGTAACATATGTACAATAAAATTGTACGAATAGTGAAAATAAGCAAGGCTATAGCTAAAACAATTTAAGAATAACTTTAATTTCTAAAGACATTTTCTTAAATTGTACAAAACAATTGTCGGACAATTATAAATATAACAAGCATTATGAAAGCTCAACAAATTAATGGTTAAAGTTTTTAGAACAGTATTAATAATATACTTGATATTGGTATTTTTCTGTAAATACTTTCAGAATAAGGTTAATGTATATTAATTATATACTTTTTTTGCATTTTTCTATAAATACTTTCAGTATATGTATGTTAAGATGTATTGACTAGTATTATAATTGAAGTACAATATAAGAAAAATATACTTTCTAAACATTTCTAGAAATCTTGTCAATTATAGTATAAGTTTATAAATACTTTCTAGATATTTCTTGAAATTTATTCAAATTAAGATACTCTTAAATATTTTTAATATTAGAGCACATATTTCTATGAATCGTTTATACAGAAAGTATTTTCAATTTAATTAGACTTCTCGAATATTTTTATTATTACATAAAAATATTCTTTATATAATATTTATATAGATTTATTGAAAATTAAGTATTCAGTTCTTGAATAATTCGATAAATTCAATAAATAATTTATCCTGAAAGTATTTTCTAGATATTCAATTTAATTTCTTTCATATTATTATTACATTATTATAATATAGTTTTCCTGATATAATCTAGTTTTTGAATTTTATTATGAAATTAAAATTCTTTCAAAAATGTGTTTTATAAAAATAATTAAGTTAACGCTTGTTCTACACAAGTGTCGGTCTCTCTGGTTGTCAATGGGTTAAGTGAGACTGTCAACGCCACGCTTCTTTTACTATGCGTGTCCCCCTTTGGTTCTGCCATGATGCTGTCCAGCATCAACGAGGAGTATTTAACGCAGTCGAGGGAATCTTTTGCGTAAGACAGAAGCGAGACTCTGTAGTCTGTAGTCTGTAGTCTAGAGTGTGGAGTCGCTGGAGTCTGTGGAGTGTCTGGGAGGCTGTAGCTGAAGGGGCACGCATTTGCAGCAATAAATAAATGAGACGTGATTTCAATACACAAATAACGTTTGAGTGGGGGGCAAAGTAAAGGAAAAGGACAGGAGCCAGGCAACTGCAACTGGTCATTGGGTTGGGCTGGTTCTTCGACTTGGTTTAAGAAGGGAAGGAAGCGTTCGTTGTTTGTCTGGCTGTGGTTACTTGGCGCGCTGATTGTCACTACGTTGCGAGGAGCTACTGAAGTCACTACTCCTGCACCCCCCACTTTTCCCGCAACCGTTGTTCTTGTTGATTTTTTATTTATTTAATTTGCTGCTCACTTTTTGCTAACCCGTTGCCTGTTAATGTTGCTGGCTGCTTATGTTATTGTTGCTGTTGTTGTTGTTGTTGTTGCTGTTGTCATTTGCTAAATATGTTGTTTTTATGCGCGGCCAAATGGGCAAAGATGGACAAAAAAATGAACTGCAGTTGCTTTTTAGTTGGCACTTGAAAGCAATAATGACATTCGACGCCACATACCAAGTCGGCTCTCTGGCTCACTGCCTTCTGACCAGGCCAAGACCGAAGCTCCGACTGTTTGCGTGTGTGTGTGTGAGGGACGTCAATCGTGCTCGATCGCTTCGATTATGGGCAAAATACAAAAAAAAAAAAATCAGAAGAGGAGACGCAATGCAGACGCCGCCAGAAGCGTCTTCCGTGTGTCGTCTCTCGCCACCGAAACTATTTCTCATATAAAACGATAAATTAAAAGCGACTTTTTGAACGATCAAATTCTTCGTCGATCAAAATTCCATTGGTGGCAATAACTTGACGTACGTACGTGCCAATGGCCCCAAGCAGGAGGAGGAGAAGGAGGAGGCTGCAGCATCCATCTCAACCCATAACCATAACAACTGGCGACAACAATCTGCAGTCGCAAGTCTCACAGACTGCATTCGCGTTTGCCAATTGAAAGACGCAGCTCTCGTCTCTTATTTACTACCCTCAATCTTAGCACTGGGGTGCGTTTTTTTCTTGCCGTTTATACCCACAGTGTTACCCCTGAGATTTGAGCCTATCATCTTGAGATCGTCACCGAAAAACTACTCCAAACCGTTATTTACCTATGTGCTGCAAGCGTCTCATTGGACGGGTCTTTTATTGCTACCTGGCCTGGAGTACAAGACAATAGTTCTAGTCTTGAGTAGAGTAAAAGTCCTGCCCCCTTTTTTTGTTGTTTGCTGTTTGTTGTCGCTACTCGGGGTGGTTGCACCCTGTGGAAGTGGAAACCGGAACTGAAGCTGTGGCAATGCGCGAACATTTCTATTGTTGCTCAAAGGTCCGTTATTGCCGCCCTTGGGTTTCCGTTACGAAAACAAGCAGCGATCAACAAGAACAACAACAATGGCAGTTCAAACTTGCAAAGCTCGAAAAGCGCGCGAAAAACTTGCAACTGCATGTGGCACGTGATTATAAATCGCAATTGCTGACCGAGCCGGAATTAAGAAGAGCGAAAAATAAAGAACTTAAATTTTTTAGGAGTTATAAAAAGGGCTAATTTAAACTAATATTATTAGAAGCAAGCTTGGGAATTATTGAGAATAAAATGGGAAGCACAAAAAGGTTGGAGAATTCTCTATACGCAAACTACTTTAAAGGAAATTATTCAAATATTCAATAAAATATGAAAAAATATATTTTTTTGTGAACGCATATGAAACTAGTTGAAAAATATAACTATAGTTCCAATAGGATTTGAACACGAAAAAATGAAGAATGCTTTTGAAGATCATAGATGTCTAAGTTTGCTATCTTCTTTATCTATTGAGCGATTATTAAACATTAATTATATAATTAGATGCTATAGTTCGATAACTTTAGTTCCTATACTGCTTTCCATTTTATCTAGGGTTTGATTATTAAACTTTGATTATTTAATTAGATACTTCAGTAATATTTGAAATAATTCATAAATACTTAAAAATATATTTTTGTTATTGAAATAATCATAAAAAAATTGGTTTTAGATAGGATAAACATTATCACTCATATTAAGAAGAAGCAATTGAAATCATTAAAGCTTTGAGAGCATAATAAATTTCAGAACTATAAATTCAAACGTTGAGTCCTAAAGATTCCTTGATTCTTATATATTTAGTAATACTTAATAATTTAGTAATAATGCATATGCTCAGTTTACTTTAAAGTCACCTGAATTGAACTTACTTGTGCCATTTGCATTGCGTCCAAAGATCTTGCCCTGCGGACTCAGTATGGGACTGGAGGACGCCGACGGCGCACCCGAGAGCGATCTCTGACCCTCAGAGGGTCCGCTGGCTAGCGATAGATTGTGGACATCCTCCTGCTTGCAGAGCTCAATGCTGGTGCTGGCTGCCAGCAGTTGGGGCAGCGACTGTGTCAGGCTGTTGCTGTTGCTGATGTTGCCCGTGGCAGTCGGTGTGGCAGCAACCGTAGCTGCTGAGGTCGAGCAGCTGGACGCTGTGGCGCTGTGGCTTCCGCTTCCTGTGAGACTCTTTGCCGCGACGACAGCAGCAGCAGCTGGCGAGGGAACTGTTGAGCTGGTTGTGGAAGTGGATGCCAATGGCGCTGTGGTCGATGTCGCTGCTGTTGTCGTTGCGGTGATGGCAGCAGTGGTGGGAGAGTTGGCCTCCATTGTGACAGTTGAAGATGCTTGGGCAGCAAAGTAGAGCCAGACACAACCACGATACAATCAACACAAAATGCATGCAAAACTCAAAAAAGTGCTAGCAACAATCAAATCAAAAAAGGATGCACACAACACTACACAACACAACACAAGACGAACTACACAACACTACACTAAAAAGTGCTTTTGAGATTTGGTTTAGAACACAGTTGGATAATGCAAGATGCTGATGATGAAGAAGAAGAACACTTGGTACACTCGTGAGGCGCGCTTAAGATATCGATCTTTGATCTCTCTGCCTATCCGCTCAGCTCGAGGCCAGACGAACTTCTGTTGTCGCAATACCTCCTGGACACAACGAGAACCCTTTTTCAGCTTCGCAGTCGCGGTCGCAGTCGACGTCGTCGTCGTCGTCGTCGCTGTCGTCGTCGTAGCCTGCTTTCGTTTTCTTCAAGGGAAACATCTTTGAGATACTTTCGAAGAGAAGAAAAACAACGCACATAAAATCACGCAGCAAACGACGGACAACATCGAAAGGGTTAAAAAGGTAGAGAAAGAAACGCAAAAAACAAACGCTGAACAGAACATGAAAAAGGAGAAGGGGAAGCAGAAGTGGTTGGAGTGGAATTGGTATGCGAAACCCGAAGCCGAAGCCGAGACGAAGTCGAAGTCGAAGACGCACCCGATACGAAGGCATTGGCATTGGCGCTACCAGTTTGTCACTCGAACACCAATGAGGGTAAGTTTTTTTTTCTTACTATTTCTTTTTTTTTTGCAGACACGTTTTCTTATTAGAAGAAGACGTCCCGAGATTTATGCTCTCTCTCTCTGAGCGTCGCAGCTTTGAGTGAGTTTGCGTGCTCCGCCTCTCTCTCTATTCATATTGTATTTCAAAGATACATAGAGACTTGAGTGTGAGTGTGAGGCAGCGTATCCTTACAATTCGCGACATTTTGATCCTTTCTTTCAATTTTATTCAATTTTTTTTTTCTGACATTTTCCGTTAAAAATTCTGAATACATTAAAAAGATATTCAAATGAAGCGGAGAATCTTTGCAGACTTCGTTTCGAATTGATTAGCCCTGCAGCTGTCTTTTATAATACAGAACTTATAAGTTCTTTCAACTAAATATTCTTGATGAGTTGATAAAGAAAAAAGATCTTTTAATTTTCAAATACCCAAAACCTTCTGGATTTGTCGAGAAAGCAAAAAAATGAAAAGATCATTACTTTTTCAAATATCTCATTAAATGGTTTGAATATCTTTGATTTCATAAAATTAAATAAATTTGCTCCATCTTTAAATATGGTATTATTATTGGTGATCCCTATTGAGACACATTACTGAAGAATCAATCCACTTTCTAGAGTTCTTTATCGTCATAATTCTTTGATATTTGCGTTTATAAGAAATTTGATGAACGCTTCGCTTGTATTTTCTTTTTTTGTATATACAAAAACAGTTTACAATAGATTTATATTATTAGAAGTAAGCATAATAATAATAAGTACGAGTAGCAGTTTAAGGAAGGGGCACAATACTAGCATACTTGCATTATAGTTAGAGGGGAGTTCGAATGGTGTTTGGTTTGAGGGGTTTTTGGGTTAGTAGATGTGATGTTACGAGTAAATATGAATAGATTACACTAGGATGGGCTTTACGTTAACAGTCGTAGTAGCATTTGGAACCCAAACTTCAATCAGTCGTAGGGGACTCCCCCTCTTCAACGGTAGCGGACAGGGGAAATCCCTACAAGTGCGGGGTTCCAGCTTATTGTTGGCTTCTTGTCCACTATAAGTTATTGACGCTAATTATCTGATTGATCCAGCCAATGAAGGAGGAGACCTTCACATAAACGCCGGGCACATCGACACGTCCACACCCAAAGCCCCACGAAACGAGGCCGGCCAACTCAAAGAACCCATCGTCCTGACAGACCAAAGGACCGCCGCCATCACCCTGGCAGGCATCGTGTCCCTCTTCACCGCCTGCACAGAAACTGGAAGCGGGCAGTATGAAGATCTTCTCGGTGACGGCGTTCACTTTGCGTATGCACTCCGTATCGCTGACAATAGGAATCTCTGCCTCACGCACACGCAACGGTATGGGACCAGCTGTAAAAGCAGATGAGGGGTGAAGAATCGATTTTAGCGGGAGGCATCTCTTAGGGTAACCTCACTTACCTTCACCCATGTATCCGTAACCGGTGACCGTGCAACGTTTGCCAGCCGTATGACTAACGCCACGAGCTGGCAGACACACAAGGCAGACGCCATCACGCAACTCCGCCTGACCGTGCAGCTTAAGCAGCGCAATATCGTTGTCCAAAGTTTGGCTGTTGTGGTTGTGATGGATGTACGTGGTGGCCACGCGCAGTGTCTGTGCTCCTGGACTGCCATACTTTCGGGTCAGATCGTAGTCACCAACGCGTACGTAGATGGCATCGCCAGAGCGCACAATGCTGAAAGTAGAAAGAGCATTGTTTAGCAAAGTTAAAATTGCCCTGAGAAAGAACTTATTTTTGGTAGATCAACTGGATTTGTTTTTGGAAAGTGAATAAAAACTGGTAGATAGTGAAAAAGATATCCTGAGCTATCCTGAATGAAGGTAAATACCATTGATAGATCACGAATCTTCTTTAAAGTAAGGAAGAGACTTTCGTGGAATTGGATTTCAAATAGAGGATTGTTCGGGAAAAAATGAATCGTAGGGTATTGATTGGGGACTTTGTTACCCATTTTGAACTCTATTAATTCTCTGTTCACTTACTTGGTCACGCAATGCGCTGCAGTCAACACCCATTGGGTACCAATAAGAGCCGCACCGCAGAGATACTGGTTCAGGGAATTGATCAACGCTACTTGCCAGCACCACTCTCCATTCTCGCCATCCTCCCCTCCGACCACACGTGCTCTCCGCCTGCTGCTGTAATTCTGTTGCAACTGTTGTTGATAGTACTCCGGATAGACAATTGCTGTCTGCTCGCCTTGCTCGTGATACGATCTCAACTGATTGCTTTGCACACCGCCGCTTTCCACGAGATCGCCCAGCTTGTCGTTATGTATTTGAATGGGCACAATAGCTGAACCGAGCACAAGACGCTCTGTAGACTTGCTAATGGTGCTACTGCTGGGATACGACATAGTCAATTGACGAGCCGTGCGCTGCACACCATACTTGGCCCGGGCATAGGAGACCAGATTGAGGGCTGGCGAGCTACTTGAACGTCCAGTGCGCAGCGTGCCCTTGACACCGCACACATACTTGGAGTAGACATGGGGACGTGGTGTCGTCGTCGTGGTACTTGTCGTTGTTGTGGGTGGTGTGGCTGGTGGCAGGGCGGGTCCTGGCTGTGGTCCCGGTCCGGGTCCGTAGTAGTCCGCATAACTGGGCGGTGCTGGCTGATAGGGATGTGGTTGATGGTGCTGTGGTGGTGGTGGCGGCACAGCTGGCAACTGATTCGACATATATGAGGTGGGTGGATAGGGCGGCGGTGGTGGCTGCTGTTGCGGTTGTGTGGCATAGGGTGGCGGAGGCGGTCCCATGGGTGGATAGTTGAAGTAGGACGTATCGTTGCGTGTCTGGAACTGTTGTTTCTCCAGTATCTTGCTCTTGGGTGCACAGCAAATCTGCCCTGAACGCTTGCATCTAAACAGATCCGTCATCTCGGCGTTTTCTGCACAGAGTTCAACACACAAATTAGTTTAAATATATAGGAGGGAGAGTTTTGTGACTTACTGAAGCAGGTAAAGCTGAGAAGGCTAACGATGCAAGAGCCCGGACATTCTTCGCGTGGATCGGGACTGGGCGTATTGGGCAGCACATAAGGCGGTGCTGTGGGTGGTGGTGTTGGTGGTGGTGTCGGTGGTGGCAACTTCGGTTTGGGCGCACCCGCGCGGGAATTGTCACAGCAGACCGAACCCTTAGAGCAAGTGGTGGGAGTTGAGACCAAAATCGAGGGACGTTCACAGAAGGCGGCCATAATGTTGAGCAGACAGAATCCGGGACAACGCGGAACTTGGGGTGGTGCCTGCGGAGTTGGTGGCGGTGCTGGCGAGTTCAGCGTGTTCTCTGCAAACGAAATTATCTGGGACAGGAAGTCTCCACCTCCGCCGCCCTGCGAGGCAGCCGGTGGTGGCGGCGGTGCCGAAGTTACGGGACGCACTGGTTTCGTGGGGGGTTTGGAAGCAATCTTGGTGGCTGGCTTGCTGGATGACGGTGTCTTAGCTGGTGGCGATGATTCAGAGGCACTGCCGGTGACACAGCAGCTGCCTTCGCCGGGACAAAAGGCTTCCGAGTCGATGTCATCGCAGAAAATGGCAAAGATGCCATTCATGCACTCGCCCTCACATTCCTTTAACTCTGGTCCCTGACCCTGATTCTGCGACTGACCGGACTTCAACTTATTGTTGCTACTGGTTTCTTCTTGTTCCTCATCTTCCTCCTCTTCTTCTTCCTCCTCCTCAGCAGCTGCCTCCGTTGTCGTTGTCGTGGTGGTCTTCTTATGCTTCGTGGGTTTCTGGGCATTGCTGTTGCTATTGGTGTTGGTTTTGGTGCGAGCTGGCTCCGGTGTGGTGCTAGTCGTGGTGGTGCTGCTGGTTGTCGTGGTGCTGCTGCTCGTTTTGGTGGGTGTAGACTTAACCAGAGTCTGATTGCTCTTCAAATTGCTCATGTGCTCTGCGTGATGAAGAGAGGTAAGATTATGTATAAAATTGACTCTCAATTTAAAAGTTATTTTTGTGTTTTTATTCTTCCTATGAAAGAGGGGATTTGAGGAAATCCCCTCTTTACTTCTTTATTGTCACGACTACTTACTAGCTGGTATATAGATGTCCTTGGGCAGCTTTCCGTTAGCATACTCATCCAGCGAGACGCAGCATTTGGTGCCCTCCTTGCAGAGATCTCCAGTCGTCAAATAGGCCTCACAGTATTCCGCAATGCGATCCGCCACACAGACGCCAGTGCAGTTCTCTGGAGTAAAGAGTGGGGAAAACTGAGTGCTGAACCGAACTAGAGCAACTTCTACTTACTGCTCTCATTGGCAATTTTGCCTAGATCATCCTTATCCTTGGGCTTAGCTGTCGTCGACTTTTTAGTAGTCGCAGCGGGTTTCTTCGTCGTTGTGCTTGGTGCTCCAGTAGTAGCAGGCGGACGCTTGGGCTGTGTCTTTGGCTTCGGCTTGGGCGTGGTGCTGGCCGTGGTTGTGGTGCGTCGAGTGGTGCTTGTGCTAGCCACTGTGGTGGTGCTACGTTGTGTGGTGCTCGTTGTCGTGGTGCTGCTGATCTTCGGTGTAGTTGCGGGCGGTGTGCGTAAAGCGGTGGCATTTTTACCTAGTCACAGATGGTAGCCGGAAAATAATTAAGTGGGTCAGTTAATGAGAGAAATTACTTACCTGGTGCGCTCTCTATGCAGCACTTCATACTGGGCGAGGGACAGGGCACATCATCCAGCACCTCGTAGCAGATGAGTGTGGCCAGCGTGTGCACACAAACGCCAGGACAATCCTTGGCATCTGCAGTGCTGGTAATGGTATCTAGGAGGCCTAAGAGACAAAAAATCAAACCGGAAAGATAGTAAGTAACCGGAGTGAAGAGGAGAGTCTGGGTCTGGGTCAACGTATTTAAGTTTAAGAACTTTTTAATCTTAAAATCGCAAAGTGTTTAAGGATTAACAAAAAGACTGAGATTGAGAGGAGAAACTAAGACTTTTCCGTACCTGATAAAAAACTCCCTGCTAGCGATTCATCCTGCGCTTTGACCAGCGTTGTACTGGCCAAAAGCAGGCTGAGGCACACTGTGTATAAAATGTGGCAGCCGTACATAATGTTACTTGCTGCTCTTCTTCGTCAGCTTCTACTATTTTATTTCCTCCTCTTTTTGTTGTATTTGTTTTCTTTAACGTTTCCTGGGGGCGTTGTCGGAGCTCACGTGCTCATCTTCTCGTTGCAAGAATCTGAAATCGAAAAAATGAAATTAGCCAAAGTGAAAGTCGGCAGCTGGCTACTGAGTGCTGACTGAGTCATCTGTTTTTTATTTTTATTTTTTTTTTTTTTTGTGCCCATGTAACCCCCACGAAAGGCCTGTGACGTAACAGTTAAGATCGCAGTTTGGCGTCGGTTTCGGTGTCGGAGCGTAAGCGTAAGCGCCTAAGATCATTGGCCTAGAAAGAGCTCATAAAGTTGATCGCAAACGGTCCGTTGCCACCTTGTTGCAACTGATAACAGCAACTTGTTCTGGCGACACGTCGAGTGAAAGAGAGACAGAGAGAGCGAGGGAACGAGGGAGAGAGAGAATGGGAGCTGCCCCCAAAACCAGTTTGATGAAGTTGCGAGTCGCCTCGTTTTGTGGCTGGGAATGGAGCTGGGAGCTTTGAGCTGTGACTGGTTCTGTGACAGGTGCGATCATACCGTTGCGTTTGCTTCTTTATGCGCTGAGAGTTCTGTGCCCCATTTCAATATTACGTATACGTATCTTTTTGTTGAGGGGGAACAGAGGGATTGTGTCTCCAGCTTAGCATGAAAATGGGCACAAGTCAGTTAGAATTCTGAGTGCGGTTTGTGGGCCTAATAAATGTATTTGGGTTGCTTGAACTTCAAAAACGGGTTTACTACACATAAATCATCTATCAAAAATGTAGAAAAATACCTCACATAATTTGTATGCTGGGATAAGTATGTTTCTTTGTCGTGCAATTAACATTAAATAAAGACGTTGTAAATGCCACACGATCTTTGTGAATGAAATAGAAAGTATCCGGCAAAAGATATCGCACTTCGAAGATCTTTAGCGAAAGTGCAGGCCATTTGACAATGGCAATGGCCACAAGACTGGAGAATGAAAAGTGTAAGAGATATATACACAGAGCAGAGCAATTATATTCAGTGTCTTCGGCATTAAAAATAAACCCCCACCCGCCTTGGCCTCACGTGCTCTGTGCTCTGTTCACTGTTCGCTGTGTCGCTTTCACGTTCAACTCAAAACAACCGAAGACAGAAGACTTGAAGACTGTTGATGAAGACGCAGAAAACCGGAAATTTGTTAAAAGGGCCGCGACGCATTTGAAACCGATCGTGTGACAATCCTCATTCTGGCCATCGCTAGAAGAAAGCTAATGCCAACAGCTGGAGAGCTGAAGAGCCTGCTAGAGTCAGCCAGCACGTATTTTGGGTCAACCCAAAGACTCACTGTCATTCCTGTCTCCCTCTCGCTTCCCCTCGCTCTCCCTCGTTCTTTCTTCATTTCTTTGGCCGCCTACGCCAGCATGAATACAAAGTCCGGCACCAAAAACAGAGCCCCCCAAACCAAAGTGGGTCAGATGCATAAGGCGCGACGTTGTCGGCACGTTTAACACATTTTCCCCGCTACCTCCGTTCCCCGCCCTCCGGTTTGTGTCTTTAGCATTTGGCATGCGAATAATGCGTTCTCTCTTACTCCTCCCTATCTCACACACTCTCTCTCTCTCCCAAGTTGTTAAGAATTTCTTTCATTGTTTTCTTGTTGGCCAAAAACAAATACACATACACTGACACATTTGAATGCCTCCATCGAACGGTTAACAATAACGGTAAACGTCTTAGGTGTAGCAACATTCTTAGAAGCGCGGGGGGAAGCAGCGGGTAAGAGTTAGATTTGGACAACAATTTTAAGTCGGCGGCTCAATTTGCAAATCGTCCAAACTCTTTCATTTTTAGCACTTCCCGAGACGTCAACACATTCTACACACATTCGTACACACATACATTCACACACACACTCATACACAATTACACTCGCGTTGTCGACGCACTTTGAACAAGTCAAGTGAGATTTTCTTTGCAGTTTTATTGAGCATTTACTGTAACATAACTGTTAGCTGGATCAGCTTGCAGGAGACATGTTGGCATGCAACCTGGAATGCGGCACAGTTTGCTTGCCACTGACACTGTAACTGCCACCTGCTGCCAGTTAAGGCCATATGCAAAGTCTGCCACACAAATACCAACGAACTGACACACACACACAGTCACAACTTGAACACACTAACCGAGTGTTGAAAAGGCCTTGGCTGCTTTGATTGGGGCCGACTGCACCTTGCGAAAGCCAGCAACAAACTGACCATCGCTCAAGGTTCTCGACGCTTGGGAAGCCAAGCCAAGGCCAAGCTAAAAGACTTTTGAGCGCGACTCGGAGAAAGTGAGCAAAAGAAACGAACGCAAAGAGTGGAAGAATCGTGTGTGTGCTCTTTAGTGCTCTACTCTCTCTCTCTCTTTTTCGCTTGCTCTCTTTAACACCTGTGTTGTGTGTGTTGCATGCAGCAGCTACCTGTTGAACGACGGCTGTTCACAAAAACAGCTGCCCAGCTGCTGTCGGACGCGGGTCAAACTCTTTTCGCATTAGCGTATTATGATCACAAGTAATTAATGCCAGCCCATTTCTAGGTTTACCTATGCAAATCTCAAGTGTTGCCACCCTTTGCTTCATTTGCAACCTATGCAAATTTCGCACCCTTTTTTCATTTATTGCCTTTTTCGCAAGTCGTCAGCGGGAGATTTGCACATCTCATTCTCGATTTCGTATGCAAATCGCAAATCTTTCATTATGCATTTTTGAAGAGAGCTGTTGACGTTTCACTGTTGTCAAACATTGTAAAATGCAATTACGAGTGCATAAATCAATGCAAAATATTTCTTAATCGTTAACTGGCTGGGAAAATTGCATAAGCTGTTACGTAAGCCGAAGGTTCTTACGTGGTTTTGCATAAGCCTAACCTCAAGGAGTTGATGAAAGTGCCTTCAAAGGATTTACAGCTTAAAATATGTAAATTACTATATAATGCCACGTAATGAGACTCTGCTTATGAGAATTTTAAGATCGTGATTCTGCATACCCCAAACCACAATTATGTATGTCAAAATATTTCTGACTAATAATGTTTTAAATATTCGCTAATTGCGAAAATAAAAAACATTTCTTTTTAATGTAAAATATTTAAAAAACAAAAATTTTTCGTTAGTGCCTTATTTATACGAAATCGAATTTACTTCTTATTCGTTTTTATTAAACTTTATAAAATACAAATTAAATCATTTAATCTTAAATTTAAATATAAATATGTCAAGAGCATACCTAATTTTTTTAATCTTCAAGGTAAGGGAAATTGTTTTGTTTTTTATTTTAATGCTTCTATATTTTAAATTATAGTATGAGATAAGACATTCTGTTTAGAATATGACCAGATCAATTTGTTATATATTGTAATATACGTATATATTACAATTACAACTATAAATACAAAGTAAATAATGACAAGAAATTTAAATATTCAAACCTATTTTACAAATTCGGTTATCTTTGAGAATTCTCGCTTTTAATAAAATTTGCGAAATGGAATTTTGTTTGCGTAATTTTTCAAATTTAAATTTTTAATTCAATATTACAGTCCCAGTTATAAATACTAAGAAAGTTGTAAAGATCACTTTAAATTCTATTCATTTTTTTTATCTTATGAAATTCCTATAATTTCCATCATTATAAATACAATTTGTGTTTGCCTATAACTTCTGTTTGATGCCAACTAATTAGGCTTGGCATACTAAAAGCAAACGCCCCATCGAATCAAATGTCTATGAAAGGGACATGAGACGTTTCGCGGATGTTCCCAGGCTCAGTCTCAGCTTCAGTCACAGACACAAACGCAAACGCATCTTTGCCCTTTCCAGCGAAACATCTTCACACGACGCGCTCGATCAAGGAAATTTGAATAAAACGCTGCAAAGCAAAAAAAAATTGAAAGTGGTAAAAAAAAGTGAAAAAACTTAAAAAAAAAATCGAGAAAAAAACTTATTTATCATTCTAAGCGTTGCGTGTGAGCATTTTATACCTGAACTTGATCCCTGGCCCCTGGGCAAAGGCAAATAGATAAGGCTGCCTGTGTGGTGGTGTCGTGTGGTGGTGGTTTCGCCAACAGGATCTCGTCCTCGTCCTCGGCGTCGTCGTCGTCATCGTCATCGTATGCAAATCACTCGACGAAGCTGAGCCCGAGACTGAGCCGCCGTCCACGATGATTCCTTTTCAATTCAAACAATGCCGAGGGTCGCCCTGTCCCTGTCCTTTGGCCACATGTATGTTTTGTGTCTGCGTTTTTTATACATTAATCGTCCTATTTAAAAAAAATTGATTAAACCCTTTCCCGATGTACGCGTTTTTTTTAGCTGATTTTTCCTCTTTTTTTATACCGTTTGCTCATCCCGTTGCCGATTTTCACTTTTTCGTGAGAACTTTAGAGATTTGGAATGCACCTTGAGCAGAATACTAAATGAATAGGCAGCTGAGTGAATTTTATATCAATGATGGACTTGGGGCAATATTAATAAAGATTATAATATAATATACTAAATTAAGTCGACTTAGACTTAGGATAGCATAATATGGATGAATTAATAAAAAACTACTGTACATTTAAAAACAATTTTATAACAATATTTAATTCTCTAAAATTATTAAAAAAATTTAAAATTATTGCAACTTAAGAATGTTTTAAATATCTTTATCTACCTCATAAATTCTTTAACTTCATATGTTATTGGAAAGTACATTTTCTTTTCTATTGTGGTTACATCGATTGCTCTCAGTCAATTCAATAGAATGCTCGAGGCGATTATGCTTAATCATTTTACCCGCCTGCCCTCATCCCCTTTGTGTCATCGAAGCGTCATAAGCGATTCACCCCCTGGTGTGGCTGATCTGTTTTTGGGACAGACCAAAATCTGGGCAAGAGTTCAATTTGCATATCGAAGATCATGTAAATTGTAAGGGCTGAGGGTTTGTCATGGGAACAAAAGATGCATTCAATATCGAAGAATGGATTGATGAAATCAATATTTGAGGTAATTAATTAACAGCACAACAAGAAACCAACAACAATATTACCATATATTTAGCAATCAATTTCAGACAATTCAAACCTATTGGAATTTCAAATCAAACACAAGAAGTCAAATGATATAAAAGTATCAAATGTCAAAATTTCGCATTATTAGTATTATCAAATACTATTACTTGAATATAAATACTCCTTACAATCATATTGTTACTTTTGATCAATTATTAACAAAGATTACTAAGTTTTAGTAAAGTTTTAGAAGAATTAAAGTTATTCCACTGGCATTAAATTTGACCAGACATTACACTATTAAATATTTCCAATATTCACAATATAACACAACAATATATACAGTTCAATCTAATTCAAAAGCAAGCTGAAAATTAAACAGTTAAAATCTATGTCTAATCTTAATTAAAAAAAAAAAACCAATAATAATTTCTTTAAAGCGTGCAATAATATTATTAACGCAGCTAATGGATTTGTAACCCTCGCTAAAACTATCAATAAATCTTTACTATTGCAAATAAATAAATAAATCGTGACATTGTTAAAAATGTAGTAAATAAATTAAAATAATCAGTTTCATTGGCAACCAAAATTTTCATTGTCATTCCTAATAGATGTAATTTGAATGTCACCGATTTTGATTCTAATTCCGCTGATGTGGCAACCCCGTCGCTAATAACACATCAATGGCATCGAAGCATCGATACTTCCACGTACAACAATAATACACACCTATCGATATTTACGTACGTGTCCAATATCAGCTGCGGCTGAAACAAACAATGTGCGGTACATAAATACCTGGACTCTGGCTTGTAAAACGAATTAGCTGGTGAAATCAGTGAGAATTAGTTGTCTGCTCCGTGGCCAACAATAAACTAGAAAACGCAGGGCAGCGGTAGAAGAAGACGAAACGCCCACAACAAACACACAAGATGACGACACAACGAAAAGTGCGGCGCAATCTTTTAACTGCCAGCGGATTGGCGTTGGCTTTGCTGCTCGTCTTGTTATATTGGACCGATTTCACGCGCGGCTACTTTGCGGCACTCGATGAGGCGGAGACAAACAAGAATTGCTTTTGCGAGGTAAGTGGAGAAAGCGAATCAAAGTTACCAATGACACCAACCACAACAAAACTCTTATTACACATAGCTGGAAGGCTCGATTAATGACTGCAGCTGTGATGTGGACACCGTGGATCACTTTAACAACATGAAGGTCTATCCGCGGCTGCAGAGCTTATTGGTGAAGAATTTCTTTCGATTCTACAAGGTGAATCTAAAGCAGGATTGTCCCTTTTGGCCAGATGACAGTCGCTGTGCCATGCGATTCTGTCAGGTGGAGAACTGTGAGGAGCAAGCCATACCCCAGGGCATCAAGGAGAAGGGCGAGCACAGAGACAAGACGGCATCGTTCAAGGTGAGTGAAGTGTTGTGGCGTATTTATCGCCTATATATTTGCAGCACTATCTGTCTGTTGGCTTTTATCAGTTTGTTATGCGCGCGGAAATTCGAATTAATTGATTTGCAATACAAGCACACCGTTCACAAATACCATTATACGATTTATAATTATCTTGAAGCTGACGCCATAAATAGTAATGCTATCTGTCGCACTCTTGTGAATGGGGGAACGTAAACGTGTCTGCAATGTGGCAATCACGATGGCCAATCTTCTTGTGGATCGAGTGGAGTTATACGGGCTGAGCAGAGCTGAGCTGACGTGGCCAAGATTTCATTGCACACGCTCTAAACACAGCACACAACACGCCCCTATTTAAACAATTGTAGTTTGTTTGCATTGTTTCAATCTACTTAAATCGCAATTGTTTGCTCATTGTCTTACTTAATGTCGAATACCTACTTACAATGTTCTTGAAGATTTACACAGCTGTGGTCGAAGTGCTTATTGACCGATTTCCTTAACTCGTTATCATTTTGCAGTACACAAAAGAGGCGCAAGTGGACAGAAGTTGCTCCGAAGTCGAGGACTTTGACAGTGCCTTGGGTTTTCTCGATACCAGCATCAGCGATCAGGCGCACAAGGAGTTTGAATTGTGGGCCAAACACGACGAAGCGGAGGAAGATTTCTGCATTGTAGATGATCATGATGTGGGCGCACAATATGTCGATCTATTGCTCAATCCCGAACGTTATACTGGATATCGGGGAGATTCGGCGCATCGCATTTGGAAGAGCATCTATTTGGAAAACTGCTTCGGTGGCAACATTGACACGGCCAACAAATTCTCCAGTTATATGCCGCACATGGATCTGCGTGACGTGTGCTTGGAGCAACGTGCTTTCTATCGCATCATTTCGGGCTTGCATTCGAGCATAAACATTCATTTGTGCTCCAAGTATTTGTTGTCCGAATCGAAGGACTTTTTGGATCCACGAGGCGTTTGGGGACCCAATGTCAAGGAGTTTAAGCAACGCTTCAGTCCGGAGACAACAAGCGGCGAGGGACCGCATTGGCTACGCAATCTATACTTCATTTATCTGGTTGAGCTAAGGGCATTGGCCAAGGCAGCGCCGTATTTGCGACGCGAGGATTACTACACGGGCATTGCCGAGGAGGATGAGGAGGTGAAACTGGCCATGCACGATATGCTCTCGGTCATAGAGTGAGTAGCAAATGAAAACTGTTTAATCAACTGTTTCTAATGTTAACGCCCCTCATTTTGGACAGATCATTTCAATCGCACTTCAATGAGAATGCGCTATTTAGCAGCGGAATTGCCTCAATCAAGTTCAAGCACGACTACAAGGAAAAGTTTAGGAATATATCCAGAATCATGGATTGTGTCGGCTGCGACAAGTGCAAACTGTGGGGTAAACTGCAGACACAAGGTCTGGGCACAGCACTGAAAATACTGTACTCGGAGAAGCTGAATTTGGCAACGGAAAGCGGGATATGGGATAAGCCGCACATTGAGGCGGATCCCATCTTTAGGCTGTCGCGTACAGAAATCGTTGCGCTCTTCAACGCCTTTGGAAGGTAAGTTTCATTTGACAAACTATTTGAATTCATGTCTAATTCGTTGTTCCTTGCAGATTATCAAACAGTATTTACGAAATGGAAAACTTCCGGCGTGTGCTCAGATAGCCTGATACCTGATAGGCGCCTGATAGAATAGGGGCCGAGTCCTGATAATCCCATCAATCGAGCAACGTTGCGCAATTGCTCAAGCTTCTCTCTGTCTCTCAAGTTAGCTGATAAACGCACATACAACTGTGGACATTATCACAAAATGGATCTTATTTCCGGTTGCCCTCCAATTACAAAAGCCAGAGGCTAAGTAACCATGTCGAGCTGCATTATTGTACATAAATTGGGAATGCATTAAAAATTAATCATATATATAATTGTAGGCTACGTGTACTTTACTCTACCCACTATGCGCTACACAGGTGTATTTTTATTATTGTAAGCTAGCGTAAAATTATTTATTGTGTGTGTAATATGCCTATTGAATAATTAGGAATTAAGCAAATGAAAAACTGTTGTGCAATACATTTAATAACATGCGGCGATCGTTTTAATTCAAATCTTTCTCATAACCGTTTACAGCCGTTAACCGGTTATCCGTTTTCAACCGGTTGAGTTGATTGATCAAACAGCGTTGCCATGCCAACTTAAGGGTGGCATCGCTGACAGCCAAGAGACTTTTCGATAACGATAAATCTTCATAATTATTTACACTTGTGCCGCATAGCAACCTGAGTTTTCAAAGCCAGTCAATTTGAAGTTGGCAAACAAATTCGAACTCAACAACACACGGAATTCAAGCAAGGATTTTTGCACTTTTCAACTTTCAACAAAATGGTTATTTTAAATGTGAAACGTGGCGATGAAAGCCTCTTTCTGTACGAAACCAGTGTGAACACAGCCACAGATACCGTTATTCGCGAGCTTATCTCCGTGTTCAATGGACGCTTGAAAATTCAACGTTTGTGCATGGAGATTGAAGAGTTGGCCGATCATGGCACCATGTTGCCTGCAGAAATGATTGGTCTCAACGATGATCAAATCGAGGAGCTCAAGCTGAAGGATTCCTTCGCCGACAGATGCGTCCCCATGGGTGGCTTTACGTTCAACAAGGATCCGCTGTGCCGGCGCAATGGGCAGCAGCCCAACGAAGCCATGCGCAAAGTGCTGGCCAATGCTATGACCGATGCCAAAGCCATGGTTGACAAAGTATAAAGTGTAATTCAACTATTTCATACTATGTTTACTCCATTCTTAATTCCACCACAGAAACTGGTCAAGACTTCGTCAAATCTTACGCTTAAAATTGTAGAAGAAGCGATCAACATTTTGCGTGGCGCTGTGACCATTGTTTATCCCATGAAGTTGCCGCCACACGACACCATTCAGATGGAGTTCGTTAACATGGAGGATTTAAGCGGCACTCAGGCATCCAAGGAGGTCATTGAACCCTCAAAGGCGCAACTTTGGTTTGCCGGTCGTCAAGTCTTGCCCGGCAAGCAGCTAAGCGAGTATCTAGGCAACAACGACAAGACTAAAGTAAGTTTCTAAAACTTCAAATAGAAGTCTGCGATACAGCTGTTTATTCCTTTAGGTGGTTGTCAAGCTGAATCAGTTGGGCGAAGGTCCGCCGGGACGTGAGCAGGTGATGACTGAGCAGTTCCGTCGCCAGATGATGGCAGCTGAATATCGTCGCCAGGAGGAGCTCAAGGTAAGTGAGATGCCAAATGCTTTATTCGTTATATATTGGGTCTTACATACGTGTATATAATAAGTATATAATACAATATTTATACGTTATATATGTATGCATATGAACTATATCTATAAACAGATTCATAGTGTAGAAAGTGAAGCTTGCTATGAGGTGTTTCCCGACCTGACCCGTTTTCACCGTGATTTCTCTATAAAGTATATGTATATATAGTAGTATATAAATGTATTTTATGGGTATATATTTGCATAGATCAACTAAACTAAATCCAGTATCCTTTTGTATATTGCATAGCTACTAAATCGAACGATCAAGGCAGAGTTGTGTCATGTGAAGTGATGGGATTTTTGGTTAATCTTTTCTCGTCTCTTTTCGTCTTGATTTGATTTGTCTAGTAAATGCTTTTGCCCAAATGGTTTGGTGCAATTTCCCTTGGGCAAGTCGTATTCGCTATCTAGTTCAGCAGTTGGGACCATCGAGTTCCAGGTGAGATTATCGTTGGTTCTTGGGTGTAGTTAAATTCTTGGTGTAAATGCAAACTCATCTGCAATGCAAAGGCACAGCTTCTGAACTAGATATCGTCGTCGCCTATTTGTCTATATGTGATCATTTTTGGTTAATAAAGCTCTTGAGAGTTACATTGACTAAGGTCTAAAAATATATGTATATGTATGTATGTATATGTACCACTATTTGGGAAAGTGAAAGCAGATGTGAGCTAAGAATAAGAATGAAACTTGGTGTCGTTGTTCTCTAAATATATACTGTATAGTATCCGTTATCTGTATCTGTAGATCCATTGTATAAATGCGGAGGTAAACAGCGCTGAGTAGAAATTAAATTCAGTTCCCATTGTACAATGCACAGGTCCATAAAGGTTGGTTGAGTTTTCCCTAGTATATAAAGTCGCGCCTATTATAGTATGACCAGCGGCTTCTCTGGCACATCACACTTGACCGCCTTCTCATCCTCCTCGTCCTGCACAAAATGCTGCTCACTTGTGCCCGAATCTCCTGCTGGACTCAGCGGTATTAACGATTTGGTGCTGCCAACCATTTCATGTGTATCAGGCATTGGATCTATCCCACCCGCAGCTACTGATTGCTGCTCCAAGTCAACGACATCGTCGTCCGTATCGTATATATTATCTGGCTGCTGCTTTGAGCTGACATTGCCAAACACATCGTCATCGGAATCATCTCCGGCGCACACACAACGCATTTTGGCATCGTCACCCACCTAAAATCAGCCATGAGATTAGTCAGGAGTGAGCTAAGGAAAACAAACCGCAACTCACCTTAACAGACTTGGTGATGACGCACAGCGATATGGATGAGACCACAAAGAGCACAATGGGCACAATCAACGAGACGAGCAGCTCGCGATACACCTTATCCAGATCATAGCGTGCGACCACAAATTCCACATTGGTATCCTGGAAAAAAGCAGAACATTCAATTGTAATCTGATATCCTTGATTGTGGTTAACTAATCTTACCTTATTGTAGTAGCATTGGTAGCGTGACTGGGCGGTGTTGTTGTCGCCATCGCTGCCATAGCGTGCCACAAAGTCCTTGCACTCGCCGCGCAGCGTATTGACACAACCCTCGAGATTGATGAAGAGCTTCTTCCAGCCGTATATGGTGAGGTTGGCCTGGTTGGGCAGAAACTTTTGCTCGGGATCCACGGAGCGTGTGCTGTTGTCATAGATGGCCCAGAATTGTGTAAAGTTCATGAACGGAGCGGGCAAAGTGTCATGCTCCAGCAAGGTGCCATTGAGGCAATCTGTGGCGCTGCAAAGAGATGATTAACAAGTAAAAAGTTATTTGTCTCGACTGTCTGAGACCCTGTAATTGGTCTAGTTAAATAGCGGAATATTACAGTTTAAGACGTGAATGTATTCACTTGGCAGTTGTTGGGGAATGAATCAATATCTATAAACTTTCTTCAGTCTGTTACCCACATTTCAAAAAAACTTCGAAGGCTCTCACACTTCCGAAGTACTTGGTCTCAAACTGTGTTGCTAATTGTTTACACTTACGTGATGCGATTGTCGGTTTTGCTCACAGTGACTGTGGCGCAGTTGGTCAAGAGATTGCCGTCGTCCTCCTTCCAGAACTCCGTGGGCTCAATGCGCACGCCATGCTCCTTGCCGCGTGCCTCATTGAAAGCCACCGCGTTCTCGCAGTCCGCAGCAATCACATTGTCCTCCTGCAAACAGCATGATGAAGATTCAGTTGAGCAAGATAACCGAAGACCTTAGCTTACATGCATGATGAGTGTGTTGATGTTAGCTGTGGTGATGCGGGAGCAGTAGCGATCACAGCTGAAGGGACGTCGGATCTTGGTGCAGTGCACTCCGTGGCACTCAAAGAACCCGTTCAGCTTCGTGTTGTCCTTGGCTGAATTTATCGTCGGACCATCGGGTTTGTGGTGGCACAAAAAGAACTCGGACATGTTCTTGCAATGACCTAAGAAATGAAAGAATTTAATGTGAGTTAAGCGACTGATGATGGAAGGGCATAACTTACCATTGGAGCAGTTGAAGACACCGCGAATGTTGTTGCAGACGGTGCCATTGTTGCAGTTGAACTTGTTGAGGCGATTTAGGTCAATCTGTGGGTGGGGTAAGGAAGTGTCATAATAATGATGGCAAGTCAATGATCGTAAAGTTGGCTGACGCCAGCTCGAAATATTTGTGGCACATTAAGAAACGTGACTCACTCGAGATGACGTCGCTGTGTGTGGAGATGCGTAAGGGGTTTGGGGGTTAACAAGATGTCGCTTACCATGGCACAAGAGGTGTTGGTCACCCGGGTGCAGTTGTTGAGCTGAATGTCAGTGCCATTGCGACGCACCACCGAATGGATTTGGGGACAGAAGCCGCTGGTGCGCGTCAAGCACCATTCGCCACACGATGCCCAAGGACAATTGTTGGGCATCTGACGGTCCACAGTTTGACACATCACCGGATCCAGCTCAAAGCCGGACTTAAAGGCTCTGCAAACAAACACAAGGAGGGGGAGTTAATTTAGCTCTGAGACGGGACTATATTGGTCGAGACTTACTTGAGGGAGGGCGAGTAGATGGCCACGCTGAGGTAGACAATGGACACGCAGGACAGTACCATGGTCAGCTGGCACAAGCAAATGGCGCGACAGATGCGCTTGTCCTGCTCGGGTATCAAACGCGGCTTGTCCTTGCGTCGGGCCATTGCGGGATGCGGAACTACGCTGATTTACGACTTGTTGATTCCCCCACACACAGCACACGGCACCGACTTCTCCTCTGTTCCCTATCCTCTGTTGTTGTCCTTTCACCCAACGCCCGTTTTCAAGGTGATTGCGTTCGTTTGTTTGCTTAGGCGACGGCGGGGAGGATGGCTGCTCCTTGGGGTTGCTTTTTGGGGGTACGAGTTCGGCTGTGTTTGTTCTATATTTGTGTCAACTGTTTGAGTTTGCCTCAGTTGCCTCCACGACTGTTGTCAATCGCCAGGTGTCGCATGTTTTATGGATGAGAGTTAGTTTTGGATTTGGGTGCAGGTGCGGGTACGGAAGATGTCCAGGTGGTCTTGATAGGCCTTATCGATGCGTCGATGATTTCGGGGGGACTTTGTCAGCTGCGACTTCGATGGCAACTGGCGACTGCAAAAACGTCACGTCCGCCTCCTGTGCGTGCTGGAACGATACTGACTAACTGACTCGACTCGACTCCTTTAGATCCCAGGGCTGGACGCTCGGTCGGTCAGAAGGATTCGAATTGAATTTCTCTGCACTGCGCACTTTTACTTTCCGAGAAAGCGAAAGTAAAAATGGCCCAAAGCCAAAACCCAAAACAAACCCCAGCGCGTTGGTTTTCTTTCTTTCTTTCTTTTTGGTTCAGTTTTGTTTTTGGGGAGCTGGCTGGCTCAACAAATTGTTATCGCTCTCACTCCCACTTGCACTCCACTCCCCCTCTCTCGCTCTCCACGCCTGCGCTGTGAGAGAGTGAGAGAGAACGCGATTGAGTGAACAGGAGAGCAGCAGCAGAGCTTTTCCTTCTCCCATACAAATGAAAATACAAGACAACTCTCAATTTGTTTTTCTCTTTTGCTTTCTTCTTTTTTTTTTGTTTTTTTAGTGTAATTGTTTATTATTAATTAGGCCGTTAGCTTGTTAAATTTGTTTATTGATAAAGACACGTTAAGTAAAAAATGTTTTAATCATTTTTGCATTCAAATATTTTGTTGTTGATTTGTATGATTTAAAAAAATTCTCATAAGCAACGTGCGTTATATCGGTTCTGCTATTAAGCTATATATGCCCCATTTACACATATATCTCCTACATACATATATACATATGTATAACCCATATATCGGGATAGATATGTGTGTAAATGTGGCATATATTTTATGTATATACTTGTTATGTTTAATCCTTTAAATGTTCATTTTTTACATAAGATTTTTAAAACTATTTCGAAAATGTCGCAAAGTGTATTTTTTTCGTATTTTAGTGAATATTATTTTCAATATTTTCATTGGTTTCCAATTTTTATTTTGTGTTGGTTTTTTTTTTTGTAGTTTTTATATTAATTCTTGGTTCTGCTTTGTTGTGGTTTTCAAAAGTTTTCGAGTTCTTTGACCTACGGATCAGAGAGTTATGCGGTTTTATACGAATCGGTTTTGCTAACTATTTTGTATACTATATAGATCTCTCTGATCCGCAGATGCGGTTTTGTTTTTTTTTTCTTTGTCGCTTCCGTGTTCATTGTATGTCTAGATTTTATATAATTTTGTTTGATTTCATTACTTAATATTTTGTTTATGACTACTATCACAATTTTTTGAAAACAAGCATTATTTGGTTGTATCAGTATTATGTGTGGAAAGGTCGAGGAATTTTCATTTTATACTTTCATAATGCTCTCTCTATATTTATGTATAATGTGGGCAATTGCGGAGCATCGAATCGAGTCGAATCGTGTCTCATTTTGTTTTTTGTTTGTTTGTATTGTATTATTGTTAAAAGCGAGCAAAAGTCATAAAGAACAAAAGCTTTACGTGGTAACTCAAGTTCTATGTATGTAGTTCTATATGTTTATAGTAAGTATAGTAGCATAACAATATGGATAGCAAAAATCTCAATGATGTCATAAGTAATAATAATCATAATAATAATTAGAATTAGTTGTAACAAATTTTTGTATATAGGTTGATTGGAAAATGGTCAATCTCAATGCTCCGCTATAAGTACAATGTCCTATATAGTAATGGCAGATGGCTTTTAAATATTATTATTAAGTATTATTAAGCTATGTTGTGTATACTTTGGTGTGATTGTGAGTGTGTGTGTGTGTGTGTATTTGGTACAGACTACAGTAGTAAATTGCTATTTGTTATAAAGAGCGTTTAACTAATTTGTTTTTGCTAGTATTCCATTTCATCATCTTCGTCACTGTGACACAGAAGTTTGCTAAAAGAATTGATATTGGAACAAAGAGTTCTTGAATCTTTACTAATCGAGTACAGGAAAGCAGCAATAAGTAATACAATATATTGAATATGTTTTATATACAAATACATGCCATATTTTATTTGGTATTGTTCAAAACGTTGCTAAAAGCAAAAGTAGTAGTAATACATATTCATTTTGTATACATTATCTATAAACTAAAACATGCAAAACTCAAAGCTATAGAACTCGGAATCATGCTAGATATTTTCGATAATTAAATCAATCTATAGTATATAACATATCAAGGCTGCAAACTCTTAATTTATGAATTTTTATTTTATTTTATTTTTTTGTAGTTTGCAGCTTTGTTGATGAGAATAGGTTTAACTACAAAATGAACTGAGCGATGGTGATGTGAAAATTATATATACGAGTAGTTTTATCCCACAGACAAGTGCACAATTTCATATGTTGTATATATTTATGTTATATATACCAAAGAGAGATTAAAGTTTTGTAAGGTTAATAATCTTTAAAATAGTTGCTTATCAAATCTTGAATGCATTAATTAATATCAGATTGTGCTTGTTGAAAAGTCTGTTAGACATTTCAAAAATGGGTTTCGTCATTTTCGATCCCGACTTGTGCTCTAACTAGATTAATCTAATCGATATGGCAGCTTTAAGCTGAAATCGGCTAAAGGCGTGAAATTTCGCTTACGACATTTTATTTTTTTTTTTTATTTATTTTGTTTTGTTTGCTAAGGACACTTCAAGAGTAACGGGCAAATATATATATCTGGGAAAGTGTGGTGAAAAGTGCTCAAGATAAAGATTTGTACTTAGTACTAAGCGATTTTTGATTGTGCCACATTTATCGATGACTTTAATAATTAATGTCGAAGAAGAAGAAGAGAGCTTGGTAATCCCATCGAATACCTATGCTAAGGAATATCTTTCTGTATTATTATAGTATATGCATAATTTGCAGGCACTGTCGCTTCAATACAATTCAAAATACATTCAGGGATAACGACTTTTCCGTATTACATTTCATGCAGTTAACGATCCTGAAAAATAATCCAAGACAAGAGAGGAAGAAAAGAGAACGAAAAACGCATGAAAAGTCAATGGTCAAAGAAAATGTCTTGTGAAACTAAAGACAAGTTAATTTGCGACTCAAATTGAGTTCTCAATTTTTGTTTTTGTGACCAATCCAATAATCATGACATTAACAATCAACAATAATAATAGATGAGCTACGAGTTACAAGTTTTACGATATACGATATACGATTTGCGATTTACGATAATACGTTACAATCAAACGATTATTGTAGACAATCTCAGTACAAGGCACAATGGTTAATTATCGTAAGTTATTTGTGGGAGTGTGTATGCGTGTGTCTGTATGTGTTTGAGTAGGATTGTGTGTGTGTGTGTGTGTGGATTCTACTACAATACAATGGAGAAAAGGGGGGGGGAGGAGGAGACTGTATTATCAAGATGAAAACACAAAAACTATATAGATGCAAACGAGATTTGAGGAGAGGTAGCAAGAGAGAGAGGGGGGAGCGGGCGGTTTTGGCATTCACAGCGCTGGTCATAAAAATAAACTCACTCTTCCTTGGTTGGAAACTTTTCAGCATAGACGCGCGACGATTTGTTGCACGCCTTCTCGCAGCAGGGGCAATACCAATAGCTGAGCACCCCAATCGAGATGGCAAAGAGCACATTGGGTATGATCAGCGATAGTACCAAATGGTACAGATTGTTCTCCCACGAGTAGCGACCGATGACCACCTCCGGATAGGCGCGACTGTAGTAGCAGGGGAATGGCTCGCCAATATGTGAAAAGCTGTAGCAAAAGAAAACACATTAGATCAAGATCTTGGAAGGAATTCTACAGCACAAGAGAACAAATTAGATTAATAACATCAAAAAACTTAGAAGGAATTCTACAGATGATGGAGAAGCTTCATAAGGATAGCTTTAAAACTGAATGTGAAACTTAGAAAGAAACCGAAAACAAACCGAAGAAGAATAATAGAAGTGTTCCTATCGTGGTCTAAGGAAGGAGTCTACAGCACAAGAGAACAAATTAGATTAATAACATCATTAACTTATGAAGGAATTCTACAGATGATGGAGAAGCTTCATAAGGATAGCTTTAAAACTGAAAGTGAAACTTAGAAAGAAACCGAAAACAAACCGAAGAAGAATAATGGAAGTTTTCCCATCGTGGTCTAAGTTAAGTAACTAATACACAAATTAACTTATCAGACTGACATTAAAGACTCACCCATATTGTCTGGCAAAGACGCTGCAATTGGTCGTGGGCGGATAGCCGCAGCCCTCGGAGTTGATGAGAAACTTTGTGTAGCTGACATCCCAGTTGACGCGCTCCAAGTCTCTTGGATTGCGCTCCCATTCGCTGAACGGGATGCGCGTATAGTTGACAAACAACTGATGGCACCTACAACAGAATGAAAATCCAATATTTAAGTAGTAGAAGAGAAAACTGCTTCTCCATCGAGCACTTACTTTGTGAGTGATGAGGTGCAGCCCTCGCGACAAGAGCTCCAGCTGCAGTTCTTGATGCCTTCGGCATAGATGTGATCTATGACGACGCAAGTCACCGGCACCGGATCATAGTCGGCAATGATCGTTGAGATGGCGGGATCCACGACAAAAGGTATCAGGAAAAGGAATGTGAACACTGACAGTATGGCAGTCGTACCTGGAATGAAATGGGAATTAAGATTCTGAATGTTAGTAATGCTTATTTTAAGCAATGATATCGTTGTATTTTGAGATACTTAGGAAATTTGTTTAATAGCTACAAATGGTTCGTGTCTGCGTTAAGCAATGGTTGCAACACATGCTACGGTGTGTGTCTTTACTTAGCGAAGAAATCAACGCTTGCTTACATACAAAATTAAATTGATACTTTTCTTTAGGCAGTGTGGACTTCTTCTAATTACACGATTAAATATCGTAAACTATTTTGTTAAGAGTTTTGTCAATGATTCAGATTGAACACTTTCATTTGTACTGTAGATAACTTACCAAGGCACACGGAGGTGTAGAACTTTGCCTTCTCGAGTATGGTATCGATCTCGATCTCTTCGCGCTTCGCCTTGATGGCATCGACGCATCCGCTGCCCGGTCGGACAGGACCATGCGACGAGTGGCAGGAAGAGCGCATCGATCCTGTGGCTGAGGCTGCTCCCGATCTGCTGCTGCTCAAGCTCATCTTGCTGGCCGAGAGCGTCTGTGCCGAAAGCGTTGGACTTGTCGGCATCGACGTCGTCGTCGTTAACGTAGAGCTCTTCTTCATTGTCAAAGTGTGTATTTGTTTGTGTGTTGGGTGTGTGTGTGTGTGTGTTTGGATGTGTGTGTCTCTTTGTGTGTAAAGTAAAAGTGTGTGTGTGCGTCTTTTTGGTTGTATCACTAAAAGCCTTAAAAATGAACACCGCTAACTTTGCTGCACTCTAAGCCTACAACAATAAACAACTTTTTTGATGAGAGCTCTTATCGCTCTCGCTCTCTTTCTCTCTCTCTCTCTCTTTTTTGTCTGCCTTAACCTAATTCTCTTGTCCAAAACTTGAGTGTGTTGTGATTAGCCTAACACACTCTGTTTTTTGTTTTATTTTAAACTTTAGTTTCGTTTAGCCGAAATCGAAAATGTTTTATCATTAGTCTAAGTCTTTTTTTGTTTGTTTTTTAAAATTGCAATTACCACCTTGGGGGTATTTTTTGTTTTTGTTTTGTTTGTTTTTGGTTTTTGTATTGATTACTTTTAGTTAATTTAGTTGAAAGGTTAACTTGTTGTTGTTTTTTAGCTTTGTTCTTACTGGATTTTCTTAGTTGTTTCTTTTGAGTTTTGATCACGCATCCCTCCGACCATTGCTTGAATTGATCTGCCTGCTTCTAAGGGCCGATTCTAATTCCCATTGTGTGGTGTGTCCTCTTCTTCAGCTGGCTGTGTCTCTGTATGTCTGTGAGTCAGTGTGTGTGATTGTAGAGTGGGTGTTATTTAAGTGAGTGCATTTAATTCGATTCTCTATATATTGATTCCTTAACTGTCTTTTCCCTACTCTCTTTTTCTGTCTCTCTCTCTACCTCTATCCTATCCAAAAATATCGAAATTATACTAATATTGTCTTCAGATCTCTCTGCGTCGTAACCTTTAGAGAATTTCACGTGCCTCGCATGTGGTGTTAGCTCCGGAGTGTCCTTGCAAAGCCAAGCCTACTCCTCCCCTCTCCGCCTCCTTGCTGTTTCAGGTGTGTGTGTGAGTGTCTGTTATCTGTTTCGTGTGTGGTCGCGTTGTTAGAAGTTCGATGGAAGGATTACAAAGTGTTGCGAGTGGTTGCTGTGCCCAACTCCATTACTGCAAAGCGAAGACGCCCGTTTGATGCACCGGACTGTCTTCCTGGAGCAGAGGAATGCCTGAAATAAAGAAATAAAGGGATCGTTTTTAATATCTTTGGAAGGGAAAGTACAGTTGAGGGACTGCTAAGAAGTGTGAGGTCGCTCCTAAGTCTATGTTTAACTTGTCTAACTCTACATTGAGCCATTTTGCGTCAGGGAACAGCGCTATCAAGTCAAGTGGGGAAACATTTACCCGCTGAAAGTTGGACCACACATTAAGTAGACATGCTTTTTGGGTATTCTTACGTGACGGATCTCATAGGGCCATGACTTCATCGCCACCGCCGCCGCCCATGTCGCCGTTGGTGGGCGCGCCGACGTTGTTCTTATTCAGTATGGTCTCCGTGTCGACGCAACCCTTGAAACGCATCTTAGCATCGTCGCCTACGTAGACGGTGCGCTGGCAGAGCAGCAGCACGGAGCAGGAGACCACGAACAGCACCGACGGCACCACCGACGCAAACACAAACTGGCGATAGGTGACCTCCAGATCGAAGCGAGCCACGACCACATCCTTCTTGGACGGCGAATAGAAGCAGGGGAAACGGGCACGGGCATTGTGATCGCTGCCATCGCGTCCAAAGTCCTTCAGGAACTCCTTGCACTCATCCATCAGCGTATTGACACAACCCTCCAAATTGATCATCAACTTCGACTCATTCGAAATGGTTAAATCCACATCCGGAGGGGCAATCTCAGGGACTGGCGTTGCCACGGATACATGAAGATGACTAAGATATGTAAAGTTGGTGAGATCGCTGAGCATATTGTGTTCGAGCGTGGAGCCATTGATGCAATCGACAGCGTCCACCCGATCAGAGGTATTCTTGATGAAATAGCACGACGTCATGGCTACATTGTCACTGGACTCGTTCCACACTTCCTCCAGGGTCTCGGCATTTATGGCATTCTGGCACTGCGACAGATAGACCTTATCACCGCTGAGGACCACAACATTCTTGTTCCTGGTCGGAATATCGACGCAACGTCTGTCACAGTTGTAGGGAGTGCGGATCTTGCGACAAGTCCCACGACTGCACGAGAACAAACCGCTAATGTCCATGCAATTGATTTTGCCGCGACGTCCCGAACACTTCACCGGCGCATCGCTGTTGTGGAAGACGCATTCAAAGGCGTCCGTTATGTTCAAACACTGTCCGGCCGTGCAGTTGAATGTGCCGGTGAGATTCTTGCACTCATCGTTGATGCAACGCGCCTTGTCCGCACGATCCTGATCGATGCCGTAGCACGTTTTATTCGCCGAGTTCGTGCAATTCTGGAAGGTGAGATTTGTGCCATTGCTGCGCAGATTCACATAGATCTGAATGCAGGCACCGGAAGTTTTGCTCAGACACCATTCCCCACAGCTGCCCCACTCGCAGTTGTCCTTGTTAACGGCACGCGTCGTCGTGCACATCACGGGCGTGGGATCAATGCCGCTCTTGAAAGCTCTGGTGGAAGGCATGTAGATGGCAACGGTGAGATAAACGAGAGCCACCGAGCTGAGCACTAACGTCATCTGACAGATGCAGATGGTGCCGCAGATGCGATTGTCCTGCGGCGGTACAATTAGCTCCTCGCTGGGCACCTTCTTCTTCCCCATGTTGAGTGGCGAAATCGATGACTGACTGAGCTACTGACGACTGATTGACTGACTGTGTTGTTGTTGTTGTTGTTGTTGTATTACTTTGCCTTTTTGGGGCTATGCTAATCCGTCGCGTGTAATCCAATTAAATGCACATCATGTTTAGTCTATCGATTGACGGGGTGTCACTCCGTCAGCACCTCCTCCTCCTCCTCCTTTCGCCTATTCCTTCTCGTGCTCGCGCTGCCCACGCAAAACTGTCGCCTTAGGCGGAGGAAACGTTATATAACTTTGCGTATCACGAGATTTCGCTCGCTTTTCTTTTGGGTAATTTCAAATGTTTCACAAGCTGTGCGCACGTTTTTGCAACTTGCCCTCCAACTTGGCTTTGGCTATTAGCACTTCTTTTATTTTTTTGTGTGCTATTGATTTTTAGCTTTAACCCGTGTCACACGCACACTCACATACACAATGACTACAATCGCACACATTACTTGCAACACAATCTGGTTGCAATGTGGCGTCACAAGCTTTTTATAATTCTTATGTTAAATCTTAACAGGTTCAATTAACTATATATATGTATATATTTATTTTTCTACAACTATATAGATTTATTGCTTTTTCTATTTGCTGCGAGTTTAGTTTGTCGCTTTCTACTGCTGCTTGCCGAGGCACACGACACACACAACACACTCTAGAGCCCAAGGCTTCTTCTGGCAACTGGCAACTGGCGCTGGCCTTTACTCTGGCTTCGCACACAGTTTTCGCACTGCGAGTGTGGAATATGTGAATTGCTGCACTCAGCACTCAGCCAAGCAGCAGCTACTCGTTGTCGGTTGTCGTGTGTGAGCTCTCGGCATCGGCCTCTCGGCTCCATCCTGACCGCCGACAACATGCCGCCACATTGTCGTCTACCACATCATCAGCTCTTAGCTCATGTGCTGCTGCTTGCTCTCCGGTTCTTGTGCAAAAATCAGAGCGCTGCGCGCGCATTTTTATTACAAAATCAATAGTTGCGCATTCACGTTTTTGCTGTTTGCTGCCTCTGCTGCCACAGTTCCAGCTTCGTGATTGCCGAGCAGGAATCCATTTATTAAGCTTGCAGTGACTCTCGCGTTCCGTTCCGGTGCAAGTGCACTTGACTCTCACTCTCCGCCGTCACACGCCCCAGTTTCGGGAGAATGCAGGACACAGGAACTGCGACTGGCACTGGGACAGGGTCGCCTGTGGGTGACGTCGATGACGTCGTCGTTGTCAACATGCTTATTACAATGATTACAATTATAAATATACATATATTTCTATATTATTGCGCTTGGAATGCACAAAGTTAGTTTAAACAATTTATGCTAATTATAAAATTCATCGCCTTGGGTATAATAATTTGGTCTTCGAGATTAGCTTATACATATGTAGGAGATTAATACAGTCGGAAGAATTGATTGTCTTCGCCCTTATCCTCCCTCGTTGATTAGCCTTCCTTCAGGGGATTATTCCAAGACTTGGATATTATGTAGATAGCCGATCTGGTGAGTTTTGGTCCAATGAACGGATTCATTTGTGCCAAATAACAGCACAACCAGAACAGCCAACAACACGTCGCCGTCAGCACCAAGAGACACTTAATCAGCTTCTGGTTCGGCCCCCTTGGTGTAAAAATTGGCCCGGCAATTCCCACAGCTGCCCACAGCGAGGTGAAGAACAATATTGGCAGAATGGCGGCTCCCATATTGCTGCAGTCTCAATACTTTGTAATTTGTGCGTATTTTGTATTGTTTAAAAACTAAGCAATGATTGTTGATGACAGCACTATTGTATTATTCACTTGTTGGCTGTGTTTTTTTCTTTCTTTCTCTCTGACTTTCGTTTGTATCAGCGTGTGACCGTGCTAAATTTCAAAATATACTAGTGCACGACAACAATAAAATATACCAAAAAATATTTTTACCAAAATCGCTAACAAAGGGCGCGACTTTTTAAATAATTTTTATGTTTAACAGAATTTAAGTACATTATCTAAATTCAACGGCTAAAATGGTTTTAATAAAGTAATTATTTTGTACTCGCAAATTTTAATTACTTTTGTCACGCTGCATTCCTGTTGCATATCGATAGACCCACATCGAAATATTAGCAACACTGTCAATCGAATTCGCGCAAAATTTAAATGTTAATTATGACTTTCGTTATATACAAATGCGTTTCTTTATCCATATTTTTGTGTTTTTAGTTACTTTCAAAGTCAGCTGCGCTGTGTAATCATGTATGAATGCAATATTGTCAATGACTCAAGTTAGAACACCAACACCATAATAATAGTTATTTTAAACTGTTGAAATACTCAATGAAAAGGGCAGAGAATGACGTTAGCGTTCGGTTGTGGTCTCAACCATTGAATAATCAATCAATGGCAAGTGTTATTGAGCCAGAGCAACTTATATTTTACATTGTTGATTGAGGTGAGTTGTTTTCGTTGTTGTTGTCTAGTGGGAAGGGGAATTTAGAATGCGCTCATAAGTAGGCAACACTTCCTCCTAACGATTCCCAAGCAAGGAAAGAAGGTCAAATGCACAACACGTAAAGTAAAAGTAAAAGTTGTTTCTTTGATGATATTGATATTAAAGTATTTGTAAATTCATTTCGTTGTACTCACATGAACAATTTTGTGGGTGTTGTTCTTCGGCCAAATGTATATTAAGGTTTATTTACGTTCACACACACACACAAAGGACGACACACAATCACATGTACATACATACATACACACGCACATGTCTATCTGCAGCAACGCAGCACTTGCGACCAGTAAAGTCGTTTCATAATGGAATGCAGCTGGCTCCAATGAGATTTTGGACTTTCCAATTTAAATGTAGTTTGTTCAACGCGATTTCGAAGTTTGTTAACTTTTGCAGTTGTTTGCAATTAATACACACTATATAAGGCAGTAATATGAGATTTGATTAAAAAATTTCCTCTTTTCTTTTTGCCTATTTTTTGCCCTTTTTCTTTATGCTTTTTCCTGCCTTTTACATGGCGCACGAACGAGAGCCGAGAAAATTCCAAACAGATGAAAATATGTGACGTGCACGGCTCGCGGCTCACATTTTCCTGCTGTTTACGCCAATTCTGACATTTCTCAAGCTGCTCGAACTGCTTGCTGCTGCTCGCTCTGCTGCTGCTCGGACAGTGACTGCGACTGCGAAAGCCAGCTTGAGAGAGAGAGAGTGCGAGAACCATTGCTCAAAATAAAAGCGCATGCGTTGCTTGGCTTTACGTCATCCAATGTGTAGCAAGCTTTTCGGCAGCCAGGCAGCGTACAAGCTTTCACCTAGTTCTCCTCGAATCGAGTGTGACCCTACGCAATGTGTAAGCTAAGCAGATGTAAGTGGTGCGTGGATGCCGCCACTTTGTAGGGTAGCGCAGCGAAAGCTCTTGCCGCGGCGCATGTTGATGGAGGAGCTCGTTCAGCAGCAGCTGCAGCGTCGTCGCCAGTGGCAGTCCTTTCGGTGAAGAGTTCAGCCGTCGTCGTTCGCCGTCGTCATCGTTGTTGGTTGTGCTTTCGCCATTCATTGCCCGTCTGTCGTCGCCGTCGTTGCTCGTTGTTGCCTTGCCGTCGCGTCGTCGGTCGGTCGGTCGCTCGTCCGTCGAGGTTCCCAGCGCAAAATGACAAAATGTGGATATTTTTTTGTATTTTGAACTTTTGACCCGTACGCAATCAGGTCATAATAAAAGAAAAATAGATATATGGTTAATGTTGCAAAATGAGCCATGTAATTTGTTGTTGTTTTTATTGTTTGCCTACAGCAGCAGCACAAACAAGGCAAAACTTTGCTAGGCTTCTGATTGAAAATGCGTAATCGTAACCTGAACCTTGAGTAAACACTCACACATACACACACTCGCACATACATACACTCAGCACATGCTCCAACACACACGTAGTCAACACGCAACTCGACGTCACAGGACAACACATTGAGAGACGACGGCGACAACAAAAACAACAACAGCAACGTCATTGGTCACACACATTATTATAAAAACAATGTCATATTTGAAGTGTTTGTGCTCTTCCCCCAACCCTTTTACAGTCTCTCCACTAACTGTTTCCAATTGGATTCCCAATTGCCAGTTACCAGTTTGGGGTCTCCATTGAATCACAAAGCAAATGAAAAATCGTTTCGTGCAAAGCACGAGGAGTCGCCAAGTTGCCCCTCCCTTGCGTACTCCCTATCTCCCTCCCCATTCCGGCTGTGGAGTGAACAGCGCCTTCTATGCCGCATAATGTCAATTGGAGTGAGTAGAGCTGCCTACTTACTCTATTTGTATGCGAGTGTTTCTTTTTTGTCCCTTGCATGTGCACGTTCTCTCTGTATATGCATGCATGTGAATGTGTGTGTGTGTCCAATGAGAATGTAAGCGTGCCAAATGAATTGAAAATTACATGCGGCTGGGTCCGCTTTTTACTCTTCCTCCTCCTGCTTTCCCACTCGGCTCTAGGCAACAACTTCGCCGAAGGAGTTTATTACTTCAACAACAACAACAACAATTGCCGCTCGTGACGCCCATGTGAGCTCATTGTCGCCAGTTGCTACTGTTGTTGTTTGTTGCTCGGCAGCGGCATATTTCCGTTTCGTAATACTCCGGGACACGAGAGCACTGCCCTTCCCTCCCCTCCCACCATGTCACCCCGTCACATCACTCTGCTGCCGCCAAAGAATAACAAGCAAAGCCAAAACCAAACAGCATTTAAACGTTGGCGAGGTTACATAAAAAATATATATACCAAGTATAGTATATAAATAAAACGCAACGCCAAGTGTCGAGGTCTCGAAAATAACGTCACAAAGTGAAAAAAAACGCTGCTATTCTTAACCCATTTGACAGTCATTAACATGTGAACTAAGCGCGTCTAACGGTTTAATTTTGATAACATGCCTCCATCTTGCTCTAACGCACACAGTTTGACAGGGTGACACCTGCACGTGGCAAAGGACAAGTGTAAGCAGCAGAAGAAGAGCCAAAGAGCGCAGCGCATATAAGTGAATAAAAAAAAACAAAAAACAAACAAAAAAAAGAAAACAAAACTGTCCGTCCAGCAGCTGTAACAAAAGCGACTATAGCAACAAATGAACTAAATACCAAGCTAAGTAGCTAAAAGCAACAACAACAGCAACATTGTCAACTACATCAGCAACAACTACGACTACAAAGAGTGAGAAGAGGCCATTACTCAAAATTGGCCATTGGCAGGCCTACAACACACAGACACTCACACCCACACATACATTGTGACACGTACACACTCACACACATATGCGCAGCCTTTTGCCGCAGTCATAAAATAATCAAGCAAAGGCAAAGAACTGAGCGGAGAACGGGCGAAAGGCAAAGGCGAAGGAGCAAGCGAGAGGACAGAGAGAGCAGAGCAAAGTGAAAACACTTGCTTGCTGGCTTGTTGGGGCTGTCTGAGGAGAGAGCAGAGGCGGAAAGGAAGAAGAGGCGTCACTGCATCGTCGTCGTCGTCGTCGAACTGCTGCTGACGAAACATCTCCATTGGGACGCATAAAGCAATTAGCAAAGGTTGACTTGACGCACTGCCAGGCGGGGATCGCTCATACGTTCGTTCGTTCGTTGGTCAGGATTTTGTGGTGTGGCTTCCTTCCACATGTCCATATCCAATGCCAGCTAGTGCTAACATGCGTGCTGTGGATGTTGTGGATGTGTCGCATCCCTGGGTTATATTTAGACTAATTACGCGACTGGAAACGCACAACAGCGGGAATGGAACACCACCCACAACAATTGCCCAGCTCCAGCGGCTGCTGTGAGAGTTGAACGGCAATGGTGGCAGAAAAACAACAACAGCAATAACAAGAGGAAGCCAACAACACGAACAAGAATAACAACAAATAAGGACAGCAACAACATCAGCCGCAACGCAACATAAAGCAAAAGCAAGAAACGAACTCGAATCTCCCTGTGATATAACTGCACCGTAGTTGTAATCGTAAAACGTAAATCATAGCTTTTAGTTATCGTTTATCGATTAATAGCTTAACACTGATTCTAAGCTAAACTAACAAGATAAACAACAATTTCTCAACACTTAATTAACGCCTCTCGTGCACCGACAGCCCAATAAATAATATATACATTATATATAGAGATATTCATACATATACATATATATATATATATATATATAATATACAGATATTTAAGCTATATATACAAAATAGAAGGAACTACACTCTCTGCCTCCCATTAAAAATTGCTCTCCCCGTTTTTGGAATACTTTGCTGCCCGTTTGCCAGTTTGCCGATTTTGCCGCCAGACCTGCGCCGTTTAATTGAGAAATCCGGATCTTTGCAACGCCGGACATAGACCAATCATCATCATCAAAACAAATAAAACACACATTTAGTGACTCAACATGGGAGATGAGGCGGACAAACGCACCACAAAGGAGAAACTTCTCTTCTACACGACGGCGTTCTTCATACTCCTCGGCACGTTCAGCATGTTTGCATTCCTGTTCCTCGTGCCGTTCGTCATCGAGCCAGCGTTCACCACCATCTTCATGCAGTTCGAGGAGGTGCCAGCGCTGTGCGAGACCTACGACACCGAAATCTATTTTGGTGCCAAGAACTGTTCGTGGTCATCGTGTCGCGAGGGTTGCACAAAGGATATATACACGTGCACTCAGATCCGTGTCAACTATCGACTGAATCTCTATAATTATACGGATGAGTTTAACTTCACGGAGTATCACATCAATCTGAAGGAATCGGAACGTGTCATACCGCCTGTCAAGCGGACAGATCGCTATGAGCGCGCTCTACGGGATTACGAGTACGATAATCTGGGTGCCGGAGATGCCAACTCCATCATGGATATGGATGTGGATACCGTGGGTCCCAGTGGTGGATCACTGAGCGGTGGCAGTCGATTTGAGCAGCTGAACTTTGGTGATGCCGATGGTTCAAATGGCTATTTAATCGAGGATTCGGAGGACACAGTGGGTCTCAGTGCTGCGGGCACACTGCTCAACGGCGAGCGTCGGCCATTCGACGAGATCTCCGAACTAAACGAGGGTCTGATGGGCAATAACTCGGCGTACTTTTATGTCGGTGCCCGACTCTTTCCCAATGTCAAGGGTTGTGGTTATCCGCCCATGCTGAACTGCACCATTTGGCTGAAGCGCTACACTAAGGTGGGCATGAAGTTTCCCTGCTATTACTCCAAGGTGGATCCAAGTCTGGTCATCAGCGACCTGGACTATTGGCAGAACACACTGAATCTAGTCTATTCGATGGCCATTCCCATACCGTCGTTCATCATCTCGGTGATTTACCTGACGTACGCGTACTTTAAGATCTACAACGAGGACGAGGAGACGGCGCCGCTCGATAAGAATGCCGAGGATATGGATATTGATGACATCGATGCCGTCGATGATAGCGATGGCGCCGTTTTGGCTGACAATGCTGCCGGCAGCCAGATCGTCAACATGGACTCAACGACCAATGACAGCTGCCTGGAGGGCGTGCTGCCCAACGGTGGTCCTGGCATGACCACATGCATATCGCAGGGCGGCTCCATCACCACGCCCGGCCACTACATTGCTCAGTCGCCGGCGGGTTCACAGATGATGACGCCCAACTCGGAGATCAACTCGTTTGGCCATCAGCTCAAAGTGCAAATGGCCGATGAGTTGTCCAGGGATTCCTTGGAGAATGGCGTGTTATCCACGTCGAACTCTGTGCAAGGGTAAGGATCGATGATCCTTGTCCGCTACTTTCTTGTCCCCTAAAATTATGCTACTTATTTGAACAGAGCTGCAAGGAGTCAATTTCGATACTTTTTGCAGCCCTTCAAAGAGTCACTTTTAATCCATTTTGCATCGCTGCCTTCCAATGACTAATCTCTTCTTTTCTATGCTTTTTCCAGAAACTTGAGCAAGACGATGACGACGAGTATCTCAACTCCACCTGGGCCGACAGCGGCAGTCTGAAACGTCAGGCGCATGGTCTGGAAAATGTTAGATTCCGATTCGGAAAATGAACCGCTGCTGGATGGCGAATCCTAGACAGCAGCAAGCTGGTTCACCGAAGTGAAAGTGTAAAACGGAGCAAGCAACAAGAAGAAACCCAAGTATTTCTACCCTAAAACAATCGATAAACAACGCATGCAACTATGCGAAGCGAACCTGAATACCTTCAGAGCTGTTAGAGACATTTAAAAATAACTATGATAGATTATATTTACCTAACACACACTACACAACAAAAAAAAACACATGTCGCACACACTCACACACACACACCAGAGTCACATAATATTACGATAGATCGGAGTTATTTTCGAATAAGCTTAACACTCATAACACATTCAATTGAAATTAACAGAGCGTAATTCCGATATGATCTGACGGGGGACGCATCGGAGACAGTCGAGGACACTTTTTAAAGGATGCGAGGCATGACGAAGGTGTTACTTTAATTGGTACAAATACAATAACAAGCAGACGAAGGCGAACAAAATAAAAGAAGAGTACGAAAAGGAAAACTTCAGTACTATATACCTAAAAAGCAAATTATAAAACTTATACACAATACATATACAAATATTTACTTGGAATTATTTTTCTATTTGCAACAATCGCTGACGACTCGAAAGCAAATCGCAAGCAAAAAATAATAAATAAATAAATAAAAAAAAAAAAACCAAACGAAAAAATCTTAAAAAAAAAAAAAATACAAAACACGCGCAACTTAAGTATGTTATTTACAAATCGAAAGAATTTTAGATATTGTAAAGCCGAAAATAAAGTGCTACATTTGCCTCGACAGTGTGAAACAAGAAAGCAAGCAAGATTTAAGCAGCATTGTTTATTTAATTAATGAAAAATACAACTAAACAAAAGCAAACTAAATTATGCGATAAAAAACGTAATTAAAATAACAAGTCAAAACAAAGCCTAAGTATATTACAAAATAATTGAAATCATAATTATTATAATAATAATATAAATAACAACAATTGTTATCCTTCTAATTAATGCTAATGGATAAAAACTCACAGCTTTAACTAAAGGAAAGTAACAGAGGCATAAGATTTTTCTTCTACATATTAATTTTATTAAGATTATTAAATGATAATGATATTTATAGGTACTACAAAATGGTTCAAGCTATTCAATTAATTCTTACAAATAATTAAAGCATTAAAATCATAATAATTTAGACTTAAATATAATGTTTCCTTTTTTTATATTAACAAAAACAAACAAACCCCAAAAAAAAAATCAAACAACAAAAATAAATCCCCCAAAGGAAAACGAAATCAATTCAAAAAGCAAGCAAACAAAACTACTCGTAAAATTTCGAAAATTAAAAACAAATGAAAAACGATGCGAATACTTTCGGAACTCGTTGCCTAGGCATTACATATAGACGCATTTGCAACCGGTAATTGCACCTATTGCGAATAATCTATCAATGATAAGCAGCAAATATACACACACACATATAGTTTGGTTTTAACAAAAAGATACTTGCATGAGACACACAAACAGAATAACACAATACAAAACAGAAAATACAGAAATGAAAACAACAAGCGCAACTACTAGCTAATATCATGTAAAACAAAACAACAAACAAATGCTACTAGAATTGAAAACAAAAAGCGAAACAAAATCTCGAAATAAAATACGCATTTAGCAGCCTACAAAAACCAACTTGTCTTTTCAACCGATTTCCAACTGTCTACCAATTGAGCGGTTGCTATTTGAATTTCCAGTGCTTTTCTGCAACACTTTTTATCGATGACAAAGCGCGCCGTTCGATATGTCTACACTTGCGACGCATCAGGTGGCAACGCTAAACAGCTGCTTATCAGCTGCGGCTGCAAATCGCCGTGCAAAGCAATGGAAAAGAACTTTTACTATTGACAAATGTTGTTATTTTTATAAAACAGTGTTTTAATATTATCGCGCACGCTTTATTTATACACGCCACTAACTGCAACAAAAGGAGAAACGCTTTTCGCAACTGCTACGCTACGCACTCATCTAAATTGATCGGCAACTTTTGCTGTCGTTGTTGCCGTTGTTGTTGTTGCTGCCTTTTTGCTTGTAAACAAATAAACTCTAGTGGAAAATTAAACAAATGCTGTGGCAAAGCTGAAAATGGATAACAAAAAGGACATCTACAACCTGTGGGTGCAGTACACAACAAAGGTAAACGATAATAACGTTGATAAAACGTTGCAAGTGAGCCATGTAGATAAGAGGTGAAGAGGGGAAAGAGGCGGTGACGTGTTTTTCGCATTAATCACCGCCAAACACACTTGCCAACGTGCTCTTCTTGCCAATAAGAAGACAGCATAGTATGTTTGCCTGCGGGCGACATTTGCAGGACCTGCAGCTACGTGTGTCTGTTATATAATCAATTTCCCTTTCCATAGAACGATGAAACCTATTTTCGTGAGTTTGTCGCACGCTTTGTGGACATTTGGCGCAGTCAACTGCAGCTGGACTTCCAGTCCGACGACTGTCCGCTGTGGCATGAGGTGCGCCCGGACAATGGACCGCATCTGGGACGACTGCCGGATGAGCTGTTGCCCGCCATTGGCAAGTTCATCATTGTGGCACGCGATGAATGCGACACCGATGCACTGACGGAGGAGGGCATTGAACAGGTTGCCATACTGATTGATTGCCTGGTGATTGTCTGTCGACACTTTGACAATATACTGGCGATCATCAAGTATGAGTACAAGCCCAATCTAATCGCCATACTAGCCAAGCTGTTCAATCAGGTGAGACTTTCGTTAATCAATTTAATTACACTCGCTAATCAATTTCAATTTTGAGCAGCAAATGGAGGCGCGTCGCGTCACAACGGCTATGATTCATCTGTTTGGCAGTTTCTCGGCATTCCTGGAGGTCATGTATGATCCCTATTTGACGTGGCGCAGCTTTTTGCGTGGCCAACAGGCTGATTATAGTCAGTTGCCCTATAAACCGCATGCAGTGCATGTAGAAATTGTACCCTTTATATATGGTGAGTGTTTGCTATATACATAGAATCTTTTATTGATTTATTATTCATCTGGTTTTGTTTGCAGATTGCTTTCAAAAGGAGGAACTGTTGCGCTTTCCGGACATTGGCGAGAGCCTGCTGAATGTGCTGGGCGCTGTCATTTGCGGCTCTCAGGTAGCTGTTCAGTTTATTGTTACCTGGCCGTGGATTAATTGTGTCTAATAAGCGATTCCCTCAGCTGCTAATCGTTTTCTTTCCTTTTTGTTTATGTTATTAACGACTTGTGATGGCTTCACTTAGCAACCTCCTTTTCTGTTTATATTGTTTTTAACTTGTCAATTAACTTGTAAATTTGTGATGGCTCTTAGCTCGCTTAACTTTCTATGGCTTTCTCTCTAATTTCATTTCGTTTTCATTTGTTTAACATGTCTTTTGGCTCTCGCATCCTTCATCTGCCTCGCAGAAAACCTTAAACTCGAACTCGACAAATAGAAATAGTACTAACGCTATAATTACTACTGCAATTGCCTCGCGCTCGGGTGACGGGCAGCTTCTAAACTGTGATAACTTGGTGAGTGGTAAATGCTTTTATTCTCATACTTTGTCCCCCATTGCCCGCACTTCGCTCTCTATTACTCTCTGCATAAGTTACTGCTATTCATCCGTGTAATTGCGTCTTTACTTAAAACTAAACTGCAAACGATTCAAATTGCTGCTTCAGCGTAATGGAATGCGTGCCATTTGCCCGGCCACAGTCTCCATCATCATGCGCATCCTTAAGCAGTGGGAGAGCGCGAGCAGCCTGCGGCATGTGGCACTCAATTGCTACGCACTCATGGTTATCGTGTTGCAGAAATCTAGTCCAGAAGAAGTAAGTACCATCTGAACTGTAATAAGTATTCTTCTATGATTAATAATCTCTTACTTTTGCAGCGCCAAATAGATCTAGTTACGTTAATTCAACTCTATTGTGATGCACTGCAGCAGCTGCTGGCAACGACGCTCTTCGACAGCGGCGCCGCCAGTTTCGATATAACCAGCGACAGTGACAGCGATGCGACCATCGACGTGAACGCACTCGCCGCCAGCGTGGCAGCCGTGCAGCTCTTTCTGGCGCCCAACAAAGAACAGAGGACAACGGCGGCTGTCAGCGAGGCCATTGCCGAGACACAGCTGCTGGAGCTGCTCATTGGATTGCCGCAGGCCATCAAGCATTGGCATGTCTTGTCCCACTGTGTGCTGAGTGTGCTGAGCAGCACCATAGATTCACTGGCTGCCTTGACGCACAGCTCGCCCAGCAATGCGGAGCAGCTGCGTCAGGGCGAACGCATCGAGCGACTGTTTGTGAACATGCATGACTTCAAGGAGGCGCCATCGGTGTCGCTGCTGGAGGCGTGCTTCAGCCTGGGCTACAATGCCGAGCAGCGGCTGCTTGTGCTGCCCGAGGTGATGCTACAGCTGTTGCAGTGGCTGCCACAGTTGCAAGAGCCGCAGCAGCTGCATGTGAGCACGCTGCTGCTCAAAGGTTGCACCGACAACTACGGCACGTAAGCGAGAACTTATAGAACATTGTCAATGATTAAGCATTAATATTAAATTTGTATTTATTTCTAGCAAAACTGTGGCTTGTGGCAGTCGAGTGGTCAAGGCTGTGTGCGCCTGTTTGTCGCGTGCTGCCACATTGAGCGAGATTTGCACCCAGAATCTGATCAAGCTAATTGAGGAGCTCAGCAAGCTGAGCATTGTGCCCGTGGAGCTCAAGTGCATCTTTGCGCTGCTGCGTCAGGGCGCAGAGTTTCCGCAGCACAAGCAACTGCAGCAGGTGAGATCGTTGAACACACAAATCAAGAACAAACTTCTGATCCTCCATCTTTTCAGACACTTGTGGTGATTGCGTTGCAAAGCTTGCGCGGGAGCAACTGTTGCTCCGAGTACTTTGCCATCGAGCAGCCAACGGATGGCATTTCGGTGCCCGACATACGCAACTGGGTATCCGGCTCTTATGGCTTCATATTCCACATTCTCGTGCGCTTCAATCAACCGTCAGCCGAAGCTGCCACGCAGAGCAACACGCGACGCATGCTGCTCACACTGCAAACAGCCAGCGGCGGCGGCTTCGAGGTCTTTGTGCAGGCCAATGGCAATGTTGTGGTCGCGGCATTGACACGTCGTGAATACCTCACATCGGCCACGGCCACCAAGACACTACTCGATGGGCAATGGCATTATCTGACGGTGGCCATAACGCCGCCAAAGCGTCCGTTCTCCTACAGCCAGATCAACATCTTTGTGGACTTTGTGCAGAAACTCAGCGCTACCCTCAAAGTGCAGGCTGTGAACGAACCCTTTACGGTGTGCTCCATTGGCGCTGTTGTGGCGCCACCGCCCAAGTTAAGCGGCAATTTGCCACGCTCCTCGTCGCAGGAGAGCGCGCCAGCCTTCAAAGGCATGCTGCCCAGTCTTCTAGAACGTACACTATCAGCAAATGTAAGCATTGTAATGATTAATATTTTTATATAATGATTAATCTTTTGTAATGATTAATCTTTTTATACCCGCTACCTGTCGGGTAGAACTTATTATAAGTTTGTGCCTCTAGGAATTGTATGTAACTGGCAGAAGGAAGCATATCCGAGCCTATAAAGTAGTAGCCATGTCCCTTTGTCCGTCTGTTCGTCCGTATGAACACCTAGATCTCAGAGACTATAAGAGAGAGAGAGATATAATTTGTTCTCGACTGCACTTTTAATGTTTGAACGCAGATCAAGTTTGTTTCAAAGTATTTCCACGCCTACTTCAGCTACCGCTAATCGATAAAAATAGAATAACAAGCGTAAAGTCGTAGAGAATTTTAGTACATATAATAATAACTATAGTCTTTACAATTCGTGATTCAGATACAAATTTTAGAAGATATTTGCCTTTGGCTGACACCCTGGTATATTTTGGTATACGGTATACCGATCTATAGTATATTTTAAATACAATTTTAAATCAATATACCAAAAATATCCGTTGGTAAATTTTTTAATTTGTTTGTGGTATATTAATTTGGTCAATTTTAAATTCAATATTTTGCTTTTATTCACAATAGTTAGCGGGTATTATTAAATTATTATTATTTAAACTGGATGTCACTTCCTTAGGGTGTCAAGTCTAATCCAATCAACTGCAACTTTGTATTATTATTAGGAACTTTTGCTAATCTTCTTTTTACCTTTGCCAGGTATCTAACTACTTCACGCTTCCGCTGCGCACGCAAGCCGCCTTCGATCCGAATGTGAAGAACTTTCCCATTGGCATGCAGGACACCGTGTTTGGCGAGCAGGCGTGCCTGCAAGGACATCTCGGTGGCGTGTTGCTCGCTGAGCCAACAACCAGCTTGAAGACCATTTTCGATGCGGGCATGAACTTTAGCTCCATCTTCTCGCAGGACAACGATCTGCTCGAGCTGAACTCCCGCTTCGTCTTCTGCTATGCGCCAGGAGCTGTTTGGCATGGCGGTTGCCAGGACTTGATACCAGGTGGCAGGTACCCCGGACGCATTAGCGCCGAGCACCGGAAGACGGTCAAGATGCAGGACACCATCAATAGTATTGGTGGCATCAATGCCATACTCCCAATGCTTCATCGTCTGGTCAAGGAGCAAAGCGAAACGGACGTGTCCATTGGCAGCGTAAGCGAAGAGTCGGCAACAACACCAACAGCAACATCGTTGAAGACTCCCACGGCGGAGGAGTTCAACGACTGGGAAATGCTCTCGTCGAACTCGTACACCGAATGGAAGATGATCCAGCATCCGTTGGCTAGTCTGTTGTGTCTGCTGCGCTATTTGACTCACGAGAATGACAACAATCAGCAGCAGCTGCTGAGCAGCGAGTGCTTGGCCATCATCGGCACCATGCTGCAGCGTTGTCCGTCGCCTCTTTTCGATGTGAATGCGCTGATGGCGACGCATCTGCTGATGGAATCGCTGCAGGCACAAAAGTCCTCAGCTGCCGCCGACAATCAGCAGCAACAACTGCTGCTGGAGGCACTGTATGCGCACATTGTATTTGACTTTGCCATCTGGTCGCGTCTGCAGTTCCAGATCACACTCGGCCATGCGCAGTATTTGAGTGCAATGATCAAGAATGATCGCAAATACTTCCGGCGTCGCTATGGCATTCAGTTTGTGCTGGATGTGGTGCGTCAATACTACAGCACACCGGACAACATTTGCAGCGATGATGCAAAAACTATACGCAGCACATTGTTTGGCATCGTGCGTTTCTATCTGCAGAAGGATGTGAACATCAAGGAGGTAAACGCAATGGTCGCGTTTCTAGCATCGGTGCGACAGGAGCTGGTGCTGATCGAGTTCCTCGAGATGATGACGCTGTATGTGCGCGGCAAGAACTGCAAGGATCAGATGGTGTTGCTGCTGCACGAACCGCAGACTGCGAATCTCGTCTACAACTTTTTCGTGGATAAAAGCTACAGCAGCGAAGTGCAAGAGGCGGCTATCAGAGTGAGTAGCAACTACATTTGAAACTCTTTTCAGAGTCTGATTTTAACTTTCTACTTTGCAGTTCCTCAGCGGCTTGCTGGCCACTTCGCGTGTCCATCAGAAGTACAAGCAAGTGCTTCGTCTCTACGATCAGAGCAGCGAGCAGAGCATGTTTCCCGGTTTCTTCTCCTTCATCACGCCCATGTCGCTCAGCTCGACGATACTCTTTCATCTGGTTGACGAAATGCTTGGCGCACAGCCAGACTATGGCGGCCTCATGTTTCTCGTTTATCACGTGAGCAGCTGTGATCTGCAAGTCAAGTTGGAGATCGCCAAGCGTCTGCTGCAGACTACATTCGTTAAGCAGCAATCAACGCTGCACATTGCTCGCCAAACAGGCTGGCAGGAATCGATTGCCCGTCTTCTTATACGCAAACATATCACAAGTGTGCCCCCGGATGAGGAGCGACGTCGCAGCTTTGGCATCAATATGGATGTGCTGCTCGAGGATAATTCGAGTTTCTTGGCCCAGGCCGACTTGATTACATTCTCAGATCAGGAGATAGGACTTGCGCAGTTGCAGCAGCAACAGGCGCAATCCCAGGAGGAGCACAGCGACAGTGGACTCATACTCAATGAGATTCAAGCGAGCGTCTCGGAAGCTGCCACCGTCATTGAAAGCGAGATTAAGGGTGAGTTTGAATTACAAATGTTATGGCCATTTAATTACTTTACTCTTTCAGAGTTGGCCGAGTCTGTGTCTGGTGCCGTTGTGGAGAATGTGAGCAGCGTCTTTTCGGTATTGCGTCAGACAACGCACGACATTCAGGACACCTTTGAATCCCTCACGCTGGGCAGCTCCACGGACACCACGGATAGCGTGCCATCGGCAGCGTCGCTGCAGCGTGATGAGTCCCTGAGCTCTGACAGCTCCACGCAATCGCCACATGGACCAACCAAGAAGAGCGATTCCCTCGAGGTGGGTTTTTCTATATTTAACTGTGGTTTGATTGCTTTTTAATGCAATCATGCAAAATAAGATGACTGATCTTGAGTTGATGATTAATTGACCATCTAGATGAAGAAATATATCATAAAATTATAATCAATTTTCTTTTATAACTACAGAGCACCACAGCCTTTGATTTTGTGGCCGATGGCGATGTGGACACCGAGGAGCAACTGGTTTATCTCGTCTCAAATACGTTGTTCAATGTTTTTTGGCGCGGCATTGGCAACGATCATCCGCAATGCTGGCAGGAGCGTGGCCAGGTTTTGGGCTGCATTAATCTGCTGGCGTTAAACAATGAGCTGATCACATCGCATCTTTCCTTGCGACTGCGCATCCTCGAAATGGCTGTGCAGGCATCGCTCTTTGACCTCTCCGAGCATGGCAGTCAAACGCTCATCAATCAAGAGGCAAATTAACATAGTCTTACTTAAAAACCTTTTTTATCACTGCATTTCTTTTCTCTTCAACTTACTAGAACGCTTCTCACATTCTGCGCATGGTTTACGAGCTGGTTGTGTTGGGCTCCAACGAAGATGAGTCCAAGAAGTGCTCCACCAAGCTGTTGGATGGTGTGCTCGCGCTGCTCGATGCCCTCATGATATTTCAGCAGGGCTCATCGGACGATTGGTCCGATATGATACGGTTGTGTCTTGGCCTCTTACTCAAATGCTCGCATCATCCCAATCCGGGTATTGTGGCCATGGCCACCGCTAAATTGCATGCCATACTCCAAAGTCGATCCACTGAGGATCCAGCCGAACTCTCCTATCTCCTCTACAGCATCAATCGTGCTCTCGACAATGCTATCGAGGGTGAGAAAAGAACTCTTGCACTTGTTGATAGATAAATTTGATTTTAAAACCCTTTTTTGTCGTATTGCAGTTGGCAATCCAGAGGAGTATTCGTTCCTTATGCCTGTGATGAAGGCCTTGCTGGAGAAATGTAGATCAGCCTTTAATTTGGATACTACTTTGCCCGATCTGCCATCCACTTCGAGTGGACCAGTTTTCTTCAATGATTTTCAAATGTACAGCACAAGCAAAAAGTGGCGCAACTTTATGGAACGCATGGTGAGTGTGAAGTTATTTTACTAGCTGTAAGATTGGACTATTCTACTCCCCTTTGCTACTTGTATAACAGAAATGACAAGATTTCGACAGTCTTAAATAGAAGAAGAACTCTAAAACCTTACATCAGATAATTTTTGGGGCAACAGTTGAAAAATTATTGAAACACTTTTTTTTTTATTTACATACAAGAAATGTCCGAATTACTTAATTATAAGAGAACTGTTATATTAGAATATAAAAAAGTATAATTCAGCAAAGTATAGAAAGAGTTACAAACGAATAGTATTTAAAACTTGAGGAGTTGTTTAACAATTTTTTCTCTTCGTCATATGCGCATAGCTCGCCTAGAAGCCGTATAACTAAAATGTTATGACAAGAATATAATTCTTTTAGAGGTTAGCTGAAGCTAAAGATTACGGAAAAAAACTGACTGCCAAAACTTTCTCATTGCTCCGTAGAAACTTGCCCAGCAAATTGAAATTAGCGATCAGTCAAGGAATGAATTAGTTGAGCAAGAATTCATATAAATTATTATTTAACAATTAAGACATTTGCGTTTTATGTATAGTACAATTTATTTAGGAGATTACGTACAGAAGTTAAGTTTTATAAAACTTGCTTGTAGCTTCTTCTAAACGTACTCAACAAATTGTTATTAGCGATAGTTTAGTCAAAGAATGATTTAGTTGAGCACGAATTTATATAAATAGATAAATAATTAAGACTCTGACATGTTATGGATAATCCAATTTATTTTCTTCGTCTTACAATCTAAGCTCAGTTAACAAAGTCTTTCGGAGTCGTTTATTCCTCTGCATCGCATCCTTGACATTTTCCTCTCTGCTGATCATGATATTGATGTTATGCTATATATACTCTATGTGATGTAGTCTCTAATCTAATATAGTTTGTGATTTTTTGGCAAGTTCTGACGCAACGCACTGAGCTTGCGTTCCATTTCGCGATCGCTTTGCGGACTTTTGAAGAGCGTCGTATCGAAGACGCCTTTAGTGGTTCGTTTTAGCGTCGGATTCCGCTCCGTGCCCGGCTGCAAGGCCAAAGTGGCGCCCACTCCACGACTCTGAACTGGTCGTGTGGGCCGCGTGCCACGCCCATATTGTCGATAGGTGGGCGGTGCAATGGTGCCATCGTAGTAGCTCTGTGAGCGTGACTTTTGAATGGTCACCGCCGTCGAGGGCGTCTCCGAATTGCCATCGACGGTGCTTGCAGTCCGTTGATGATACCGCGAGGTGCCTCGACTTCTACTCCGACTGCTGCTGCTGCTCGACTGTGTGGGAGTCGGTGGTGTGCTGGTGATGATGGTGGGTATGAAAGAGCCACTCGCTGTGCTGCGCATGCGCATTGGACTCCAAGGTGCCGGCGTCGTTGTAGTGCTTGTGGCCGCCACATAGTGACGCTGCTTTTGCTCCACGTAACGTGAACCGTACGCAGCTGTGTCCAAGTCGGTGCCTCGCACCTGCACATGACTGTCGGCATCGTAAGCTTCCTGCAGTTCGGGCACATCCAGCGTGTGTTTCTTAGAGATCACTGTGGATGAGGGACGTCGCTTTCGTTTGCGGCTCTTCTGAGTAGTGCCTGAAGCATGTGCATCAGAGGGAGGCAAAGCATTCGATCCGGGATCTTGTAGTATGGGCGGATAGGATTCTTGCTCCTCTTTGTTCGATGCCTCGAAGGGTATCGGATCGTAGATAGGCACCTCGTAGCTGGACTTGGGAAAATCAAAGCTAGGGAATTTATGATGCGGATTCAAAGGTAACTCTTCGGCGGGTAACGCATAGTTCTCGCTGGGATAGTGTTGTGCCGTGGGATGCAGCTCCACATTGGTGTAGCTGGTGGGCACTTGTGTATCCGGCGGTCCATAGTTGCTGTTCGGCTCAGCCGGCTGCTGTTGTTGATGATGATGTTGCTGTGGAGGTGTGTACGGCGATGGCGCAGCTGGCGGTGGTTCGGCAAAGTGGCCATCGTGGGGCGACGACGCTGGTGGTGGTTGATACGACGGCTGCTTGGGTTGATACGAAGTGCTGATCTCATAGGCAGGCGGTGAGTAGGCAATCTCATAATTGGGAGAGGCGCGTGGCGGCTCCGCAAAGTTCTGATGGTAGCCGGTGTTCGGGATCTTTTGCTCGTAGATGGAGTAGGAGTCTGGTGGAGGTGGTGGACCTGGCTGTGAGTAGCTGGGTACATGAGCGGGTGCCGAGGGCACGCCATAGCGAGTGGAGGGCGGCGCAGGAGGAGCCGCAGCTGCCGGTGGTCCGTAGTTTTGTGGGATATAAGTCTCCGGTGCCTCGTAGCTGTTGGTCTCATAGCTGAGACTGGGAATTGGATCGGAATTGTGACTGGGACTGTAACTGGAGCTGGAGCTATGGCTGGGACTGTAGCTGGAACTAGAACTGTGGCTGGGTCCTGAACTGTAACCGGAACTGGAACTAGAGCTGTGTCCTGAACTGTAGCTGGAACTGGGACTATGACTGGAACCTGAACTGTAGCCGGAACCATGGCTAGGTCCTGAACTGTAGCCGGAATTGGAGCTATGGCTGTGACTGGAACCTGAACTGTAGCCGGAACTATGGCTAGGTCCTGAACTGTAGCCAGAACTGGAGCTGTGACTGTGACTCGGACCTGAACTGTAGCTAGGTCCTGATCCACCACTATAGCTGGGAACCGAGCTGTAATGACCGTGACTCTGTTGCGGTGGCACGCCATATTTCTGATGCGGCGTGTGCTCGTCCGATCCCAGCGCAGGAGACTCATCGCCAGGAAAACTGTACTCCAGACTGGGGAATTTGTGAGCGCCATAGAGATCGTTGTCCTCCTGCTCGTGACTGTAGAGATTCAGATCCATGGACTGTGCCTCATAGCTGGAGGCAGGTATGTGAAAATCGGCGCCGTCGAATTTCAAATGCTGAAAGTCCTCTATGGAGAAACTCGGCTCCTCCAGATGCGACGGATACGAGGAGGACGCTGGCTTGTAGAAGCTCACAGGCGGATGTCCAGGTGGTCCATGTGATGGGCCAGGTGGATAGCTAGGTGGTCCATACTTGCCCTTCACACGACGACGCTGCTTGTTGCGCTTGGGGGGTTGACGTCGATAGCGTATCAGTTGCTCGGCTTTTGGTAGCAGCGAACTGCTGGAGTTGTGGTTAGCAATCAGCGGTGTCTGGACCTTCTGCTGAGCGTCTGTGACATTGACCTTTGATCCGACGGCAGTCAGCGTTAGGGGCAAGAGTGTTAGCTAAAAGAAAGGTCAGACACAATCAGTTAATCATTTCAAAAAGACAGTTTCAAACTTTCTCCGCAAAAACAGTTTGGTAACATTATTTGGTTTGTCTTTTTGGCAGTTGGCAACCTTTGACTTTCGGCAGCCTCAACTATTGCTCATTTTGTTGCTGGGATTGTTGTGGTTACTAAAGTGATTGCACAGTCTTCCGCGAACACGTAACTAGCCTGCCTGTTTCTCCAGTTCGCCCCTTAATTGCTAGGCATGCAACAACGCTCGCCACGCTGCTGCCACACGCAACTCCAACTCCAACAACAGCAGCAATTGATTGGCAAATGGAGTAGGCAAGCGGGAAGCAGTAGGAGAGGAGCGGGGAGAAGGGAACCATGCATTGAACCTGATCGTCGTCACCAATTCAGGTTCACTGTGCATCGCAATCCGTTTTGCTGCCTACACAATGAATGCATGGATGCGATGTATGATGCATTGCCTTAGAGCAACTCTCTCGTTCACACACTTCCTCATTTTTTTGTTCATTTCTTTGAAAACCTCTCTTTGTTAGACCTCTTTTGAGTTAGACAAACCAAACTTTGAAGAAGATTTATTGCAGTTCCTAAAACTCTGCTCTTTGAATGGTGTTATATTTGTATCATTGATTGATCCAAAATATTGTGTCTCTTATATCGATGACTATAGCTAGGATGTCTATACTTTGGTTTAGACTATTTCTATGTTGAAATTATCAATACTTAAGGAAGCAATTACTTTTAAATAATTTCCATTTGTTCTGATAAATCATCAATTTCTTTAAATTCTTATATTATATTTCACTTTTCTTCGCTCGAAGAATAGTAACTTTAATTGTAATTACTTTCAAGTTTATGAGCTTTGAAAATTTGTTTTAGGTTCTTCTTCAAATTAATCAAAAAAACAATCCACTTAACTTTTTCTAAATTTCACTGTACTTCATCTATCCTTACTAAACTTGTTATATAGAATATTGTAGGGTGACTACGATTAAGAAGGCTTAACACTCGCTAACTTGTTTATCTTTTTTTAGTATAATCAAGTAGTTGGCATAAATAAATTTCATTTTTGTTATTGAGAGTTCAAGCTATACTACAGTAGATTGTTGCCTCTTAGTTCGGTTTTTATTCGCAGTAAATATGGATAGGAGGAATTATCTTGTAGATCCTATCATCTTTATCACTATCAATTAAATAGTCACTTCTTGGTATTAAGCACTTGGTATCACACTTACAAAACAAACACTAAACCACAAAAGTTTGCACATTGTGGAACGTTCAAGAAATGCGTATCGATCTCAAAGTCAAAGTCTTTCAAGGCATCTAAACCAAAACAGCAACAACTTTCATTGGGGCTACGCCTTGCAGTAGATTCCAGAGTGTAGACTGTAGAGAGTCGACTGAAGACTAAAGACTGCAGATTGCAGATTGCTGAGTATAAACTGTAAACTATTTGCCGAACACTTTAAACGATATTATGGGGAGTCTCACTGAACGGTTTAGCGCGCCACCCGGTCACGTCTCGTTGGACTTTCTTTCGGCAACTGAGCGTGCTCCAAGAAAGTGGTCTGGTTTTGTTGAAGAGACGACGTTGCCAGTTGCCAGCGGCAGCAGCGGCAGCAATAGAAGAAGCAGCAATAGCAGCAGCAGCAGCAGTAGCTGGAACCAGTCGAATGACAAAGCGTTGCCATTAAAGCACCCACCGGTCCGGTGCAGCACCACAACACCAACAACAGCTATCATCAGCAGCACCTGGAACAATCATATGCCCTCCAGGTGTCTATGTCTGTGTTGCCAGCAGGCAGATTATGTAAAGAATGCCCAAATGCGGATGTCTCTCTCTGTGTTTGGGCTTTTGGCCTAAGACAACAGCAACAATAGCAACTACAACTATAAATAACCACAAGCAAAACAATACGAATTAAAACAATAACAAAATGTTAGATTCGTAAATCGCACAAGATCAAGTTAAACTTGTTTCGCTTCCAAAATGCATTCGAGATGCATTTGCACGACTGAGCAACGCTTCCTCAGCTCAACTTCAAGCTGAAGCTCAAGACTTGCATCCAGCTCGCATTTCGATCTTGAGTTCGCATCTCGATCTGCATCTGTGCATCCACATTGAACTTGAACCTGAGCGGACGTGACGTTTCCAACTTCGTCTCACAGTTCAAATATTGCATTCGATTTGTAAAGCGAGCAATCGAAAGTGAAAACAAATCGAAACTAAAGCGTCGTTGTGGCTTGAAGCATAAATACCCTGGACTTCAGATAACTTACTGTTATTATAGATCAAATGATCTTGAATTTCTAGATCTTTACTTCAAACTAAATATTCACAAAGCTAAAAATGCTTTAGATGGAAAATTAATAATCAAAACTTAATATGTATCTTAATTTCATTAAAAAGAATTAAGGTATTCTTAGTCTTATAAACCCTACTGCTTTATATACACATTTTTATAAGATATTTGCTTAACTTATTCATTCTCTATTACTCTGAAGTATAATTAAGATATTCCCATAATAATCAAATAGAAGTACGCAATATTTGTCGTTCCACTGGATTTTTTTAGATCTGTGCAGAAAAATTCGTCGACTCGCATTTCTGCCTAAGTGGAAAGCAGCTCGCAATTTCTTTTATGGGCGAAAGTTGCATACATAACTCGTGTTTGTTTTTTAATGAGTAAATTCATGTTTTATTTTATGCACCCCCAAGGGCGTTAGGAAACTGCAGTTGTTCTTATTATTTCTGCACTAATTGGCAAAGAGATGAGCTTTCTAATGTGAAGTGAAAAATATGTACTTGAAGCATATGTAAACCCTTCGATGTTATTAAAATCTAAGATAGCACCAAAGAGTTGTACATAATAAATTAAATATAGAAAAAGTATAAACAATGGAATATTGTAAGACATTGTTTGGAGTTGACTGAAAAAGTGCATATGAATTTCTATTTTGATTTTAATTGTCTTGAATTGTTATTTTAAATAAATTGTATTTCCATGTTTGTACATATAATTAAAAACACTTCCAAAAGCAACGCCATTTTCCATAAAAATGTATTCAAAAAATATACCAAAAAATACTGAGGTTTACTAAATAATATATTTGGTACATTGATATAGTACGACATTCAAAATATACCACAGAGTACAAAATATACCAAGTTTTTAACCAAACCAATTAGGTCCCCTCAGAAGCAAACCTTTTTTGAAATACGAAATTGTGTTTGTTAAACGAATTCTTCCATTTTTATCTGATTGCAATCAAACCAGAAATGCTGTAGTTATTATTGTATGTGCAAACCATCACGACTCTAGCTTCCAAATTGTAATTTAATAATAAAAAGAACTCTCCAACTAAATATTAGTTTAAAATTGTAATAGTTAACCTATCCTCCTTCTTGGAAAGTTGAATTATAATCGGTAACCCCCTATAGGAAGGTGCTTCTACAGCGTATTAAGGCTGGCAATAAGTGCGTGCTTAGCTGTCATATCAAACAAACTTATGATGTGCGATTTGGCGTGCTCTTACTATATATCTAATAATTATAGCAATATAGTAATGTACAAAAATAAATGTGCTTTTTTGTTCAGGTGAAGCCGCTTTACGATCGTTACCAGCGCGACATTGAGCTGCATCTGTGGGAGCCCATCAATCGCTTTTGGGCTGAATGCTATGAGGCATGCAAGGCGGCATCGAAGCAACGCGCCAGCTTTCAGGCCACAAATCGTCGGGTGTTCCAGCAGAAGATCTATATGCCCTGGAAGGTGCGGCAGGTGGAGGAGATGCAACGACTGCAGACGGCGGCAATGCAGCACAAGACCAGCGATAATCACATACGGAAGAAATGGAAGACCGCCAAGCGTTTCTTATATGGCCCTAGGGGTCCCTGGTATACTGGGTAAGTGAATCGAATCCACAACTATTTTCCCCCCTCTCCCCTAGTTTTGAGTGAGCATTATTATGAAACCACACAAAATTCAGCATTTTAATTAAGGCGACAATTGCAATCGGGCGTGCGGCCAACGTAAATGATTACATATGACGCGACACTCGAGTCGAGTTGAGTCGAGTCGCTGCTTGCCTCGTAGACAGTTAATCACCTTCAAACGCAGTCACATATCTGCCTCAAAGATATATATATTAAAAGATATATTATATGTTGTGCTGTGCTATGAAGTGATGTGATGTGATGCGATGTTTCTTATGAGTGTGTGGGGACAGGTAACAAAGCTCTGCTGCCACGCTGTTTTGTGTTCATTTCACTGTAAAATGCTAACAAATGCACTCATTAATGTCTCCCTCTCGCTCGATCTCTCTCACTCTCTCTCTCTCTCCCTCTCTTTCTGTTCGTTGCGTGTGTGGCTGCCACAGCGAGACATCTCTCAGTTGGCGGCAACAATGGGCTCAAATTGAATTTAATATACTGATAACTATAAACGGCTTCTGCCAAAAATATCAATTTCATCAAATGCCAATTTCACTTTTCATCATTTTTTGACACAAACTAAAAGATAGCTAAAGACAGAGAAAAATAAGCCGCCTAGTTGATAATGCCCTTCGGGTTTTGAAGACCCCCTACTAGTTCTTTATTAGAATCGATTGTTTGCTGTTCATTTAGCCATTAATATTTTCCCAACATACTTTCTTTGCTGTTTATATGAAGCGGAAAGTTTTTGCATGAAATTATTAACTGATTCGGAAATAAAGTTGGATATCTCAATTATATAATTAATTAATCGGATCAATATTTTTTGCTAATGCATAAGAGATTATTATTGGCACTCTTCATTTGAGCTTCCGCTAATTCACAGTTATAAAATATAAATATCGTAATCTTAATATGATATCGAAACCATCTTATTTGATAATCACTGGAACATAAGTTTTCTCAACTTTTTGAATATTTAAAGTAGTAATGAGATCTCGGCCTTTGAAATCGTAGTAGCTTAGGGTAAATACTAATACTAAATAGTTAATTGAATACTGAATTTAGGAAAAGTTTAGATTTTTATATGGAATACAAAGAAGTCAATAATTCCTGAAAACTTCGAAATCACCTTTTTTTAAGCTTTTCAAAACTTATCATACCTTATTTTGTAAGCTTTACAGGGCACTACAACTTTGTCAAATCCAAATTAGTTTTGCTTTCATTGTTGTTTTGTATTTTTGTATGTTTTCTTCAGCATTTTGTTTGTTTTTTATTGGATCTTTAATGGGTTTCGGCCCATTGTAAATGCTGTGAATTGTTTAAAGCTTTCGCTTGGCGTTGGGGCGCCTCATCAGTTGGCGGTGCGATTAAAATTACGATTTAATTTTATTAAATCATCAAAATGAATTTGTATTTATGCAACCAACATGCCACCGCCGACAAATGTAACAAACAAACAAATGTGCCTAACAGCATATTAGATGAGCTGCATTCGAGTCAGTCAATTATTCAGTGCAATAAGTGAATGCATAACCTGATTCACACCAAAAAAAAAACACCCTGCAAGATATCTTTCTCAATTCAACGCCGCATAACTTTGGCCAATAGCCAATTATTAAGTGGCAATCACTTGGCCAAAAGTCTACGCATATTACGCATATATAAATATTGGGCGTGAAACCTTGTTTAACTGCATTAACATATTGCATTTGCATTGGCGGTCAAAGCTATCGATCGTGCTTTAGAGATAGTGCGTGGTCTCTGCTAATGTTCTAAGGTCGAACCATTCACGATCCAACCAAAAAAAAAAAAAACTAGTTCGAATCTAGTTCTAGTTCGCATTGACAATGAAACGAGTTAATGAACTTTCTACTTGAAATCGATCTTGTTACTAAGTATCGATAAATTTGGAGTAACAAGTTAAGAGAACTTGCTGCTAATTATCGATATATTTGATTTGCTTAATTTATATATTTTGAATGTCAAACTTCATTACTTGTATTCTTTATAGAGATTATAGTTTATTTTCTTTATCGCGGTCGAAACAGCCTTAAGATTAAAAAGACAAGAAATATACATGAAAGGCGTCGAATGTGAGTGTAGATGGATTCGTCTAATGTGGCGTAGGGAACACGATGGGAAGGGGAAGAAACTTCCCCCTCACAACGTTCCTAGCGCACACGACGGTTAAATTCATATGTACATGTAGAGTTATCGATAAATCGCTTTCATTTCAACTAATACTACAACTATCGACTATCGATAGGCCAAGCTTCGCCTGGCCAATTGGAGGAGAAGTTTCTGCGATGTGTCCGTTATGGGGCAAGAGGTCGGCAACGTTATTGTTGTTGTTTGTTCTTCAGTAATTCAGCGGATGATGACTTAGTGGTAGGCCAGTGGTGAGTAAGCGGGCGCCAGTGGAGAATAGGCGGGTGCCAAAGCCGGAGCGTGGTAGGCGGGAGCCAGAGCGGGGGCGTGGTAGGCGGACAGGGCTGGCAGAGCGGGCAGCTTGGCCACAACCGGAGCGTGCAACAGTGGAGCCGGAGCCAGCACCTTGGCAACGGGGGCAACAGCCTTAACCACAGCACCCTCGCGACGGACCACAGCGTTGAAGCCATGAACAGGATCGGCGGTGTACTCCACAATGCGACGAGTGCCGTCGGCCTCGATGAGCGAGTAGGCGCCCTGGACAACATCGCCGCTGCGTGTCTCCTGCTGGCTCTTCACATCACCGGTGGAACCATCCTGCAACAAAGAGAATGCGAAATCGATTAATAATCAATAATTGATGCCAATTCTTTGAGGTTACTTACATGCACATCGTAGCTGTAGCTATACTGAGGATTGGGATCGTATGGCTCGGGAGCAGCCACCTTGGCAACAGCCACCTTGGCCAATGCGGGATAAACAGGCGCCGCCAGCTTGGGGTAGACGGGTGCGGCGAGCGAAGGATATGCCGGCAGAGCGGGCAAGGCGAGACCAGGTCCTGGCACAACGACAGCGCTGCTCAGAGCCAGCAAAGCGCTCAAGACGATTAACAACTGTTGGGCCATTGTTGCGGAGATTTTGTGTGCTGCTGCTTGGCTGACAAATGAACTCAGTCTGTGGTTCTGAAGCTCAGCGACAATTGCTTTTTATAGGCAAACCCAAAAGCCAAACTCTAAGCTAAAGCCCAAGCCCCCGAAAAATTCGACTAACCAAAATCTGCCTGTAAAAATATTTATGCAAAAAAATAGAAAAATCGCAAAACAACAGCAGCAGCAGCCGACAACAATAACAACAACAACAACAGCAACTAAAAAGTGCGCATGCGTGTGGAGTGCAAAGATTGCAACTGCAACTGCAGCAGCAGCACCAACAAATGAAAATAATTCATTTTTATACCCGGCAGACATAAGGGAGGCATGGTGTTATAATTTAATGGCTAGCGAGAATGTACCTAGAAGTATTTAAAATTAACCCCAAAAAAACAGCGTCCACATGAAGCGGAATCTAAGAGGATATTTCACGACACTTAAACCCTGAAAAAATGTTCCCAAAATCAATCGGATATATCTTCAAAAGTTTTTGAAAATACCGCTTAAAATGTTGGGGACATATTCTTGAATAACATAGTTAAAGGACCGAATAGGGTGAAAATGAAATGGTAAGAAGCTAAAAATGTTGGGGCATATTCTTGAATAGTTAAGGGATCGAATACGTTAAAAATGAATAGGTATAAAGCTTGCTGTGAATATATCCCAATCATATTCTTTTCGTTTAACTTATTTGTATGCACTTGGGATGAGTAACAGGTATCTCACAGTCGGGTTCACTAGGCCTTCTAACTATCTTAGTTGCACGTTGCGTTGCATTGCCCCTGGCAATAGCTGTGGGAGGAGAGGAAGTGCGGTGATACGGGGGGCGACACTTGTCTGGGGCGAGACATAAAAGCAGCTTATAGGCCTACGAGAATGGCACGCATGTTGCTCTGGCGGCCTCCCAGGCGAGTGGACGACGACGACAACGTCGACATCGAAGTGGACGTCGACTGGCAACATATGGAGCATTGAGCATGGAGCTTGGACATGTTGCAAGGCAGGCGGTCGGGCGGATCACATTCGATCGTGACAAAAAAGTTCAATTCGAAAGCGATTTTTGGGGCCGGCATCAGCAGTGCAAGCGAGATAGCACCACAATCTGTGCGTAGACGAGCGAGAGAGACAGAGAGCGATATATGTTGGGGCACGCACCCAAGTTGCCCCAGCATCAGTTTTGTTGAAAGGTGTGTGCGTTTTGCAGCCTTCGAAACTGGCACAAAGCTGCGGCGCGCCCAAAGCAAACACCAGCTCTCCATCTCTCTCCCTCCACTTCCATCTCTCTCTCTCTCTCGATGGCTTGCACTATGTCGCTGTTCTCAGTCCCCTCCCCAGACTGGCCGACTCCTCGGTGGCTGTAACGGCCACTGCAACATTGTTTTCTTATTACCCTTTGTCGAAGTGGGGATTTCTAACATTTTGTGTCGCTGGGAATATGTACTTCAAATCATGCATCGTCCATTCTGACTGGTTTTTGTATTAAGAATTCTTAAAGAGTTACAATTTTTCTTATGACATTTAGTATTGATTTATATATGAGGAAATCGGTTATATGAGTTATTATCTTAGAATAAATATATTAACCAGTAACGAAATAATAATTTTACACTTCTTAGTTTTGAAAACTTCTTTAATAATACAAATATAATGGATCCATTTCAATATTTAGTATCTATAGATTCTGTTATAACAGATCACTCAAATGTTTAGATGTTTTTTTATAAGGGTATTTAAACTTCGCATTGCTGTTGCACTTTCTTTGTTTGGGTTTTCATATTTTGTATTGGGACTTTTATTTTTATTGCCATTGGGACAATTTTGCCCATTATCACTAATTTTGAACGCCTTGTACGCCTTGTTAGGCGTCGCTGCCGGCGTCTACGTCGACGTCAGCGTCAACGAAGACAGCGTCGCTGCCGACGTTAACGGTAACGGTAACGCCAACGCAGCAACAAACGCTGACGTAGAGACATGCGCCGTTTGCGTAATCAAAAATTGTATCGCGTGGAGTACTTTCAATTAAGCTATTGAATAATTCGAGTGCGTGCCGCGAGTGGCGAGTGAATGTTGCAGCCTATTGCAGTCACTTGAGATGGGGGAGAGTGTTCTTTGATATGGGAACAAGGAATTTACCAAGGAAAAGTGGGAGAGGGTAAATGATATTGGGGCATATTAAAGGGGGAGAGTTAGGGATAAGACTTACGATCTTCTTTCAGAAGTACAAGAAAAGAAGCTTGGCGTTCTACTTATTATGTTAAGTAAGTATATCCTTAACTCTGTAGGTTTACGTCTCATCCTTAAACCTTGGGATACAAAATATTCCGCAGTCTCACAGTTCTTTAGGAATAGTGTACCACCGACCTATCTAGATCCTACGATCTTAGATCAAACACAATTAAAAACCTAGTGATGGTTGATCACTTAGTTTATATATTAAGCTTTTACATATAACTAACAGTTGTGGACTTGGATTAAATCGAACTACATCAAAAAAGTGAGCTTCAGGAAATATGGGAAAACATAAGTAATACTTTAAACTAATCAGTGAATTTAAAGAGTTGCCTAAATAAATGTGGAAAATATCACAATCTCGTTGAGACTTCGAGCAACCCTGCAATGGAACGGACCAGCTCCTCAGTTAGATCCGCAAAGTGATACAGATCTCCCGTCGATTGCCAAGTCAGAGCTAAAACCCAAGACCATTTGTCAGCGCAATACGAGTATAATTCGCAAGTTGTTCGATTCACAATCCATAATCCATAACCAGGTGTCCGGCAATTAGGTGTGCGTCGTGCTTGTTCTCTTTGGCTAACTGGATTTATTAACTGATTTATGAGTGTGGTTAGATCTACAGAACAGACAATAACTTATCTACAGGCTAAGATCAACTCTGGGTGTGTTGAGTGTACTTTACATGGCAGCTGTTTGCTGCTCTAGCCCAGGAATGGACGGGCAGCCACTACTGGAGCAGCAACTGGAGCTGCAACTGGGACTGGAACTGGGCCACGTTGCACCACAGCATTGAAGCCATTGATGGGATCCGCGGTGTAGAAGACGGTACGCAATGAACCATCGGCATCGACCACAGAGTAGGAGCCCTTGACGACATCACCATCTCTCACCTCCTGCTGGCTCTTGCTATCGCCAGTGATTGCATCCTGCACATTATAGGCGTAGGCGTACTGAGGATGTGGATCAATCTCGGTATTGATGGGAACAGCAGACAACAAGGCACACTCGACGATGGCGAAAAGAGCACAACTCACGATGATGCACTACAGTAGAGTTTGAGTTAATCCTTGTGGTTGCTCTTGATCCTTCTCTTTCTTGTGCAGTAACTTACCTTGAATAGGGCCATGTTTAAGCTTGGATTAGATGGTTGGATACTGTTGGAACGCTGTCACTTTCTGAACTGTCTCTAGCTGCGTTGGCGACCGGGTTTTAAACGCGTTTCCCATCGCCCAGCATTGTCGTGGTCATGTGCATTGTGGCAACCGCTGGCCAAACCTGGCCAAGTGTGAGCCAATGCCTGACGTAAGCTGCACTTCCAGTCGACACCCAAAATTTCCTCAACGAACGTGCCAACAATTCCCCTTTTACGTTTGCACAATTCTGCGCCGCCCCTTTTCCCTTCCCAATGTTATGACAATCATAACTTGAAATATGGCACGTGAGGCGCATTAATTGCTTCCCACTTAGGCGCGTCTTGAGGTTGAGGTTGAACCTTCCTCAACATTGTGTTGGCATTATGACTAATCGCCTAACCTTGACAGCGCAAAAGGTGTCCATTCAACTAGAGACATGATTTGTCCAATCTGTAACTTTTGAGGACAAGTCGGAGTTAAACAGAATCCCACACTTCTCTTAGTTTTCAATAAAGTATAATTTTGAGCTTGGATTAAGATTTGTTTTCTTTTTTAAAATTATTAACGCAGTGTGTTAATCCAACCGATATATAATTTAACGAAATTGTATAATAGATTATTGGCATACAATTGTGTGATGTCTTTCAATGAAACGTCCACTAAATAAATCCTTTTGAGGTTTTGTCTTAAGAACATTTGTTAAACATTAGGGTATTGGCAAAGTCGTTCCACATATTTGATTGATTGTTTTTAGGGGTCAACTGCAACAAAAAGGATTCTTAGGGTTCACAGTATCTACATATTGGACCGGAGATTTCAATTACTGTGATATCCTTTTTCATTTTACTAGACTATTTTCATCGCAGAAGGAATTCATTACTATGAGCACAAGATCCTTTCAGATCTTTCAGCACTCAATTGAAAATAAACAAGTTGTGTGTTTTTTTGTACCGAAACTTTTATTCAGTAGATGCAGATAAGTAATCACTAGATAAATGGCCGTTAGCCGTCCCCCAAAATCCCCTAGAAAACGGTAACCCTAAGAGCTAAATTCAGGTTGTCCGGGATAGGAATAATGCGGAGATTCGGCATTCGATTGACAGAGCAGCACGCACGTTGTGTTTCGGGTTTTTGTTTTTGGGTAGCATATTTAGAACTAGAACTATTCAACAATGATCCTGATCGCATTGTCCAGGACTGGTGGTTGTCGTTTGATATGGTAGAGTCCAGTGAACGCAGCCAACGTAGTCTAGTAGTGTCCACCATAGCCAGAGGCGGCGTAGGCGGGCGCAGCATAAGCTGGCGCAGCATAAGCAATCTTGGTGATGGCCGGCACCGCCAGCTTGGTGATTGTGGGCACTGCAGCTACAGCCAGCGCTGGCTTAGCGATGGCGACGGCAGCGACGCCCTTTTTCTCGACAACGGCGTTGAAGCCATTGATCTTGTCGGCGGTGTAGGTCACCTTGCGAATGGTGCCATCGGGTTCAGCCAGCGAGTAGCTGCCATGGACTACGCCGTTGACAAGTGTCTCCTCCTGTTGCTTGGAGTCGCCGGTGTGGTGATCGGTGACGCCATACGAGAAGCTGTACTGTGGATTGGGATCGTAGGGCTCAGCCACGGCGACCTTAGCCACAGCCAAAGCGGGCGCAGCGTGCTGTACAATGGCAGGTGCGGCCAGGATCTTGGGTGCCGCATACGAGATGGCGGGAGCGGCGATCAGCGAAGGACCATAGGGATCAATGGGCACTGCCAACGCCACGGAGAGCGTCAAACCCAACAGGCACACAGTCTGCAAGTAGCAATCGGTTGGTTGATCCTAGTTCGAAGTCGTTTGACGAGATCAACTTACCTGGACGAACATTGCAAAGGATGTGTGTGTTTTGGATATGGAGACTGGAGAGATGGATGCTGTGTGTGTGTCTGCACTGCAAGAACTCAACTCGACTGTGAGATGCATTTTCCGCGAGTTCTTCAGTTTTATATTCGTGTTGCCAGCGCGAAAAGCAAAGCAAAGCGCTAACCATTTGTGGCAGAGTTCCCCCGCACTTGCCACTTGCCACTTGCTGGTTGCCAGTTGGCAGTTGCCACTCTCCCGCTTTTGGACAGGCTAATGGCAAGTGACAATTGCTCGTATCAAGTTGAGATCTTGAGATCTCCAATACGATCGAATCCGATCTTTGCTCAGCTGAGTTGGTGCGATGCACATGCTCGCATCTCTTGCGTTTCTCTGCTCTGCTCTGTGATCTGTGCTCCTAGTGCAATTTCATGTCTTGTCTCGCACATTTCGTCATTCGCATTTGCTGCTCGTTTTTCTCAATGGAATACTCGACTCGTTTTACTTCTCAAAACACACACAAAAAGCGATTTCAATTCAAAACCAGATCTCGGCCAATTCTCAGGTTCTCCAAAACGTTAGGCAGGCAGTTTTTTTTTTTTTGCGTTTGTCTTTTACTGTTTTGCCGTCTGATGTAATTTCGAGTCACTTGGCCGTTAGCCAGTTGCTGGGCAGGCTCAGCAAAATAAAAACGAGACCAAAAATTCAAAAGCACCCCGCTCCCCTTGAGCAACTGACTGACTGACTGGCAATGGCTGCGAGCAACTGCTGATCGACCATTCGACTCGTTTAATTAGAAATCGAAAATGGAAGCAATTGATCGCAAGGGGGCGGATGGACACACAGTGCACAGGCGGTGGCGGAAAGGGAGTGTCACAGAGACAAAGCAATTACGCACTGGCGCTACTCGCACTCGCACACTCGGATTCGTATTCGCTTCGACACGCACAGACATGTTGAGACACGCACACGCTTGCATGCCACTTCGAGTACAACAAGTATCGCAGCAATGCAGTCCAAAGCGATTTGACCTTGCCACAATTGCCAACAAATGGACTTGGCCACCTCGCGTATAATCCAAGCAATCTTTAATTACGCACCTTGTCATCGACAACGCCGTAAACACCTTTTCCCAACATCTAAAAGTGTTTTACGTCTTTTTCGTAGAGGAAATCTGTTTTGGGAAAGGAAGAGATTGTTGCTGGATGTCATTTAAGGTATTTGATATCAAGGTTTTCAAGCAGAAGGAAGAGATTTAAAGTGTGTGTAATAAATTAGAAGCGGTAATATATTTAAATGCATATATAAAATAATATAATAAAAGTACCAAAAGTTGTTTAAGGAATTCAATAGCTGAATTAAATAGATACTGCAGTGGATTATGGTTGAGGTATAGAAGAAGGAAACGGGGTATTAAAGGAACTTTTATTTTCAATCAACCTAAAAGGATCGAAGAAGGAATTCCATTATTGGAAATTATAGTTGGGTTTTATTTTAAGCTACTAATACTAATTCAAATATTAAATTTGTAACTCAATGTATGAAATTAAGTATTAAGTATTTGAAATTAAAAAATTGTTTCATATTATAGTGTAAACACTTTAATCCCGTTTGCACTTTAATGTAAACAACCGTAGACCCAAATATCAAATACAATACAATCCTTCTTTCTAAAACCATCTCTAGAAACACTTTACAATTATTTTTCAAACTCTGTTTTTAAACAATTTAAAAGCCTTATACACTGCTATAAAATAACTGCAACTAATAATATTATCAGAGTTAATTGTTTCGTAACCTGAGTGCAATTGGCAATTATTGCAATTTATGGACTACAAATTTGACAAGTAAAAGTCTGTAGAACTCGTAGAACCAAGCAAGCCGAGTCGAAGTCTCAGACTCCGCATTGCGACTTGCCAATTATGGAATCTTGAATCTAGTTTGTGACTTTTGCCAAAAAAAGCATTGCAAGCAAACAGTTTGCCGTGGATCAGCATCAATTAAGTCAATTTCCGGTGACAACCGTTAACTGAACTCGCATGGTGCGCCAAGTGTGCTGTGCCTCTGTCTCTGAGCTTTTGAATCCGAATTTCAGTTTCTGTTTCAGTTTCAATTTGCCAAGTCTCTGCCAAGTGACTCTCCCAGACTTGCGCATTCGTTGGCAACGAGTCGCAAGGTCGTTCCCCGTGCAGCAATTGGCAAAGAAGTCACGTACTTAGCGTAAGTTACAGCTCCGAACATTACGGTCAAAATCAGGTCAAATCTGCACTGGTAGCCCACTGTAAATTAGGTCGAATAGATCGTATAGTCTACACGGAGCTTCTGTGGTGGCACCTTGACAACCAATCGAAACCAGTTTACTGCGCCACACGTAAGAGAAACCCTCCAATCATTTGAGTTTTGTCGTGTACTCCCTTCGCATTTCTAATTGCAACTTTCGTCGCTGTGTCAGCCACCCAAACAGTTTGATCGATCAATCGAATACGACTTATTGAATTACAATTACATTTAAAAAGAAACTGTTTAGTGAGATAATTAATTAAATTCTTCTAATAAAAACTATGGATTTTTTTCATGGTTTATTTCTTATTTATATAAATACAAATTTCACATCGATTGATAAATGACTTAACTTTTGAAATTATTACATCTCATCTTTTCACTAAAAGGAATTTTGTAATGTCTTTTTAATCTTACTTGGAACCTTTTGCTTTATAACCTTTACATTACTTTAACATTGAAGTCAGCATAGAAGAAGCCAATCAATTTTTTTAACTTGCCTGGATGCATTTCCTTACGCCGAAGTATAAAACAAACTCTAAAATGTAGAATATTAATGCTTTGATCTAAGTCAACTCCCTCTTACCGAATTCTCTACCCCATATTTGCAGTAACTAACGATCTATCATAAATCTCGGAAGCAGTACATTAATTTTAGTTTCATAACGTAGTTCATTAGCTCATAAACTTGACTTTTTGGTATGTGATCTGATACGATCTTTAAGTATATATTTTATTTTTTGTTATTTTGGGTATTTAGGTATTTTGGTCTCTCGTAGTTAAAGTTTCGCGTGTGTTTTTGTGGTTGTAAAAGAAAATTAAAGTATTGCCATTGAATGGAACCTGCATGACAATTACCACACAAAGCCCAACAAATCGCATTCACTTTCGTAGCCATGGAGCATCGAAAACGTTTTGCTTGCAGCTTGCTCTGTGGATTCCAATTCGGATTCGAATTCGGAGCAGGGCCCCCAAAAACCAAAGTGGCAGCCACGCTGAGAGCGAACTAAAAATTGAAAACGCTTTTTGGAATTGACAACAGAAAATGCGTCGTCTACGTGCTGCGAATTTGGATCATAGGCAGAGGCAGCCAAAATCGATGGCTAGACGAGAGGTGGGAGGGTGGTAGGTGGCTACTGGTTGGGTTGATGGTACACGGTTGGGTGGATGTGTGTCTTTGCGTGTGAGGTTCGTACGCAGCTGATTACCGCATGCAAATTTCGCGAATGAATCTGCCTTCTGAATGGTTTTGTGTATAAAAAGCGTCGCGGTTTTGGTAACAGTATGTCAGTTCATTTTTGATAACCGACGGTGACAATCAAAACTCCCCCCCAAGCCTAACAATGAATCCTTTGACGGTAAGTCACAAAGTCACCTCAACTGGTCGGATCGATTGCATTTAACTAATTCAATGACAACGTTACAGGTTGTTGCAGTCCTCTCCTCGATGGTGCTTTCGGCTCAGGGCCATTTGGCCGCAGCTCCACTGGCTGCCGCTCCTCTGGCAGCTGCTGCTCCACTGGCTGCTGCTGCTCCATTGGCGGCTGCTCCCTACTTTGCGCAGCCTGCTTTTGCGGCACCTCTGCGTTACGCCGCACCAGCTGCCTACTCGGCACCCCTTGGCTTCGCCGCTCCAGCACCCTACACCGCTCCTCTGGCCTACTCAGCTCCCTTAGTGGCTAAGACCTTCGCTGCTGCTCCAGTTGCCGCTCCATTGGCCGCTCCAGTTGCTGCTCCTCTGGCTTACTCCGCTCCCTTGGTGGCTAAGACCTTCGCTGCTGCTCCAGTTGCTGCTCCTCTGGCTTACTCCGCTCCATTGGTGGCCAAGACCTTTGCTGCTGCTCCCGTGGCTGCTCCTCTTGCTGCCCCAGTTGCTGCTCCTCTGGCTGCTCCAGTTGCTCCCGTGCTTGCCAAGACCATCGCCGCTCCCCTGGCTGCTCCAGTTGCCCCCATTGCTCCCGTTGCCGCTGAGGTCGTCGATGCCCATCCACAGTACACCTATGCCTACGATGTCCAGGACACTCTCACCGGTGACTCAAAGACCCAGGAGGAGACCCGCGATGGCGATGTGGTGCGCGGCAGCTACTCGTTGATTGAGGCCGATGGCTCTCGTCGTATTGTCAGCTACTATGCCGATTCCATCAACGGTTTCAATGCCGTCGTCCAGAAGGATGTGCCAGTTGCTGCTGTCGCTCCAGTTGCTCCCGTTGCACCCGTCGCCAAGTTGACATCGTTCGCTGCCCCAGCTCCAGTGGTTGCTGCTGCCCCCGCGCCAGTGCTTGCCAAGACCCTTGCCGCTCCCATCGTTGTTTAAATGCGGATAAGGAGACTGGACTAAGGATGTTCATTTGTACATATTCGATTAATCATTGTCGTGCTATAAAATAACTTTCATCGCAATCCAAATTAAAGAAAATTTTTCAAAAACAAATTTTGTGATGTATACTTATATTATTAATAACTGCTCACAGGGATTTTTCCTCAAATAGTCTCTTACCTTAAGCTATGTGTCAGTTGTTGATCATTATATTTGCCTTTACAGCGAGCTGGCCGAAGAGTTCTGGAAGTTGTCTCCACACGAGAATGTCGCACGCATGCGCCTTAAACTAGAGCCACAACTCTATCCCAACAAGCACGAGAATGCCGCCAATTTGCGGGACAACGCCACCAATGCCTACGACACAAAGTGAGTAGCTTCCTTAGTCCCTCAATCATTTGTTATGACCCCAAACTCGCATTACTCTTTAGGGAAATATCCGAGTTTGACTCTACTATCAAAAATGCGGTGGTTCGCGACTTTCTCGCTGACGATGAGAGCTCCCAGCTGGAGGAAGAGTTGCGTCAGCTGATCGATACACAATCACAACAGGATGCTGCGTTGGAGAAACTAGTCATGTCCCAGGACTGTGAACTCATCACACTGATGACCAAAGTCAAGGGACGCATTGAGGTCAACCAAAGTGTTTTTACATTTGTGGACCTTAGTCCAGCTTCGGACGATGGCTCCAAACATGACTTTAGGTTTTCTATCAACAAAATTCGCGAGGTTCATTTGCGAAAATATAATCTTAGACGCAGCGCGCTGGAGATCTTTCTAATAGATCAAACCAGCTATTTTCTAAACTTTACTACCAAGGTATGTGATAACAAGAGAATCCTTTCAACTCGTAATTTCATCGACTTTCATTTTAGACTCGTAACAAAGTCTTTACCAAAATTGTGGGTCTTCCATTACCAAACATATTGTACGGTTCGGGTCGATCTCCGCCGGAGTTACTGCGCGCCTCGGGGTTAACACAGCGCTGGGTTAACCGTGAAATATCCAACTTTGAGTACTTGATGTACCTAAATACTATAGCTGGTAAGAAGCCTCAAACTAACTTGGTACTCCATATCAGACTAAGCTTTTTCTTATGTTTAGGTCGCTCGTATAACGATTTAAGCCAGTATCCCGTCTTCCCCTGGATCCTTGCTGACTACACCAGCGACGTGCTGGATCTGACGGACCCCCGATCATTCCGCGACTTGTCCAAGCCTATTGGATGCGTAAGTGCTTTACAGGCAAATCACACTCATTTATTTAACCAAAATATTTTTTCGCACAGATTAATCCCAAAAACGAAGCTGAAGTTCGCAGCAAATACGATTCCTTTGAGGATCCCTCGGGTGCCATACCAAAGTTTCACTATGGAACACATTATTCCAACTCCGCAGGAGTTCTTCACTATCTACTCCGCGTCGAACCCTTCACCTCGCTGCATGTTGATCTGCAGAGCGGTCGTTTTGACGTGGCAGATCGACAATTTCATTCAATACCGCAAACGTGGAAGCTATTGATGGACAATCCCAACGATGTCAAAGAACTAATACCCGAGTTCTTTTATTTTCCGGAGTTTCTCAAGAATATGAATAAGTATGATGTCTCCTAAATCCTTTCTTACTTCTTTCGCTCTACTTACTTTTTTTCTTACTGTGTGTCTTTAGGTTCGATCTGGGTCAATTGCAAATCACCAAGGAGAAGGTCGACGATGTCATTTTGCCTGCGTGGGCAACCACGCCCGAAGAATTTATTGCCATACATCGGCGCGCACTGGAGTCCGAATATGTTAGTCAGCATCTGCATCACTGGATTGACCTCATCTTTGGCCACAAGCAGAAAGGACCCAAAGCCGTTGAGGCGCTGAATGTGTTCTACTATTGCTCCTATGAGGGTGCCGTCGATCTTGACAAAATTACCAATCCCATTGAACGGGAAGCTGTCGAAGGTTAACTGATGATATGCTTCTTTTAATGCATCTACTAAATCTAAGATTCCTTCTTGCAGGTATGATCAACAATTTTGGTCAGGTGCCTTCACAATTACTGCGAGAGCCACATCCTCGTCGTCTCACTCAGGAGGAGACCTCATTTAAGTTGGTTCGCGCGGAACTACGACGCCCGGATCTTACACAGTTCCTGGATAAGGTTGTGCAGTACTACTGTGAGCTCTCCACACCTAAGGATCCCATTGTATATCTAAGTCCACCACGCAGTCCCCCACGCTCCTTCCTGCAGATGAGCCCCGATGTGTTGGTCAGCGTGTCGAAAGGTTGCATTCTCGGCTGCAATTCATGGATGTCATTCGACAAGGAACAAGGTTTTCTACTGGAAATCGATGCCACTACGACAAACCTTAAGTGAGTGTCACGCTTTTAATTCCCAGAGAAATGCTAATGCGTGTCTTAATTTTACAGGAATCGCAAGCGTGTCTTTGGACCCTTCCACTCTTCACAGCCGCCGCACTCACAAAACTTTGCTGTCAGCACCGATGGCAAGCTGCTTTATGCCGGCGGCATCTGGGACAATGCGCTGCGCGTGTACAATCTAAACAAGGGCAAAACGGTGGCGTCTGTGACGCGTCACTTGGACATCATCACCTGCTTGGCATTAGATAATTGCGGTTCATATCTGGTGACCGGCTCTCGGGATTGCACGTCCATTGTGTGGAGCATTCAGGCGAATCAACAGGGCGGAGGCCCAACTACCAACATTCCAGTGCACGCATTGACGGGACAGTCGCATATGCAAGCGATTACCCAACTGAATACACAGAACAGCTACTCACCCAAACCGCTTACAGTGCTATATGGCCATGACGATGCCGTCTCTAGTGTGGCCATCTACACAGAACTGGATCTTGTTGTCTCCGGTTCATTGGTGAGTAAGAACAAATCTAAACCTTTAAGTAAGGAATTAACTACTTTCGAATGTTGCAGGATGGCACTGTTAATGTGTACACGCTGCAAGAGGGACAATTTGTGCGCACTCTGAAGCCTATTGGCTGCACGGAGTTCTGTGTACAAATCAGCTTTGTGACTGTTTCATATCATGGTAAGTGAGATCGCACACCTAAAAGTATGCAACGCTTTCTGTGCGTCGCCGCACAAAAGTATGCTACAAAAAGTGAACTTTGCAGTCGAAGCAATTGACTTATTCCAGTGCCTACTTTTGGGGGCAATCGACAATGCGCTTCCGTTTGTGCATAGTATCATTGAACTGGCCCTTTATCAGACAGCAGACCCCACACTCAATGGCACTCACGTGCTTGCGCGCAGGGTCGGTGGCGGAGGGGGTGTGTGTTAGCACAATGTGCAGTCGGTGTTTGAAGAGGGCAAGCACTCGAAACAATTTAATCAGCAGCAGTCGCCAGTCGCAGTTGTTCGCTTATCAAATGGCCTGTAAATTGCCACACACACAGCAAATATCACGTGATATTCTAGGCAGCACTTGTATGTCACGTATGTGTGTGAGTGTGTGTGCGTTGATTGCTTGACTTTTGTTCATGCATTTCATGAGAGTTCTCATTCGTCATGGTCTCAATTTTTTTCTTTTTTCTTTTTTGTGATACAGCAATTTCATATCTTATCTTAATTAAACACAACACATTAGACTAAGCAGCTAGTTGAGCTTAGCTATTCTGCTGGCTGGCTGGCTAATCGCAAGTGGCTGGCAATCGTAAGTGCCAAGGTTGATCACACCAGATCGAGCAGAAGTCATGCAGTTTGAAATTCCCCCCTAATCTTTGCGTTTCCCCCCCCTCCGCCCCTAAAATTCCCAATTGCCGCTCAAGTGCTGGCGCCTGGCATTTATGGAATTTACGACTTTGCACTTTCTTTGCAATCGGTTTCGCTGATTATGTGAATTATGCACACACTATAACTTTATATATGTATATAAATGCAGTCGGGCCCACTCCAAACGTTGTATGTTTATTTTGCAATTTCCGGCTGGCATTTAAATGAAATTGTTTTAAAACATTTATAAATCAATTGATATTTTTTGGGCTGTAGTAAGTGGGATTGTTAATTGCGTTCTTTGCAAAGCTCAATTAATAAAACGGCTTTAATTAAATGTCAAACTCACGACAACCCCCTTCCACTGCTCTCAGCTTATCAGCTAGAACACACACTCACACACACACGCACGGAGAATCGTGTAGTTCTAGCACATACTCATGCTTAATGGAATCAATTCAGAAAGCAAGTCCCGCCGCAATCACAACAGCGAGTCACACGACCCGACGACCGCCTTCAATTCTCAGCGCACCCCTTGACACATCCCTCCTCCCTACCTCCCTCCCTCTATTCGCTTCCTTCGCCTCCCCACATATTATATGCGTAGAAGACGCAAAAGCACCACAGAGCAAGTGTCGACTCATTCATTCTTCATTCTTCTGAGGCGCTTCACAATTTCATGAAATAGTTTGTAGTAAATCTCAGCGAGGGGGCCATAAATGCCACTCTACGTGACTGTGAGTGTGAGTGGCCCACTGTGTGTGAGTCTACAATAAAAAATACAAAAAAGAAAAAAAAAAGTCCGCATCGAGATTTTTTTTGAATGAATGTAAAATGTCGCAATTGGCGAGAAGACAGCGACGCAAAGTGATGGGTAGTGAGGGGGGAAGGAGGATGCGGTAGGGGTAATAGGGAGGTGCAAACTGCCTGTGACATGGTTATTTCTAGTTTAAACAAAATCACGTGGAAGAGCATCTACTTCACAAGAATTGAGGCATCATCAAACAGCACTCGGAAATAAATGTTGCTCCATTCAAAAAAATTCATGAATTTATAATGCGACGATACGAGCTCTCTCTGCCCCTCGTTCTTTCACCCGCTCGATTTCGCTCTCTTCACTGCTCGCTCATTCTCCGTCCCGCTCTCTTTTTAGCTGTTCTGCAACAGACTTTTGGAACGAGTTTTCAATCAATTTCATTGACATAGAGTAGCTCCACAAACACTGATAAGAGGACAAACTACGCATCGCTTTAATGATCCGCATGAATAACGCTCCCCATTCTTTGCTCTCTTGTTGTTGCTATCTTGTGAAGCGTGTCATAATCTCGAGAATGTCAGCGAGAAGCGTGCGCTTCTTCGAGCCAGCTTATCGATAATCAATGTGGGCCGGACCCTAGGTTTCTTCGTCTTGCTCTCTCTTCGCTCTGCATTGGTAATACTCGGTGCTCGTAAACTCGAATGCACACAGTAAAAAATACATATGTCCGTAAATTCATTTTATGAGCAGATGTAAGACTCAAATTTTGGAAAGCCGAACAAATTACTTACTCTCTTACAAATTGCAATCACTATATTACGGAATCTTGTTCAAGGTTAATTAGCAATAAAGATTTTGTAATGAGATGCAGTTGATATGATACATTGAGATGATTGCGTAAAAAAGTAGAGAGAATACTTCAGGAAAGATATACTATTATACTCCATAAATACTGAAATTAAAAAAATAACAAATAATTAATACAGAATGTACTAGGTACTAACAAATTTATTCTTATCATCTAAAAAAGGTTGACGAAAAATATAATATTATACGAAATATATACTATTATACTCCATAAATACTGAAATTAAAAAAAATACCAAATAATTAATACTGAAGAACTAGGTACTGACAAATTTAGATGATTGATTAGAAAAGGTTGAGAAAATACTACACAACATATATAATATTATAGTCAATAAATACTGAAATTAAAAGAATACCAAATAATACTGAAAGTACCAACTACTAACAAATTTAGATGATTGAATAAAAATGTTGAGAAAATACTACCCGAAATATATACTATTATACTCAATAAATGAAATTTAAAAAATACTGAAATTATCAAGTACTAAGAAATCACGATGATTGAATAAAAATGGGGAGAAAATACTTTCCGAAATGCATATTATTATACTCAATAAAAACTAAAAAAAAAAAAATATATACGAATACTAATAATTAATACTGAAAGCAATCTACAAAAAAATTTATTTTTGGATTTAATCTTAGAGCAATGCGTATTAAAATAATCTTTAATATCTTCATATATTTGATCTTCCTATAGTTGTTCAGAAACCGTATCGGTTTTTCTCTCTGTGTAGTTCGGTATTCGAACTCGCACTTGTGCGTATTCGTAATATTTCCAACTGCGTAGAATTCTCGCTCCCTGCCCCACATACCGCAATTGTTCCGGTTTATCGATAAGATTGAGATGCTCAATTTCCCCCGCTTCCCTCAACCTCAACCTCCCTCTCACACTGTGGGTCTCCCGTCACAATTGCAACGACTTCTCTTTGCCCCTGCATTTCAGTTTATTGGCATCGTTCTTATCATCTCTCTGACGTCAGCATTACAATTGATTTCTCCCATCTTGCAGGTCATATTGCCTTCAGCGCCTTGGACGACGCTTCGCATTCGGTGCATGTGTATAGCATCAACGGAGCCAGCCTGGGCTCCAAGTATGTCTCTGGTCGGGTGACAGGACTCGCCTGTGCCTCCGACTACCTCGTTGTGGCTGACGATGCCGGCGACATTACCATGAGCCGACTCCATGGGTGAGTAGAGTCCACCTAAAGAAATGATTATCGTTTGCTAATCCTTCTTTCTTTGCAGGTTGAAGCCCGTCTTTGACATTCCTTTGCATATTCCAATCCAGACGGTGGTTGTGACGCCGGGCAACACGCACATCCTGGCGCCATTGCGCGATGGACGACTCGCGGTTGTCGCTGTCCAGCTGCCCAGCGGCAACAGCAAGAAGCATTCCGTGCTCAACGTCTGAGCGAAACAATAGCTGCAACTGGCAAGACTCGATTCCGCAGCATATACGTTTTTATTTATTGAGTATTGAGTAATAGGAGTAGCCCTCCCATTCCCTCCCGCACCCCTTCGATTTGTGTTTTTGCAAATCCCAAGGAATCACTGGCAAGACGTGCCCCAGTTCTCAGAATTTCCATTTGTCATTTGCTAACAACTTTTTTTTTCATTCTTATTTATGTATAACGTAGTATTTGTGCATTTTTTCAATATCTTTGTCGTGATTGTCCAAATTCATTTTAATTTTGTTTTTTTCTATATTTTTGTCGCTTACGTGCCAAAAGATAAATTTAAAGAAAGTTGTGTTAGCTTCGGCAAAGCCGAATATGCAATACCCTTGCAAAGGAAGAACTCTTTTGAATTGAAGTACTTCATTAGACTAATATAGAAGAGAAAAGAAAAACAATCTATCTAAAAATTCCTGCCTCTTTTTAACAATACATCACATAATTTGAAAACATATCTAAACTTAAGAGATTGGCAAAAAGAAATGCGGCAAATGACACGCTCAAAGCGTGGTAGCCTTTGCAAGAGTATTGACCAGAGAAGAAGGTGAGAATGCGTTGCTTCTGCTTGAAATAACCCATTGACTAATGTCTGAATATCCGCTAGATCCACTTCTATTCAGAGAAAAATAGAAGTGGAGTGGGAGAAGAACGAGTCAGAGGAGAGAAAGAGTATTAGTAGATCGAAACAATAGATAGCATATCATATCATTCCCTTGAATTACCAAGTATGATGACACATGCAACTTCAACAGTATTCCCATTATTTCTTTCATTCCTCTGTGTGAGTTCTGAATTCACTTTTTTTTTGTAGTTGTTGTTGTTGTGCTTTTATCAGCAATTAATCAGTTGCCTTCATTGGACGTGTCCGGAGGCTAGACACTCAATGGGGACCTCTTCTTCTTCAACATACTATATATTTTATGTTGTGTGGGGCTTCGCGCGCGCCTTCCAATTAGCTTGACAAATATTCGAATAAATCATTTATCATTAGGCTTGTGCGCTGACGTTTTTTTGTTATAAATTAGCACATATAAAATACGTGCCGTCATTCACACAACTAGAGCGTCGATCGCAACGGGGACTGCGATGTGGGAGGAGAGGAGAAGGCAAACTGGTTGCCCGGCTGCCTGCCTGGCAAAGTGGATCGCCAGCTGTCCTCCCCTCCCTAAGTTGTTCCCCCCGCGTTATACCCATCATTTTGTGGGTATATCCATTCCCGTGCGCACTTGCCGCTGTCTCTGTCGTTGCCTCTGTCACATTGTTGCTGCCTCGCGTCCATCGTCCGACGTCCGACGTTTCCGTTGCCATTGCCTCTGGCTTGTTTCACAAGTATCTCTGACTCATGCGCGACTTTCAAATTGGCCCCAAAATCTCTGCCCGGCAACAGCAGCAAGCAGCAACGTGAGGTAGATCAACCCAACCCAGTCGAATCTGTGGGTCCAGTTGATGCCAAGTGAGAAAGCTTTCGTTTGCCAAGCAGCCAAAATGATTGCAAATAAAAGAAACACAAAAAACGAGACATATCTCGTGTCTTTGGTTCAGGTGAATGCCGTTGCCGTTGCCGTCGTCGTCGTCGCTCCCAATGCAATTCAAGTATTAACGTAAAATTAGAGTCCGTCCACGCCACACACGAAATTTGTAGACAAAATTTGCAGACAATCGCAAATGCCAATTGATTGCACTTCTCTTTCAAACTTGGGCCCTTGCCAAAGATTTTGAAACCCTTTCAACACCACCAGATATCCTAAAGTTAACCCCACAACACCCCAACGGTAATCCGTATCCCCTACCCTATCCCAACCTTATCTTTTCGCTCAAATGAAATTCCAATGACAAGTGACAATATATATAATAGAGCGTAATAGATCGTTGCCAATTGATCGCAATCTTCCCCGTTTCTTAATTTCTCTTCAAGCGCACAATCAGGACGTAATACAACTCAACTAACCTAATCTAACCTCACTTATGCTATATATGCTATACACTTGTAGTCAGTGTGCACTCCACAAAAAGAAAACTATATATCAATCAATTATTTAGAAGTCTTTAACTTATATACGTACTCTACGTTTGCTCGTTATTTGTTAACAAAAAAAAAAAACAGAAAAAAAAGCTAAAAGTGCAAGTGCGAATAAAGTGTTTCGATTTTAGCTGTAGACAATACTTATGTGACACACTGTGTATAGATTGTATAACTGTATAACTGGTCAATAAAAATGTGTTAATTATTCAAGAAAACAAACGACACTCGAATTAATTTCATGTATTTTTTATTCATATTTAAACATATATAAAAAAGCATACTTCAGTTCAATTAGCTTAAAAAATTAAATATAAATTGTAGGGTATTTTGAATGGTGGGACACAGGGGGAGACGTGTGTTGTATATGGGGTATACAATAACTGATCTGTTAACTAAGTGAATACTTTTGCATTGCGATGGTCGATGGCATTAATGAATGTGCTGATCGTTCAATAAATAAATTTCGATTGCAAATGAATAGCGAATACTTGTTTCGATTATTATTCGAGTTGAATTTATGGTCGCGGGGTGTGTGTGTGTTGGGGGGGGGGATGCAGGTGTCTTGGCTAAGTAAGCCAAGTAAGATTAAGTAACGGCCAATAAGGTTAAAGTTAACTAGATTAGCTGCCTGAATCGTTAGGAACAATCAATTGCTAACTAGAATTACCTGATACAAAAATCTAAAAAACTAAATTAAAATTAAAATAAAAATTAAAAAGAATTACAAAACGGGAAATTATTCGATTTATATAGTAAGAACATTAAAGTCTAAGCCGGCATTAGATTCTAGAGTTGAACTTGGACTACGTGCTAAAAATGATTCCACTTAATACTAAACTTATTCGTCTGTGGTATTTTCTCCGAATCTTCATTTTTTTTGTGTCTTTTTTTAATGTTGTGATATATTCTTATGGTATTTTTCTTTGTTTCACGCATCTTCAATGGCATTTGATCTATCTAACTAACTAAGAATTTTGTGTGTCAATTCAATAGCCTTGTTTATGCAATCTTTAGTCTTGTTCCTTCTGCAAAGAGTCAAAGCAAACATAGGGAAGATCGTCAGTTAGTAAGAGCCGAATAAATCGTTAGAGATGGAGGTGGGGGAGGATGAGGAGATACTTACAAGTACGGGGTAGACAAAGGTATCAGCCGAGTCGCTGCCAGCGCGATTTTGCGCTATGCACTTGTAGTTGCCCATGTCCTCCCATTTGAGACTGGAGATCAACAGATCGCCAGTGGGCAGGACCTTAAAGTGTTCACCCTGCACGATCTCCTTGTCCTCATTGTTGCGCCAGGTGATCTTGGCGTGGGGGCGAGCGTGCACCTTGCACGGCAACATCACCACTGAACCCATCAGATCCAGATGCGTCTTCTCTGTGTGGACAATGCGAGGAGCTTGATCACCCTGATATTGTTTCTCCGCCCGTATCAAACCGCCCAGCCTCTGATCGCGACCCTGGTCCAATGGATGCACCGTGGTGCTGGCATAGAGCATCTTGGAGCCAGTGCGTCCGACGCATGTGTAGATTCTGGACTCGCTGAGCATGTGATCGATAATGTGCACGGATCGAACACGCACAATTGCGGTGGGCGCATACTCAGACACCGTATTCGTTTCCAAGTTATCGATCTCGGACAGTGGCAGTTGGCCGACGATCCATTCGACCTTGGGTACCTGGGAGCCCATAAACTCACAGACAATGGCAACGGTGGCGCCGGGAGCTTGATGCATTGTTGTCGGGGGCGTCTTGGTGAACTTCAGCCACTCATCCTCGAAGGGATTGCCACGATTACGATGCTTGCTGGACGATGATGATGAGGATGAGGATTCCGGCTCGGTTTGAATGGAGTTATCCACCTCGTTGTTGTCGTCCAAGTCGGCGCTCGACGATGGACGGCTGTGGGCAACCGAAAGGCTCCCAAACAGCAGCAGCGCTATGGCGCACAGATTTAAGTTCATTTTCTAAAAAAGAACAGAAAAGAAACGAGGCGGGTCTTAGTGATACGTTGTCGTCGTACGAGCGAATGAGCGATAGATAGATAGAGAGTGATGTTAGTGGGAGCAAAGATCAACAGCATTGGACTGTAATATATGTAGGTTAATAAACCCACGATGACGAGCATTATCACTAAAGGCACAGTCGGCAGTCGGTCGGACGGACTGTTGGACTGCTGTACTGCCGGACGCAGTCGCAACTTACGTCCGAATCGAAGGCCGTAAATCACAAACGCAATGTCAAAGCTTTTAGGAGGTCCGATGCTTATCGTCAAGACTGTACTCCTCGACTATCTATTGCGAAATATGTGGAATATACTACGCATCCTATATAATCGACATGAGAGTGGGAGAGATATGGCAATCTTAAGTGGGCAACGGAAATTGATATTGATAGATGGATAGATCCTTTGATGGTAATTTGCAGATATTTGCCCCGAATTCATTGAACTGGTTGTTTTTTTTTTTCGAATTTCACCATGCCACGCGGTTCACACCGAAATAGAACATTCGACTCGAAAGAGACGGCAACAAGCAGTAAAAGATGGTAGAGAGAGAGGGAGAATGAGAGACGACGTGTGTGGGACGGAATGACGTCAGCAAACACCCACGCGACACCGGATCAAAGGCTAACCGGACGACGATTTCGAATTTTCTTGCGAATTTCGAATTCGAATTCGAATTACGAATTCGAACTCGAATGCCCGTCTAGACAGCTAGATTAACGATTCAGCTATGCATAATTTCGTATGACAATTTGTACGTCAAATATTGCATCAGATTTTGAGTTTCATTTGTAGTTTATTTTTTCTATTTCGATTCGCCCTTCGAAATGGGGTCTAATGTGATGAGGGGTTTTTTTTTCTGTTTTTGTGGTTCGGCGAATTCGTCTCAAGGTTGGAGATTTTGTTGAAACTGGAACTGGAACTGGAACTCACCTTTTGATTTGATTTCTTTTTTCTCTTCCGGTAAAAAATGTTTGCGAATTTCGGCGTAACGGTTATCGGTCTCAATTGCAAGTAGTAGTCGATTGTTTCGAGAGCTAATCGACAGCTCTTTGTTATGTTATGAACGTGTTGAGCAGCTCTAAGTTGTGTGGCGATCTCGATTGTGCTTTCTGATTGAAATTGTTGAGCAGTAATTGTCTTAGCACTGACATAGGACCGGCGAGGGATGCCGTCTTGGTAGCTTGGCAGCTTAATTGAGGTGGAATCTTGGCAACTTCTTCGACTTGCTGGCTGCAACAATTGATTGCCAGTTTATGATCTGGTTGGTCCCAATTGTATTGAATTTACGAGTTAGTTTCGTGGGTTATTCGACGTAGCGAATGTCAAGCTGATGGTTCATCGAATTGTCTGCACTCTTGCTGGATAATTCTGGAGATGATCTTCTGCTACTTCTTTACTGGACTACGACTTCACTGCGACTTTTGACTCTTATGGTTGTTCTGGGCGCGACACTTTTTGGTATACGCACGGTTCATCGACATTACAAGTCAAGGTGTCTCAAATAAGCTTCGGCTTTTTTTGTATTTTACGCTTTGAAACTTTTCTCAGAGGGGAATTGTATTCGATTTGAAATCGCGGTTTTTATTCGCACAGTGGGCTCAACGTCAGCGAGAGACTCTCAAAAAAAAGTTGTGTTCAACAGCTGAAAACTGTAACAGAACTGATTCGTCGTCGTTTGCTGTCTTCAATTTATATTGCTCCGCAACGCGAGCAGTCGCAGTCACACTCTCACTCTTCCTCTGCCTCTTCCACTCTCTCTCTCTGTCACTCATTCTCTTACAGAGTCTGGCTCTCCCTTTCTCTCTGCCACTCTTGCGCACCCCGCTGTCCGCCATTCATATTGCTGCTTCGCCAGCTCTCTCGGTCCCATTCTCACTCACGCTGTTTGCTTCGTCTCTGCCTTCGTCTCGACCTCGGCCGTTGCTGCTGCTGTTGCTGCTGCTGCAATTGCGCTGCTCGGATGAGCTCGGGTGTGAGTTCGTGTCGGCACAATTCTTAGCAGAGATCGTAGGATGCCATCACCACAAAAAACACGCATGCATAGCCATCATCATACAACACTTAATATCCGGAGCAAGCGAATTCGAACTGGACCATCTCCACAGTGGCTATCTCATCGCATTTAGCATCTGTCCAATTCTCCAATTTAAGCTGCTCTTCGCAACTCGATGCTAATCCATTAATCTGTTAATCCAGTAATCAATAATTGGGTAATCTATACACAATCGAGTCGAGGTCGTTTCACAATATTCCGTTGTTTTTTATCTTTCGATAATGCATACACTTATTTCTTTTATCATAGGTTTGCAGTTCTACAGTTCGTTTGATATTAATATTAAACATATTTTTTAATTTCCTAAGTTTGTGGTTTTGAATTATAAGTTTTAACGTAGTACAGTTTCAGATAGAAAACTATACTATGTATTTATGATAGATAATAAATTAATCACGTTTTCCATGGGGTTTTTCTTAATCTATCCCCTATCATTTAATTGAAGTTTTTCCATCCATAATTCTTCTTTCTCCAAACTTCCACTATTATATTGATATTTTCATGTTCCAGATTTTTACTTTTCCATAAAACTTATTGTAAAAAGAATATAGTTGTAAAGTTTTATCGCTTTCGAAGCAGGAAACCTTGTAATACATTTATTTGAGGAATAATATTGTGATACAAGTTTCCTTAATCAACTTTTAAATTATTTTTTTGCCATTTAACCTATAATGGCATTATTAAATTCTAATTGGTTTCCCTAAGCTTTCAAAGTGGATTTGTTAACAAGAAACTTTAGGAAGTTGTATTTTCAATTATTTATGCATTCAGCTAACAACTTTAAATGTCGAATTCGAAATTTTTGTATAGGAAGATAGATTTCCTGAGGATTTCGAGGTACAGTTGCGAGCTAGACTCAAGGCTCTTGAATCTTTCGAATGCGTATTGCGTTGACTTGCTGACTTGACTCCGTTGACAACTGCAAGAATTCAAATATATGGCCAAGAGCTGCACTTGTGTTTAAGCTTCTTGCTCGCTTGTCTTTCGACCAGATTCGTACGTGAGAGGCGGCATGGCTTTAACATTTAGATGAAGCAAGCGAGGGACTGCGACGGGGGCAGGGGCAGGGGCAAGGGAATCAAGAATCGGCTGAATGCAAGGTTCCATTAGTCCGCGACCACCAAGTCGTCGCTCCACACACACACACACACTCTTCTCTCCTCTGTGTCTCTGCTGTTCTCTCCCGTTCTCTCCTCAGTCATCGCTCTGCATGCTGTTGTTCATTGCAATCAAGTGAGTGCCAGTTTGTCTGCTGCGATCGCTCGGTTGAGGGCAGAAACAACACAGTGTGTAACGTTGATTGCTCGATCCGACTTGTGGACGCTGCGGAGCGTGTTTTGGAGGGTGTGGGGATCAGGAACAACGTGTGACAGGGGAACTGAGGGCGACGGGGGACAGCAAGGGAGCCGCCACAATGGCAGACAGACTGGCAGCAGTCGCAGTCGTAGCCGCAGCCAATTCAAGAGATCGCGTGTTCGTTTTCCGCTGTGCTGCGGTTACGTGGATACCGACTGTGTCTCTGCGTCTGTAACGAGAGGCGGCAGGGGGGAAAGGGGGGAAATGGCAGCAATTGCTGGCCGCTTGTAGCTGGTTGCCAGTTGCTGTCGCTTGTCGTTTGTTGCTTGTTGCTGGGCGGCAGCCAGCAGCCAGATCTGAGATCGGGTCGCGAGTGTCGCGCGTTCTCTTTGCTGCCCGGATTGGCTGTTGGCTGGCTGTGACTAGTTTTTCTTTCTTTATTATCAGCCTCACATTGACAGCCAACAACGAGATGCAATTCTACAAGTAATATATATTTATTGCTCGTTACACAAATCGAGTTGCCCCCTTCCTTCCCCCTCCCCTTCCTCTCTTCCCATCTCCCCGCGATCTTCAGCGGCATATCAATTGATGGCATGAAAAATCGCACAGGTGCTGAATGACTCTTGTGTCTCGTGCCGGCCCTTAGACAACGCCGGCACATCTCAAAGGTAAGTAAGTTTCGCCCCATCTCACCCTCGTCACCTCTTCCCTTCCTAATCAGATGATAACGTAACGCAACGTAACGCTGACGTAAGAGAGACAAGTACATTTATGGCAATTAAGTCTAGATCATCTTCGAGGTGATGGTATTTCCTAGCGAAAGCAATTAAACTAATGTTCCGGAAGAGACAATTTGAAATCTGAATGCAGCTTAAGATAGGAGCAGATTGAGCTATAGATGTGGAGACAGATACATCAGGAGTGTGACTCAAATTAAGCTACAGACAAGCTACAGTTGAAGATATCTCCATTTGCTAATCGCGTCAACGAGCCATACATATTCATTAGCATTGCGAGCCGTACCAGCCTTTTTGGCAGCACCGACTTATCGATCTCATTTGGGTCTATCGCATTTTGATTAATGCCCCCCAGCTTATGATGTCAATTTCCTAGAAATCTTTGTGTGTGGGGCTCGAAGAAAGGTCGACATGATGGCATGATCGTGTCATTGTCTTCTGATCATACGATCATCGTAGCTTTTGTTTTATATTTTTCTTTTCTTTTTTTTTGTATTGGGTGTGGTAACAATTATTGCATCAGCCGAGAGGGGAGAGATGTACAAACTCTACACTCTACACTCTACACTGCTGCAGTAGAGCTAAATTGGCCCGCTTCAGCTAATGGCGATCACTCTCCACTTCTCGCTCTCTCTCTAGCTCTTTCTCGCCATCTCTTTCTCTAGCTCGATCGCTTAGTTTGCACTTTTCTTGCTAATTAACGGCTTCAGTCGAGACAGTCGAGACCGGAAGGTGCGAGGAGGGAGGGTACAGATGCTAAAACGGCTCATTCAAAGTCAGCAAACAGACAGGGGGGACAGACATTGAGTTCGGGGAAACGATAGTGCAACATGCAACTGCCAAGACCAGTCACAAACACACACACACAGACAGAGCAGTTGTCATGCTGGCATGTGAATTGCAGGTTGTACGAATCATCAAATGTATGAGTGTGTGAGTGTTTGCTATATACACTATCCATTGCACTGCACCGGGTGACGACGTGAGAAAATTCATGTACATGCCACAAATTGTGTGCCGTTTTCATGGAGATTGGTTTTTCTTTTTTTTTTCAAAGACTGACTTGACTTGCTCGCCTGGCAACAGCAAAAAAAAAAAAAAGAATCGACCTCGACCTCAAAGACGTCGCGACATCGTGCAAAGAGCTCGTGTCTTTCAAGAACGAAAGAAAAAACCCGCTGCCTGGGGAATTATAACGGAAGTACAACTCGGCTCATTTCCACTGTATTCTGATCTATTCATTTAGAATGGATTCAACAGGTTTCAGCTTTGAGGTTAGAAACCGACTCCACACTCACTGCAGCCATGACAGACAAAGTAAGTGAGAGAGAAAGAGAGACAAATGTCTGAACTTGCAAGTGGATTTCCCTTTCAAAGCCTGTCACAAGCTATGATATATCTTCAATTCTACGAACATTACTACGAACAATCCAAATCTTGTTCATACATATAACATATAGAAGTACTATAATCGCTATTGTGTTTGTATTGTGTGTAAGCAAAATGGAATGGAAAATTTATGAAACCACTGTATTTTTTTCGGCTTGTGGAAATTTTTCGAGTGCTGGCCGAGAAATCGAAATGAATTTCAATTATCGCTAATTGTTTAGTTGTTAGCATTAACAGCACATATGGTACAATATAATACAATATAGTATTATCATGCATACTATATTGTATTATATTGACTAACTAACTAACTAGCTAGTCTAGTATAGTCTAGTCGCAGTTGCAGTCGCAGTCGCAGTCGGCGTCACACTTCCTCATCTGCTCATTCATATTCATATTGTATTCTAATTTATCAATTAACCTATGGAGTGTGCCCATGTTAACACATGCATACACGCTGTCTGCGTATGTGTGTGTAGCTGAGTGTGCTTAGTGTGTTAGTGTTTGTAATCTGCTTTCCTTGCATTCTTGCATTGTGTGTGTTTTTTGTGTCTCTGGTTACCTTTTGTTCGTTGTGCAACAAGCAGAGCACCCAACACTAACACCAACAACGGACTACAACAACAACAGCAATGTGACCATCGACGACCACCACCGAAGTGAGTATCGACTCTAAACTCACTCGCCCAATTCAACGCTGCGATTGCATCAGCCATTTCAACTCTGTCGACGGCGACGGCGACGTCGACTGCAATTGAGCGGGCAAAAGGTAAAGCCGAGCATAACCCATAAGCCCTTGCCCTTGTCACGCTCTTTTTCACCTCTCACTCTCTTTGCTATGCGTGCGTGCTAGTGTTTGTGTGTGTGCCGATGAGTCAGCGTTCGAGTTAATCACAGCTTGGCAGGTGGCATTACCATACACACACAGTTGTTGGAAGCGAGGTTATGCGCTCGTATTAGGTTAAAGAGTAGACGGGATTCACGTAGGCAAAAACGATGGCTACGTCAGAGATGCTTCTAATAAAATCTTAATCCATGCCAATTAATTTGATTTATGGGAATTTCTTTGCCGTCTGCTTGAAATTTACGAGGAATTGCGACTCATTTGAATATTGTGAACTACCCACACATTTTGTGAATTGGGGTCCAAGCATGTGATCTCCATCTATAAAATAACAAATGTGGGGATGCGAGAGGGTTGGACCAACAAATAAGAAAAACAAAACTAAAGATCCAATGACGTATGTAGATGTTTTCAACTTGGCGCTATTATCAACGCAAAAGTTCAATAGAGCTTGAATAACAATTATGAGCAATATTGAGCAAAAAATATAAAAAAGGGGGCTCGTTGCTTTACACACACACACACACACATCGAGGACAGGGCCGTTGCTCACATTATAATCGAACGAGCCAAATACCACACAATTAACAATTTCTCTTAATTGGCAGCATACACAGATAGGCACACAATTGTCTATATTGATATAAAACATGCATACATACATATGTATTTTTATATCTATTTGTCTTTGTCTCCCATCCAGCAACATAATGAAAGATTTGCCTCTATCTATGCAATTGTATGTGTGTGTGTGTGTTTGGGTATCGTGAGCAAGAGCAACGTCACAAGCTAATTCGCCGCACTTGTCGCCGCAGCCTCACCCTTCGCCCATTTCGCCGCTTGGGGGCTCGTCTCTCTCGGTGTCGCCGTTGGGCCAGCGTCAACAGAGGCAGCGACGCATAAGCTATTAACACACACACTCGCACACAGGCACACACATAAACTAAGAGCGACGTATGCCTCCACTAAGCTGCCAGTGCCGCTGATTGCTCTTATGATCAAATGAGCGCATTCGTGCCTCTCTGTCTCTCGCTCTCTCTCTCTCCCTCTGACTGTCTCTGTCTCTCTTGATCGATGGCATGCAAATGCAAATGTCAAATGCAAAATGCAAAAGCGAATGCCGTTGATCCGCCAATCTACTCAGCCTACCCCCTCAACCGTGCACAATCTCTCGCTAGCGCTGTCTCGCTTCCTCCCTCTCAAGTAACTGTGACGCATTTGAACTCGTCCAGTGCTCCGCTTTGCTAATTCCATAACTGTCTGTCTGTCCCTGTCTGTATATTTGCGTGTGTGCGTGTGTACACTTGTACTCCATTGCGCTTTTCGCCTTCAATTTTTCATTTTGTTTAGGTTTTTTTTGCACTCTTTTCATTAAATAAATTGCAATTTATTACAAAACGATCTGATTATTAATTGCTTTTGAATTGATTTCGCTGGTCCGACTCGTTTGCCGTACCGCCCGGATGCTCTGATGGGGGGCAGCAGGCAGCGGGCAGAGCAGCGACTGCGTGACCAGCGCAACGTCAACGTCAGCAACAAGGCAGGCGTTACAGATTCTGTACTGCCTGTGCGCATGTCTCGAGGCGCACGTAGTCCAGCATCCAATTCCAATTGGAGTTGTAAATGACACTAAATGGAGCTGTTTGAGTCACCCACCAATTATGCAGATAAGAGCGCGGCAATTTCAATTTCGCCATTGATTGAAATTCGCCTTAATCGGATGTGAAATGTTACGTGGAAATGCAAATTGATAACATCCAAAAAAAATAAAAACAATCTCCAAAAGTTTGTTATTATTTCGAGACATTTCTGTATTCTGTTTTTGTCGTATCATTTCGCAGAATAGCCGAAATCTCTTAGCCAGAGGGTCTTGTATTTGTTTATACATACATCGGAGCATAAAAGCATTTGTCTGTTTATCTGAAACCCCTGAGAATCTCTGTATTTTGAAGGAATTCTACACAAACACAAGTCTTTTTCCCACTCGAGCAGACTTTTCGGCGTCAATTTTTCAGACTTCAACTGTATCTCAATCTTTATATTATCCCATATTCTACTCATAATACTTTATAAATAAAATTTTAAATACAAAATCTTTACTGTCAGTGTCAATTCGTGTCAGTTAATTATGCCCAGCGATAAGCTTTAGACGTCATGATTTTGTGAAGGCCTCGCTTTAGATTTTAATGGGTTATATTATATAAAAGTTTGTATATAATTACGATTAAAATGTGCAAATCACGATATTCTTCCAGACCCAATGGCAAGGCCTCAAACTACATTTATCAACTTTTCTCTACTGAAATCCAGATTTGTTGCCAAGTGATACCGTAATTATTGTTTGTTATCATGATAATATAATATTATAATGCATATATATAATTGTTCACTGACTCTATAAGACTATGGCAATGTGCAAAATTGTATTACACCTAATATATAATAACTTTAACGAAATCTTCGCTTTATAATAAAGAGAAGCCTCTTCAATGTTAAGCTTATTTGATAGATCTGAAACATTATGACGAAAAAACCCTTTTTACAGTGTGTAATCTTTGGCAACACAAAAAAAGCGTATTCACGTCGTTTAGCACTATTATCTGTCAATTTAAAAATAGGTAATATCAACGATGGTCCGAAAGTGTCGCGGACTTGAGGTGTCAGGTGTTTCTCTGGCTGACTCAGAGCCCAATCAATTACTGACCGATAGCCGCAATTATAATAAATTTGTTTATGATAGGTACTCACATGATTTTACTAGTTATTGGGGCAATAGTTAGTACATACCTGCATTTTAATTTTATTATATGTTGCGGTTTCTTTTGATAGTCGCTGCACTTTAATTTTCACTGAAGCTTTTCACTTGAACGTGCACTTTCGCTGAGGGAAATACCGAATTGTTTATAACTTTCCTCAAATGTATTTTTTCTATTTGAACGTTCTTTATTTTTGCGTATTCTCTCTTATTCTCGTTCGATACGAGTGAGATGTGATGTGATGTGATGACTGTTGGCTAGTGTTGTTACTGTTACTGTGTGGCGAAAGGTTGAGCGTCCATGCTTTTTATATCGGCCGCCGAATTCAACAAGTGCCGCTTGCTGCTCGTCAAAGCGACAGCAAATTGGTCGCCGCCACTCGGCTTATTAACAGTTATGGCGTCTGTCTCTGTCTTCGTCTCCGTCACATCATCGTTCTTGTCATGCATTAGTATTGGTGTTAACATCGGGATGGATGTGCGTGTACTTACACGAATACGCTTTATTGTATTTGTTTTGTATTTGTATTGGTATTGGATTTGCTCTCGTCGTTTCATTGTCGTCTCCGCCATCGTGTGATGCTGCTTTCAAAGTGTGCGTGTGTGTTTGTGCGTAAGTGTGGGTGACGATTTGTTGCGCTGGCTCCTTTGATTGAAAAAATGAATGCAAATTTATTTTGATATCACATTTTTTCATTAATATTCGCGTTGATATGCATTGTCGCTGCATGCGAATTGGCATATAATAAAATGGGTGCGCATTTATTTAGATATATTTATTTAATCCATTTGTAGCCTCAATCCATAATTCAAATACAGTTTTTTCTCGACATTAGCAGTTAACTCTATTTGCGAGCAGTTACAAAAATTTGCACTAGACTGTGCAGCGATCAAGTGTTGATTCACAGCCGGTATCGAAAGTTATCGAATGTTCGTTGACTTGGTTCCAAGTAAAAGGTTATCATCAGATTAAATTAAATGTTGAATCACTTTATATTTCAAGCAATTGGTTAATAAATTGCAACTCATGCACTACATTCTAGAATTGCTGGTCACTCTGAACATTTGTCGATGCACATTTATTTTACAAACGTCATCGGAGTCTATCGCACCTTCATCGTTCCTATTTTGCAACTAATCGATATAAGCAAAGGATCATTAGGTGTATCGAAAGCTTCCGATACCTGAAGTCTGAGTGAGTATTTCTACTGATGTATCGCTAGTGATATCGATACTGACATTGCCTGTTCTTTTTTGTTATGCCTATTCCTATTTGGGCTGTGTCCAGTAATTAGTGTTTGACTCTTGCGTTGACCCTTGTTAAGTTTCGGAGCATTTGAATTCGTTGGGCAGCAGCTGGAATGCTTTGGTTCGTTCAGCCTACGCGAGTTGCTGTGTTGCTGCTTGTGATTGTCCGAATTGAATAGCCAGCGAAATCTGCATTTCATTTGCGGCCCTCCACAAATCTCAAACGTAACCAGTTCCAGCTGGGGCGGAACTTCCGTTCCCACTGACTCTTCCCCCTCCCTGCACTCACAAAAAGGTAAGCTAGCTAAATGCAACTGCGGATCAATGGCTGCTGTGGACGTCACGCACTGTGTTAAGCAGCCCTGGGTTGCCAGGGCTTCGCTTCGGTGGCAGACCTGCTATGGCATTTGCATATGCCACACCCCCCGCGCGTGCCCCTGCCTCACAGCGTGTTGCAAATAAAGCTTAATTGATTCCGTGCCATAAATTGAAATGCACTCGTCGAAGACGAAGTTGAAGTTGAACCGTTAAATTCAAATGAGATTGCAACTGCAGTGTGCACTTTAAGTGCACTGCATGGCGAGGGGAAAGGGCTTGACATGTGCGATAATTGCCAAGTGAGCCAAGCACAGCAATCATCATCATAATGAGCTGCTAATCAATGTGCGGGGTCTTTGGGGTCACCACACACCCCAAGTTTTGCCTGGCAACAGACGCTGCCCTTAGACAAGAGAAGAGAAGACGAGACAAGACAAGCCCCGCTGTGCTAGCCCCTTGTTGTTGTCATTGGTCTGAGCCCTTCAGCGCCCACACAGCATCCAATTTGGCCATCATGGAATCCGCAATAAGGCTTCATTCGAATTGCCAGCTTGTCTCCAATTGATAACCATGCCGCCTACGCTTGTTGCGTATGGAGTCCCTACGTTTTCGTTCGTTCGTTGGTTTTTTTCGGCCTGGACTCCTTGGGGTCCCATCATCAGTCATCATCAGCGACCAATCAGTCAACAGCATGTCGTAATTAAATATACATAGTAAACAACAACGTGCAACAAAACTGATGCCACTTGTAGCATGTCCACGCACGTACTTCGCAAATTATTTATCAAATTGTTCGAAATTAATCCCAGCGCAAGTCATCAGAGCCGCGTTAAGCCTATTGACGGTTTTTTTTCGTATTTTTAGAATTTCTATAGATCTTCGTTGATTCCCTCAATTTATTCCTTTGTTGACAATTTTGAAGCATACTTTTAGGGGCAGCTCATGCAGAGCACGCAGCTTGACTCGATACGATGTGATGCGATGACTTGAGCTGAGCATCTTGAAGCAGAGTTTACACAAAGACACATTGGCTATTTATAAACTAATCAAATTTGTTGTTTGCAGTGATTCGAATTTAAATTGCAACACACCAAATAGGCTATAAATCACCCAATTTTCTATTTGCGATTTTAAGCTTGTAAAACTTGCCACAACATTGAGCTCCAAGATGCTTTCACAATTTTCTTCTTTTTTGTTAACATAATAGAAAAAACCCAGCTAAGCCACAAATGTGCCATCAAAATTGGATGTTTGTAAGTATTAAAATGGTTTCTATTTTATTTATAGAAATAAATTAAATTAGGGCTCTATTAACATTTAACTACTTGCTAAACTTTAAAAGTCACACACTAAAGATACCTCACTTAAGTAAAATGGACAGAAACCTTAATTTATAAAATATTGTAAATATTTATAAAAAAAAATATTTAGATAGTAAATAATACTCGAGAGGAATTATATATTCCGATTCCGATGCTTAATAGTTCCTGTATACCCATATGAAACTTTCTGAACTCAAGATAGATTTTTTACTGCTTTTATAATAATAAAATTTTGAATAAGGACAAAGAACAAATGTACCATAACCAAATATTGACAGAACAAAAATTAAGATCGGATATAATGATTGAGATATATATGTACAAATTATTAAGGCTTTGCCATAACAACCAATCTCTTTCCTCTACAAGTACTCCGCAACTACAACTTTTTACTATTGTAAAATTTTTTTTAATTTTAAAAATATTCCAATCGTATATTAAAACTGTTAAATTTGATTAACCTAAATATACATCAAAGAATTTTTTTTAGTACATTAAATCGATAAGCTATTTTTTGGCAACCTCGTCATCTATAAATAAGAAACAAGTAAGAAAGTTACAGTCGAGTGTGCTCGTCTGTGAGATATCTGCTACCCAAATTTAATAAAGCCAAAATATTGCGGTATCATTTTCAAAATATACCGAAAATACTAAAAAAAATATACCGAATGATATGTTTGGTATATCGATATAGTACACCATTCAAAATATACCATAGACGGCACAATGTACCAGATTGTCGGCCAAAGCAACTCAGACCCCTAGTAAGCAGGCGTTTTTGTCCATACAAAAGTATCTCTTTAATAACTTTAATAACCACAATTTTTATCTGATCGCAATCAAATTTTCAGGATCATAACTACTATAGTAATTATTGTATAAACCAAAATTCCAAAAACAACCAAAAACTCTAGCTTTAAAATTACGCTTGTTATTCGATTTTTTTGATTTGCGGGGGCGGAAGTGGGCGTGGCAAAAATTTGAAACAAACTTGATCTGCGTGCAAACATAACAAATGCTGTCGAAAAAAAATTATAGCTCTATCTCTTATAGTCTCTGAGATCTAGGTGTTCATACGGACGGACAGACAGACACACAGGCGGACATGGCTATATCGTCTCGGCTGTTGACGCTGATCAAGAATATATATACTTTATAGGGTCGGAGATGCCTCCTTCTACCTGTTACATACATTTCCTGCCGGCACAAAGTTATAATACCCTTCTACCCTATGGGTAACGGGTATAAAAACTGAAATTTATAAACGTACAAACTGTATTGCAAAATAAAATAAGAACTTTGAAGTTACTTATTTATTAAATTATGTATATCCGCTCAATGAAGCTCTGCAAATGACAATAATTTCAATTTAATGTTAAATTCAGAAATTTTTCAAAATAAATTTACTTTATTTATCAAAGTGCACATATATTAGCGAACGGTGCTGTAAGCTATCAAAACATATGCCTAAAGCTTACTAATTAGCGATTTTACCAAAGCTTTCATTCAACTGCTCAACGGAAAAGTAGCGGTTATTAAAAAGCTTCAACAAGCCTGCTGACGTACCCATAAAGAAAAAAGTTTGTACTTCCACAAGTGATAAGTGATCAAACAAATTATTAAATCATGAATCTCGTGGTGTTCTCGTTCAAAACAACAAAAATAATATAAAACTGACTGAAAAAATAGAAATTTATTGTGAAAACTACCGATCCAATCCGGTGGTTCAAGAAGACGTCTGCGGTTCATTTTCACAGGGTGTATGCGATGGCATAACCAGATGGCAAAAGCTCTGCACGCGCTATCTCTATCTCGCCTGTTCGCCAGTCGTCAAAGAGACGTCGTTGCAGTAAGTGAGCACGCTTATCGCTGAGCTTTCGCTTTCGCTTTGAGAATTGAGAATATTTTTCAAAAGCACTCGCAACAAGTTGTTGATCTGAGGCACAATGAACTGCTACAGTCGCCTAGCGCCGACCATTCGATGGAGCCGACTCCAACACCACACTCAACAGGCCATACTCAACGAGCGATACCCGGTCCGCCAGATATCCAGTACACAAGTACACTTCGATAGACATGAGTGAGTACAAGAACTAACAGCCAAATCAATAATTTATAGCAATAGTATTAGCTTTTGCTTGGTAACCCAAAACAGGTACCAAAGGCTGATTACTATTCCAGGAATCGACATAAAATCGTATAGATATCTATAAAAACGAAATAAAACAAATACAATTAGCATGATTAGAGGCCGGGGAATTAAGCACGTATACCACAAAAAAAGTGTATTTAACTATGGCATCAGCTTTTAATACCCCTTGAAAGTAGCTTACGAAAAGAGGTGTGACGACTTATCGAGTTGAAAAAATAAATAATTGCTGGCATTACACAAGAAGTGAAGGAAAATGCATTCAGCAACAGCTGACTATGATTGTTCCCCTTTGTTTATACGAATTTGTATGTACAAATTATATTGTTTTTCCTAAATACTGTACTTTTGCTGTGGGTAAAGACTCAAGTTTAGTCTTAGCAAAATTTCTGAATTGTATTTGTTTTGCAATTTAATCTTTATTTATTTTTAGCAATCAATGAAATCTAAATCTATGTAGTAGAGATTTTTATTGCAGACTGTGTGTTTTGTAGTGATTGCTTTTAGCAGAGGGTATGTTCTAGTCGATCAGTTTTCATTTGCGTTTTACATTTTAGTGTCAAATATAACATTTATCTATTGATCTGCAATTGAGCAGGATTGTAGATGCTCTCATCGATCACAGGCTAATAACTTTTTGATAAGTTTCACTTGTTCTATGTTTTATACGGTTTTACTTTGGATTTTCCGAATTTATCGATCACAACTTGTTCAATGGACTGCTCGCATTGATTACAGGGTATTTTCTTATTGTTAAGTTTAACATGTTTTATGTTTTATACGGATTTGCGTAAAATTTATCGAATTTATCGATATCAAATTGTTAAATAGACTGTTCGAATTTTTTCTAGTTGTCCATTTATGGATTCCGAATCGATAAATATGGAAAATATATGTATAATACAATTTAATTAATCTATTAATCCTCAATCCAACTTGCTTTCTCTCCCAGCTGTAAGGTGCTGGTGGTGGGCGGTGGTAGTGGTGGTTGTGCGTTGGCCGCCAAGCTATCATCTCGCCTGGGCAAAGGGCAAGTGATCGTTCTGGAACCAGCCGAAGTATGTTATCGCAGTTATCGAAGAGTTATTCCAGACTTATTGAAATATTCTTTTCTCATGCAGAGACACTATTACCAGCCGATGTTCACATTGGTTGGCGGTGGAATGAAGCGCTTGGAGCATTGCCATAAGCCAATGGCCGAGGTATTGCCCAAAAAGGCAAAATGGATGCGTGAGGCTGCCTGCGAATTCGATCCCGATAACAATACGGTCAAAACATCCGGTGGCAATACTATCAAATATGATATGTTGCTAATTGCCACCGGACTCCAACTGAACTACGAAAAGGTAAGAAAAATGACTTCTCCAATGGAAGCCAATCCTTTATATATTTTTTTTATACTCCTTTTTAGATACCCGGCTTGGAGAAGGCTCTGTCTGTACCCGATGGCAATGTCTGCTCAATTTACTCGCCGTTGTACGTGGAGCATGTCTTCGATTGCTTGCGTAAGATCAGCGGTGGCAATGCGATCTTCACCTTTCCCCATTGTCCTATCAAGTGCGCGGGCGCACCTCAAAAGATCGCCTATATAGCAGAACACTATTTCCGAAAGGTAAGCTCCTGATTTTACTGATAGCGATATCTGCCGACTTTCTTCACACTCGAAATTTGCAAATTTATCATATGCAACAAAAATCAGATTTTGATAAGAGTTCAATTTTATTGTTGGGTTATAAATCCAAATTTTATAGGAGCAATAACATTATTAACCCGTAATATAAAATGGTTTTGCACTAAAATCGGAATTCCCAAAAATGATCGTATATGCAATATTGGATTTAATCACATTTTTCTTACCTGTTTCAGGTTGGTAAACGGGATGACATCAGCATCACCTATAATACATCTTTGCCAGTGCTTTTTGGTGTGAAACACTATTCAGATGCGCTGTGGCCGATAATGAAGAAACGCAACATAACGGTAAACACTTGTCGTAACTTAATTGAGGTTAAACACGAACAGGACATTGCTGTTTTTGAGAACGTTAACCAACCCGGTGAATTATACGAGGAGAAGGTACATACACTGCTGCAAAATCGCAATCAATTCATATTTATGAATATTTTATTTGTCATTAGTACTCAATGTTGCATGCTGTGCCACCAATGAGTCCACCAGATGAATTGACGCGTTGCAAGCAGCTGGTGAATGACGATGGCTATGTGGATGTCGACAAGTTTACGCTGCAACACGTCAAATACAAGAATGTGTTCGCCATTGGAGACAGCTCCTCGACACCTAATTCAAAAACAGCAGCAGCTGCAGGTAATTCAATTTATGCTGATTATATTGACTGATTAAATGACTGTTGAACTTCTTTTTACAGCCGCACAGTCACCGGTTGTGTTCGACAATATGATGGCTGTAATAGAGGGAAAACCCCTAACTGGTTCCTACGATGGCTACGCATCGTGTCCACTGGTCACCGGCTATCACACCTGCATGCTGGCTGAGTTTGATTATAGTCTGACACCGCTGGAAACATTCCCGGTGGCCCAAAATAAGGAGCGATATTCCATGTTTATCATGAAAAAAGACTTTATGCCGGTGCTCTACTGGAAACTCATGTTGCCCGGCTATTGGAATGGCCCAGCTCTCATGCGTAATATGTTATCTGTGTTCAAAAGCAAAAAACAGAAGTAAGGTCATCCCCTCAAATTAGAATGGATCATCTGGTTTATCTCTTAATGTCCAACAGAATTTCAATTAACTATAAATTTTTCAATCAAGATGTTTATTCGTATCATCTGTGAATTGCTTGCTAGTTTTACTTGTACACATAAATTGTCTACCAAAAAAATAAATGCTCTAGAATTTGAATTATAACGACCTTTCAAAGCTGTTAGTTAACAGAACTATGTTATTTAGCATTAAGTGTAACATTGATATGGTTGCACTGTGATTGACACAATAACAATAAGGAAGGCTCAAAACAGTAAGTGCATCTCAAAATAATATTAAATAATTCATTTATTAAAAAGACCAAAATATTTTATACTAATATGATTTGGCGGAATATCAAAAATTTGGGGCGCAATTCGAATGCTACGCACTTCGGAGACACGTAAAGTTGGATGCGATCGCAATTTTGTTATTTAACAGAGTACTTTCTGGTATTAAAGTATTGTAATATACTAGATACATTTGTGCTATTGCTTGAATATGTGTGAAAATATGTATAAGTAAGACATTAGATTGATTTTTTTTTTTGATTAAATCAAATAGAGCTGCTCAAAAAGTTAAAAGCAACACCAATGCACTTCATAAAGTGTTAGCAACTAGTAGTTTTTTCTCAACATAAAAAGTGTGTTTAAAAACATTACATGCGGTCACACTTGCTCTGCAGCATAGCGTGGCGTCTCTTTGGGCGCAGCAATTTGAAGCTAACGATCGGAAAAAGTGTTTACTGAAAAACGAAAAACTTAGTGGTCAGCTGTAAAACAAAAAAGTGTCAAAATGAAAGCCGCCATGTAAGTCAAAAATAATAATTTATTGCAAATAGCAACTGAAATGAAAAGGACATTTCAATACAGGGCCCGAACGCCGATGCGTCCCCCGAAAACGCCGCGCGCAGCTCCGATGCCGTCTGGGCAGGCGCCACCGATGACCGAAGGGAAGCGACGTGACTTATCGGGTGGCAAACAACAGCCACAGCAGCAGGATCCTGTTAATGTATTTTGCCGCGTTAGGCCGCTGGCATCCGATGGCGATCTAACTTGTATGCGCGTGAAGAATTCCACAACAATTGCGGTCAACTCGCAGGATCAGCACAAGCTTCTGCAGAATGGCGCTCAGCGTGAAATGCAATACATATTCAAGCACGTCTTTCAGCCCGATGCCACGCAACAGGATGTCTTTGCATCCGTCGCCCAACCGCTGGTCGAGAATCTGGTGCGTGGTCGCAATAGTTTACTTTTCACATACGGCGTCACAGGCAGCGGTAAGACGTACACGATGACAGGAAATTCGCGACATCGTGGCGTTATGCCTCGCTGCCTTGATCTGCTTTTTCGCACCATCTCCGATTATCAGGCCAAGAAGTTTGTCTTCAAACCGGATAAATTGAATGGCTTTGAGATCCTGTCGGAGGAGGATGCACTGCTCGAGCGGCAGCAGGAAATGAATCAACGCTTTGCAGGGACCGGACGCTTTGCGTTTCGACGCAAGGAGTCGGATCCCGAAATCGCATCACAAGCCTCCGTGGAGCCAACGCCGCTTTCAGTGCTGGATGAGGACAACATGTATTCGGTGTTTATAACTTACGTAGAGATGTACAACAATAGCGTCTACGATCTCCTCGAGGATTCGGGCATACAGAAGTAAGTATTAAATCGATGAACTCGTGTAACAATGTTAATGCCAATGCTTTCATTTAGATCGTTGCAGTGCAAGATCATACGCGAAGATGCCAATCATCAGATGTTTGTACACGGCGTCACTGAGGTGGAGGTGAAGACAGTCGACGAGGCACTCGAGGTCTTCCAGATGGGTCAGAAGCGCAAGCGCATGGGCAACACGGTGCTCAATGCGGAGTCGAGTCGCAGTCATTCCGTGTTCAACATACGTCTCGTCCAGGCGCCCACTGATTGCCAGGGCGAGCACGTTGTCCAGGACAAACAGAACATTACGGTCAGCCAGCTGTCGTTGGTGGATTTGGCGGGCAGCGAGCGATCGTCCCGTACCAAGAACACCGGCGTGCGGTTGCGCGAGGCAGGCAACATCAACAATTCGCTGATGACGTTGCGCACGTGCCTCGAGTATCTGCGTGAGAATCAACAACAGTTGGGCCCCAATCCGGTGGCCAAGAAGATACCGTATCGCGACTCGAAGATCACGCACATGTTCAAGAACTATTTCGACGGCGAGGGACAGGTGTCGATGATTGTGTGCATCAATCCACGCATCGAGGATTATGACGAGAACATGGTAAGTAGTTTTTTTTTTCTTTGAAAGATCGGTTGTAGTTTTGAATTAGAGCTGCAAAATGGTTTTGAACTAAGCGTGAACAAAGCAAATCATTCAAATTACAACCTCAACGGAAGCTTGGCTTTATCTAAAATTTGTGTGATTCATTACTGAGGAAACTATCAGCGCACAGCTCAAAACGGCAAGAGTTGGGATGCTGATGTGTTTTTACATTTCAGCATTTATATCATTAGAAGGAGTTTATGAATCTCAAACTAGTTTAAATCCCAAATAACAAATAATCTGAAAACTTGGTATTTAATTGTTAAGCAAATAATACACAAACCTTAGCAAGTGTTTTAACCAGTGCTTATCTAAGAAGTGGACCAATTGCAGCTTTTAAACATGTCAGCCTTTTTTTATATATTTATTTATCATTTCTTTTTATTTATTTGGACGTTGACGTACTAACGGCAGTACCATCAAGTGGCCCAGCGATACCAAGCACGGGCTTGTTGACGCGCGGACAAAACAAAATAAATTTGTGAACAGCATGCATTAAACGAAAGCCGCGAATAAATATTAAAAGACGCTGGACAGCTAATTAAATTAAATTAAAAATATGTTAGAATATATGTAAAATAAGATAAATAACAATTAAATACTCGATAAATAAGCTAATAATAAGGTTTTAAGCATAGGAATAGATTTACTAGAGCAAACTACGTTATTAAGATTATTATAGTTCACACACAGAATACGGAAGGGATTATGGCAAGCAAAGTTAGTAGATCTACGTGAAATGAGAAGAGGAAGAAAATTCCTAGTGATCCTGACAGGAACTGCAAAACTAATTTGACTTAACAGCTCCAAAGAGTCTATTTCACCATTAATTAGTCTCTGTATAAAAACAGCACCTTGCATAGTTCTGCGGTCAGAAAGAGAAGGAAGGTTTAGTAATAAAAGTCTACTGCGATACGGTGGTAATCTAATATTAGGATTCCAATTTAAACTACGAAGAGCAAATAATAAGAATTGTTTCTGCACCGATTCAATCCTATCTTGATAAACCCTATACTGGGGATTCCAGACAAGAGATCCGTACTCAAGGATAGGACGAACCAGTGAGACGTATAAAGTCTTAGTGATATAGGGATCATTAAACTCTTTCGACCAGCGTTTTATAAATCCCAGAACGCCCATGGCCCTATTTACAGCAGACAGAATATGTTTATCGAATTTTAGTTTTGTATCAAGCAGAACCCCTAAGTCATTCACACCTTCAATTCGCTCAAGAGGAGTATCATATAACACATAGTTATTTAACTGGGAAGAACCCCTACAAAAGGTCATAAATTTACACTTATTGCAGTTGAGATGTAACATATTTACTCTGCACCAAGATTCTAAACGATTAAGATCACATTGTAACAGTGAGCTCGCAAGACTATCATTAAATGTCAGGCAAAGCTTAACGTCATCGGCGTACATAAGTACACGGGAATGCTCAATAACAGAAGGAAGATCATTTATGAACAAAGTGAACAATAGAGGACCCAAATGACTGCCCTGGGGCACACCAGAAGTGACTTGAACACATTTAGATACAAAACCATTATAATAAACATTCTGAATTCTGTTGGAAAGGTATGAGGATATCCACTCAATCAGGTTATGAGGAAACCCTAAAACATTAAGCTTATACAGTAAGAGGTGATGATTAACAGAGTCAAAAGCCTTACTAAAGTCGGTGTAAATAACATCCGTTTGCATTTTATTCTCGAATCCTTTAATTACAATAGAAGAGAACTCCAATAAGTTAGTAGAAGTGGATCTAGACTTCACAAACCCATGTTGGTAAGGTGAAATTATAGATTTACACAGATGTTGCAGTTGAGAAGTTATAATTTTTTCAAATGCTTTCGGAATCGCAGACAATTTAGATATACCGCGATAATTTTGAACTTTAGATTTGCTCCCTTTTTTCAGGATAGGTATAATGTATGATTTTTTCCAGATTTTAGGAAAAGAACATGAGTTAACGGATAATTCAAACAATTTAAAAAGCGGTTTACAGATACTACCAGCACAATACCTTAGCACACAACTAGGTACTCCATCCGGACCAGCCGAAAAAACAGGTTTTATAGCCAATAGTTCCGTTAAAATAGAGCTTTCAGTAATTAAAGGACCAAAAATACAATTAGATGAATTTAACTGATAAGGATAAGAAAAGGAATTTTGAGAACTTGGGACAGAATATGTCGTTTGGAAAAAGTCCGCAAATAAATCGGCAACATCATGACCATTAGATACTGTCATATTTTCCAACGACATAAATGCTGGTAATGACGCGGATCTACGCTTCGAGTTAACGAAGTCGTAAAATCGCTTTGGATCACGCTGAAATCTTATTCTGCACCTACTCAAATAATTATTATAGCACTCATTGTTATGAGTGCGAAAAGCAGCTTGAGCAACAGAATAACGGAAAAAATCAAAAGAAGAGCCAGTTCCTTTGAATTTTTTGTAAAGTCTCGACTTACGATTTTTTAAATTCGATAGTTTCTTAGTAAACCATAAGGGTTTATCAGACAAATGTGGAATACTTGATGGAACACAAGCATCAAATAGCGAGTTTAAAGTAGAATAGAAAAATTCAACCGCTATATCCAAGTTTGTAGACAAAGAAAGTTGGGACCAGTCAGTCTGAGATATAAGCAGAGCAAGTTTCTCAAAATCGGTTTTACGAAAACAACGAGAAAGCTCACCACAACGTACACTCGACTCTGACGCAATAAATGGGAGCTCCAACATAATTTCTAAAGTGGGATGGTAAGGGTCTTCAGGGGAAGATATAGGAGATATTCTCGATAGAGAACATGACTCTGGGTCTAAAACAAAAATAAGGTCTAGAGACCTGTTTAAGCAATTTGGAATACCGTTAATCTGAGACAATGATACCCCGAATAGACTATCAATAAAAACATGGGATACAGAGGGGCAAAGTCCATTTAGATTCTCGGCGGAATGCCATGACACCCCAGCAATATTAAAATCACCAAGGACTATAAAGTGATCACGATTAGAAAGCATATTAGAAATATTATTAATAATAGAAAAATGAGCTAAATATAAAGCATCATCTGAAGCAGGGGGGATATATGAGCAAGAAATAAAAATGTTAAAACTACCAAAGGATAATCTAACAGCCACTAGCTCAATATCAGAAGTGTGCTCAATCAACTCTGAATTTAATTGAGCATCTACTGCAATTAAGACCCCACCACCGCGACGTACCTTGCGGTCACGTCTGTATACGGAAAATCTACTAGAAAAGATTTCCGTATCAAGGATGTCATTTTTTAACCAAGTTTCAGTAAAGGCAATGACATTAAAAGGGAAAGATACACTATTTAAATATAAGTCAGTAAGTTTACTACAAATACCTCTTACATTCTGGTAGCCAAGAAGTAAAGAGGATGTTAGTTTTTTGAACTGACAGACATAGAAGAAGGCTTTGAAATCGGTTTCTTGCCACTAATAGGAAGAGAAACCGGAGAACGATTTTTCTTTTTAGCAACAAATTCTTTAACTAATAGGTGTTCCGGCCAAAACTCTTTACTGCACATCATGCTAAATTGTTCAGCCGGAACACTTATTTTAAAAGACGAAATCTCCCGTTCATACGAGAAATTAAATTTATCTACTTTAACCCTGGCTTGGGATTTAGACTTAATATAAGCCCGAACATCATCAGATGTCGTATCAGGGGAAAGCCTTGAGACGAAAATCTGCTTAAGGGGAGGCACCGCAACTAAAGTGTTGCGGACAACTGAGGTAGGAGCTGGAGGCGAGTCTTCTATCGTTACAGCACTAACAATCTCAACAGTGGATGGTGATGGTTGAATTTCTTCAACCGTCTCCATCTCAGTCGACAACAAAATCGAAGCCGGAGCAGGAGACTCCAATCTTAATGACGTAATGTCATGATCTGGAACATCCAGGGCTACCGAAGGTTATTATCATATTTATCATATTCAATTACTGAAAATACATTTATTTATCATATTTTTGTTTAATTATTTATCATAGATCATTTTAAGTTACCTTTCTTGATTCAATTACTGAACATATTAGAAGTACTTGCTGTTTTTAAGTCCTGCTTTTATTAATGCTCATTGACTCTCATATCTTCCTCTTTACTCTTTCACAGCAAGTGATGAAGTTTGCCGAGATGACGCAAGAAGTGCAAATAGCGCGTGCCACACCCATAAAACCAGACTTGGGCCTGACGCCCGGACGTCGCAAGGCCAACAAATTGTTCAAGATTGCGGTGAACAATCTCAACGAGCTTGGCATACCCGAGGCCAAACAGCTTGAGATGGATGTGGGACTGGTGTACAGTTTGGGTGCTGATTTCCCCAACTACCAGATGGATAGTCCCGAGACGGAAAGCAAGATACAGGAACTAATGGAGTACCTGGAGCAGCGCATCGATAAGCGACGCAAACTTCGCGCCAACATGGACTTAAAATGTGAGTTAAAAAGCATATAATCTATTTTGGCACTTGGAATAACGAATGTGTTTTGTAGGCGACAATTTCCGACAGCTGCTGATGAACTTAGATCGCGACAATTTGCAGCTGCGCACGGAGCTGGCTTCGCTGAAAGCCGTCTACAAACAGGAGCGCGATCGTAGCGCTGCTCTGGAGAACAGAGTGCGCATTCACGAGAGCTCCATCGATGTGCTTAACAATACGGTGAGCAAACGCGAGCGACAGATACAGGAGCTGACGCATAAGCTCAATGAACAGGAGCAACTGCTTTCGCAAAAGGAGCAGGAGAAGGAGAAGCAAAAGAAAAAGTTCAACTCTAAGCTGGCCGTCGAGTCTGACAAGAATAAGCGAGAGTTTGATCAGAAGCTGCGTGAGCAACGGGCCAAAATGCAGGAACGCATGCGCATCAAGGACGAGAAACTGCGACTGGTGTCCAACATACTGCAGTCGGAGGATGTGCCCAGTCTGCCGCGTTCCCAGAGCTCCGAAGATTTGCTAAATGACAAGAACCGCGATCGCGACCACGATCGTGGGGCGTTCACAGCGCGCACAGAGTCGTCGGTGCCGCCAACGACACGGACTGACATCTATTGCACACCTCGCCACGTAAGTCGATACCGTAAATCATTTAGGAAAATACATTGTAAATATATCTCGTTTTTTAACAGGGCTTAGCTGCCGCCAACAATCGCCATCGACGTTCGCGCTCTGCTGGCGACAAGTGGCTGGAGCATCGTGCCGCCAATCCGGTGCCATTGGGCACCATTATGCAGCCGTATCTAAAGAATCGCAAGTCGGTTACCAAGCTAACCGACATGAAGCAACTGACTGACCATGGTGCCACCAAATACTGCCTCGTCTCCCAGGAGGCGGACACCGATGGCGATGTGGAGACAAAGCTGTACAAGGGCAATGTGATTCCCACCTGTGGCGGCGGTGCCCAGGTTGTTTTTGAGGATGTCGAGTGTTTGCGTCAGAAGTCGCCAGTTCATTCGCCCACCAGGAAACGGCCAAGCAACAGCAATTTGTCAGCATCCGCCTTTGGTGGCCCATTGCCCAGCACTGGACTCACGTCCGTCCAAGATGTCGCCTCACGTTGCAATCTCGGCATCGAGGGACACAGCAGCAAGAAGTCCAAGATCTAAGGCTAGATCTGTTTAATTTTTCGTAATTTTTCTATTATCACAAAGAACATTCGAAAGTGTTTTTTGCTTGCAGTTAATTAATTCATGTATATTATACTCAATTTCGCAAAAAGTTGAATCGCAAATGAAGTGATTTGTTTTAAGTTTACACACTCAATAAAGAGAAGTCCATCATATTGAATTTTCAATTGAATTCGATGTTTACAAACGCCAATTGTCATTTATTATTCATATACAATTTAATGGAATTGTGAAATGAAACTTTCAACTTGAGAGGGGAAAATGCAGCTGGATCCAACGATTAAGAAAGTAAACCAAAGGGCGCAACTTTTAGAATTACTGCATTTATTGTTACGATTATTATGCCATAAAGTATTTCATAAATTATTGTGTAGAGTAATTCGCATACATATCCATGTTTTGTAGCTGTAACCCCCGGCCCCACCCGCCCTTTATTTCGTTTCGTTTTTGTTTGTTTTTCATAACCCCGCTCCATTTTGTTTATTTTACGGTTATCCCGATGCATTTGTGATTTGCATTGAGAGTGTGTAGAAATATATCGTATATCGAATTATCGCTTATCGTGTTATTGGCCGATTTGATGCGGTTTTGTAATCAAGTCTGTTGTTTGTTCAGAAAACGAAAAGAATGTAAACAAACATAAAATCACATGCACATGCATTTTTATATAACTTTATTTGTATTTTCTTCTTTTTTTTTAACTATTATTCCTGCGTTTATTCAGATTTATGCTTAAATTTGTAGATTAATTTCAATTACTAATAAATCAGTCTATAATTAAAATATATGTTCGCTTAATGCTTTTGTGTTTGTGTGTGTTTTTGTTTTTCTCATTTTTGTTTTTTGTGTACTTGTGTGTGTGTGTGTTTGAGTGTGTGAGTTGCTCCCCCAAATGAGTACCACGGAATACTTAACTCTTTATATATATAGATATATGTAGATGTATATAAGACGTCTTGTTCAAGTCCTTCATCGGACTCTGCAGGCAATTCATTAAATTAAGGGGAAATTTTTGTAAGCTTATACCAACATACAATTTGAATGGAGCTCCCCATTTGGAAGCCTAATTTTTTTTTAACAAAACATAAAAATTGAAGGGGAAGAATCAAATACATTATGTGGGTGTATTATGTATAAACAAAAACAGATTGAACGAATTGATACCACAACAGAATAGAACAGAAACGACAACTCAGGTGGAAAACCAAATATGATCTAACTGCATTATTAACATTAGCATATCTCAATCAATCAATCAATTCAATTAAACAATTTAATCAATATAAAGCTGTTGTTTTGTTTTTTGTTTCTTCATAAAGTTTCGCGTTCATCGCGACACGGAACAAAACTTGTATAAGTGTATGTGTATATATACTTCTTATATGTATATATGCATAATACGTATGGATGTATTTATGTGCATATAGTATGTTGTACCGCTTACTTCGACTTTCAATGCGAATTTGCATGCATATATGTATGTATGTATTATGTATAAGTGTGTTTTTGTGTTATCAATAAGAACTAAGAAGCAAAAATTATGCTATTGTGGAAACAAATTTAGGCTATAAAGCAACGCATTTGAAACAAATTATAACATTGAAAACATTACACGCGCGCACTCACAACCCAACTCCCCGTGTATGTGTATGTGTGTGTTGTGTGGTGTATTTGTGTTGTGTGTGCAGCTGCATTTGTTGGCAAGGCAAGCAACGATAACAATCCGATTATCGATAATAGATAGACGGGTCATCTCCGTGTATGTGTGTGTGTTCTTATGTGTTGGCATTTCGATGAGTATATGTGTGTGGTGTGTGCGTGTGTGTGTGTTTGCAATGAATCTCTCGCCTCCGACGGGAACTTTCCGAGGAGCTCAAGCGATTGGTGGCCCTGGCTTTTGCGTGTATCATAACATAGAGTAGAGTGCGCCTTTCTTTGCTGCTAACGAATCGCAACTTGAAATGGAACAGATCTTCGCACAGATCCTATGAGCACTTCACACAAGCGCCCTCCACATCAAAGTCCAAAACCATCAACTTTGTTTCCTCGGTGCCATTGCGCGATCCTACCGCACAAATCAGCTTTGTATCATTTGCTCTGCATTTAAAGAAAAATTTGTTTAAGTACACATTGAAAATGTTGTGGAAAGCGTTGAACTCACCTTATGCGCCACACAACGCCGCCGGAACCACCCGAATCGAGCGCCACCAGATTGCGTATGAATTCGCCAGTCTTGACGTCCCACAACTTAACGGTGCCGTCATCTGAGCTGGTCACCACAAAGCGTGTATTGAATTGCAGGCAAGTGACAGCGGATTGATGCTTGTTTGGACCTGTAAATAACGAAAACAATTAGTCAGGGAGTCAATCAATTAGTTACCCAATCATTCAGTGAGCTAAACAAATAGTGTAGGGAAATAAACAAGTCCGTCATTTTGAGGGGCAATCAATCAAGTAGCTAATCAATCAGTCAGTAATTCAATTGGTAAATGAATCAATCAAATAATTAATTACATTTTCAATCACTTAGTCAATCAATTAGTTAGTAACATAAAAGCGCCAAACAATAATTCATAGACAATCAATCAAGTTGTTGATTGAATAAGTTCAACCAGTCATCAGTCAGTAAATTATTTAGTCAATTACGCAGACTGTCAATCAATTAATCAGTTATCCAATCATAGGAAGTCAAGCAATTAATCGACCATTTAGTAGTCAATCAATCAATCCGACAGCCAATCAATGGATCCACAATTTAGTAGTCAGTCATTAGTCAATCAATTAGTTAGTTCATCACCATTTAGTAGTCAATCAATTATTCAGACAGTCAATCAATTAAGCAGTCAGCTAATCAAAGAACGTCAAGCATTAGTCTACCATTTGGTAGTCAATCATTGATCAATTGATCCACCATTTAGTTGTCAATCATGCATCAATCACTCATTCGGACAATCAATCAATTTATCAGTTATCTCATCAGGCAATTAGTCCACCATTCAGACAGTTATTCAATCAATCAGATAGCTAATCAAAGAACGTCAAGCAATTAGTCCACCATTTAGTAGTCAATGATAAGTCAATCAATCAATCAGACAGTCAATCAAACAGTACTTACCCGATAGCGTTTGCAGACACTGCCCCGTTGTGATGTCCCACACTTTAACGGTCGAATCAGCGTTGCCCGAGACGAGAATATTCTGACGCAGCTCCATTCCCGAGGTGAGACTCTGATGGCCCATCAACGTGTGCTTGCAGTTGCCCGTCTCCACGTCCCACACACGTATCGAGGTGTCCAGCGAGCCAGAGACGACATGAACGCCATCAAACTGTAGATACGTTAAGGTTTAATCAAAATTGAATGTTGATTTATTCAGTATGTGTTTCCATACCTGCAGTGAGTAGACGCGATTGGTGTGTCCCTGCAGCGTGTGCAAGCACTCCTGTCGCTCCGGATGCCAGATTTTAACCATGTAATCGTAGGCGCCCGACACAATCAGTTTGCCGTCGTATTGCACACAACGCACAGCAGCCAGATGACCGACAAGCACATGCAAACACGTGCCCAACTCAATGTCCCAAACACGCAACGTTGCATCCCGCGAACCGCTCACCACCCTAAATAGCAACGAAAAGGGAAGAGTATGAGTGTCACTGAAGTAGAAGAAAGTATTCTCTGACTTACTTGTTGCCATGAAGATGCATGCAGCGCACCGTTGAAGTGTGTCCCTGTAGCGTGTGCACGCAACTGCCGCTGTCCATATCCCACACCTTGAGAGTGCGATCCGTGCTGCCCGAAATGATGATGTTGCCCGACATCTGTGACGACCACACACCCCCCGTGTGACCCACCAATGTGCGCAGGCACTGCAAACCAAAAGAAAGCAGAGTTTAGAAGAAGATCAGCATAAATAGATTAGGTGTAAACTTACCTTGCCATTGACAGCAGACCACACTTTGAGCGTATTGTCGTCGGAGCCAGAGACAATGCGATTGCCCGAGAACTGCAGGCATGTGATGACATGATCATCGTGACCCTTGAGCACCTTCGGTTTACGCACTGGACGCGATCGCCAATTCATCTCAATGATATGCTGTCGCATGTACGCCGCCTTCCACGGCGAGGCAATTGGCGGCATGTTGCCATCGCGTCCCCGCTTGGGCCGATCGCTGCTCGACTCGGTGAGTATTTGCGCCTTGCGGCACTTTTCCTTCCACAGCAGATTGTCGTCGCAGAGGAAACGCCAGCTGCGACACGTTTGCGCCGCACGCAACAAATCCTTGGGGTCCAGATACGAGAGCACAAAGAGCGCAAGTTCGCGGGGCAGCAGCGAGATGAAATCCCGCTGGAATTGCGGCTCAATTACCTTCATCATGTGACGGACTTGCGATGGATCACAGTTATCAATCAGTCGATCCACGGCCAGCAGACGTTCGGCATGCGACCAACGCTGAAATTGCGCCAACCAATGCTGCAGCTCTGGCGGCGGATTATCGCGTGTCGGCATCAATGCACGCGGCGTGCGTCGTCCCACTCCCGCCGGTGAGCTACCGACGCCAGTCAATCCCAAACCCAAGCCCAGACCACCGGCTGTGGGGGTCAATGAGATGAGGCCCGAGGTGGAGGTGGAGGAACGTGGCGTCGAGGCAAAATCGTACGCAATGCGTTTGCGACTATTGTCCCCAGCATTGTCCGCATGTCCAGCAGCTCCGACGCCTCCTGCGCCGCCGCTGCCAGTGACACTCATGTTATGCTCACCATCCAGCAGTCGTCCCTCATTGTACTTGCGCTTTCGTTGCTGCTGCTGCTGCTGTTGGGTATTGTAGATTGTCGATGCTGCCGACGATGACGCTGAGGACATGATGGACAGCGTATTGTCGCCTTCGCCATTTGTGGTGGCCTGCTGATGCTGCTGATGATAGCCCCCGATGGCATCGATGGCATCCATGTCGTGCATATCGCTGAGACTGGCATTGCTGCCACTACGACTGCCAGCCACGAGGCTATTCTGGCACGTGCAAACCTCCTCCAGATCCGAGCAGTTGTTCTCCTCATCACAATTGCCCCACGGTTCGTCGGCACTGAAATCTCCCGGCTCGGCACCGTGACCCGCGTTATTATCGTTGCCATTATTTGCTCCATTCTCCTCGACAACCACTTCCAGCACTATGACATCGTTGGCACTGTTGCGTGTCGCCTCCACTCGGCGGCGCGAACGAAAGTTGCCCGCATTATTTGCATTGCCAGCGGCGGCTGCTGCTGCTCCGTTGTTTCGTCCCAGAAATATGCTCATTGTTTGGGCACTGGCATTCACCTGCCGTGGAGCCGATGGCTTTGATACGGGCGCATAATGGCAACGCGCAAACGATGATGCGGACGATGTGCCCGATGTCGAGGGCTGTGCATCGACATCGACGGCGCCAGCTGAGGATGCGGAGGAGGACGAGGAGGAGGAACTGCCGCCGCCAGTGCCAAATGCTGTGTGCACAACGCTCGTTCGACTGCAGCCGCCATCCTGGCTGGTCTGTGAAGCAACCGAGCTGAATGATGTGGCTGCCGTAACCGGAGCAGCGGCAACATCAGCAGTTGACATTATTGTGGTGTCTTTGTTATCGGTCGTCGACGTTGTCGTGGACGTGGATGTAGAACTGCCGCCGCCAAGCACAATAATGTGATCATTCGAGTTTGTATTCGTGCAGACGTCTGTGCGATTGCTGCCTGAAGTAGATGTGGATGTGGATGTTGATGCATTACTACTGCTGCTGCTTTTGTTGGGCTCCACAATCACCGATGACGACGATGACAACGACGACTTGAGCTTGGCATTGTGCTGGGGACAGCTGCTCAGGGTGGAGCTCAAATTGAGTTTGGCAGTGGACTTGCTCAGTCGGTTGTTGGTGTACTTGCGGCTGCTTGTCGGAGTCGTTGACAGATCTTTGTAGGCGCACTAAGTGTAGAAAAGTGGATTGTGAGCTTCGATTCGATTATATAATTGATTATAATGCCAACTTACCTTGCTATCCGAAGAGAAGGCGCGTCCATTGCTGCTGCTGCTTGGCCAATCATCGTTGCTGCTGTTCCCAGCAGCAGCAGCAGCTGTTCCTGCTCCCTCAGCAGCTGCGGCGGCATTAATCAGACTTAGATTGAGGCGATTCTTCATGACGAGACGTGTGGTGCCAATCACAATGCCGCCAGTTAGCCGTTGCTCCCTCTCAAAGTCGGAACGCTCTATCCGATCCATTGACTCAATGTCCGCCCTCGATGGGCAGCAACTTGAGCTAGCGTTGGACGTTGCTGACTCAGCCGCTGCAGCAGTTGCATTACTATTATTGTTGTTGTTGTTGGCATTGTTGAGGCTCATTTGCTTCAGCCGCACAGACATTTGTCTGTCGTGCAGCGATGTGGATGCTACATCTGCCAGTCCGCATCCAGTTTCAGACTTAACTCCTCTTGTTGTTGTTGTTGTGGTTGACGTTGTGGCCACCTGCTCCCGCTGCTGTTCCTGCTCATCATCCGCACACGTATCCGCAACATCAAACTCATCGCTAAGACGCTTCGGCTTGCCCGTCGCTAGCAGCTCGGATTGTGGAACGTGGTGGTGCTTTGCAGCTGCGGCAACATGATGATGATGATGGGTATGATGAGTATGGGATTGCGGCTCGTCGACGACGGGCGTCTCTAGGAAGATTTTCGAGCCGTCGGCCGTAGTGATGATGCCATTTCCATCGCCATTGCTGCCATCCATTTGTGAAGTGTTGGCGCAATCGATGGGCATTGACTGTTCCACAACATCATCATCATCCGCATCCGCATCCCCTTCAGCATCATCATCGTCATCGACATCATCGACGTCGCCCTCGGCATCATCATCATCATCTTCGACGATTTCGTCCTCATCGAAATCGTCATCATCATTTATAAGGCACACAACGGGCGGCTCGTTGTCGTTAAAGAAAACGTTCTTCATCGAGCTAGCGCTAACGCTGTGATCCTCGGATGCGGAATGTCGATTCATGCTCCCGCTTCCGTTGCCCTCATTCCCATTGAGCGTGTCTGTGGAGGAGCTATCGTCAACGGGGACGACAACAACAACATTCGAAGCAGCAGCCGCCGCCGCCGCTGTGGCAGCAACAACAGCCGCGGCAGCAGCAACAGCAGCTGGATCATCTGTAGTCGTCGAGGCAACCGAGGCAGCCGCATCCGCCGTACTTGTCGGCAGTGAGTTGGAAGAGCTAATCTCGAATGTCTCCATCTCTAGCACACCCGTCTCGCTGCTGGACTCATCATCGTCGAGAACTACGGCGTAGCCATGTTGCGAGTGAGACGAGACACTGTCCTCCACATCAACTTCCCTCAGCTTGGACATAGATTTGTTTTCCCTTTCCGTTCCGGCTCTGACTTCTCCCTCCACCTCTCCTTCTCCTCCTTCTTCTGCCTGGCTAGTGCTTGGCTTTGGCTGTGATGGTGCTTGTTGTTGTTGTTGTTTTTGAGGTTGTTGGCGAGATGTCTCCGATTTAACTTTGCTAAGCTTCCGCTTCCGCTCGTGCTGAGCGTCCTCTGCGCTATCACAACTATGAATGCTAGCAGCTGGACATCCTTTTTCCATAATATTTTCCACAAAAACACCGAGGAATTCTGATCTCTCTCGCTCCTGCAAACAATTAAGAAACGCACATTAATACAGTTTGAAATTATAGTCACCGATTACTACAGATCAGTCTTGCAAGTTTGATTCATATTTCTTAATCAAAATTATCTGTTTTTCCCCACGATCAATCATTGCAAAGTGGGAAATTTGGCTTATTCACATTTTACTTGTTCAAACAAAAAATAAAAAAAATAAAATGTATTACAAATGAAAATTGTGTTCTCGTTCTTTCACATTTCTTCTAATTTTATGTTAAAGCTAAATACATTTTGGATTATACCCACACATATGACAATTTCTAATATCTAAGAATATGGGAACATTCCTAAATAAAATAGAACTCCACGTATTTGAATAGTTTTTAAAGAACTTTACTTTTTGCAAATGTAATGATCTTCAACTTACAAGAAGATCAACACTATTATAAAATAATATCCTTCGCCTGGATGAACGACAGCGACGCTCTGACAAAAAAAAAGGTTCCCACGCAATGCGACCCAGAGGAGCACGATGATCGTGTGCAGTTATCTCGCTCGCGCTCAAATGCGAATGTGAAAAAAAAAAAAACGAAAATCAAAATCCAAAAGAAAAGAAAAGCAGTGGGAAAAATGTCTGTCTATAAAGCAGCAGACATCGGCGTCGGCGTCGACGTCGCCGTTGACGTCGCTGTCTTCTCTGAGCAATCAAAAACTGGCAAAGGAAATCACAAAAGTGCATCAGCGGCGGAAGAAGCTAAAACGGCGCGAAGTAGAATAGCCAAAGAAGATGAAACGGGTATTACAACAACACTAACACAAGCACAAGCGCGCAAACACGTACACATGTGCAGACAGGCAGAGAGGGAGACAACGCACACACACTCACACAGCGATGCACACAAGGCAGGCAGATCAGTAGCCAGGTAAAGGCATCCAAGATGACAAGAGCAAAAGTAACGGACGGAAGAAGAAGCAATAAAGATACACACCACCACTAACAAACATAAGCAGCAGAAGCAGCAACAACAACAACAAAGGCGATGGCGTACACCTTGCAATTTAAGCCGCTATCTGTTCGCGCTCTCTCTCTCTGCTCTCTCATGACCAGCGATAACTACGAAACAGCCAACCTCATGCGTTCCCTTTCTTTCTTGCTACCTCTCAGCATCAATTCAACACACACATAAGCAGATGCGACAGAAAAAGGGATCACAGCAGACGTCGGCAGCGGGATGATGCTCCCTGCTGTCGCTGCTGCAATCGCAGTCGAATAACAAAGACCTATCGATCGCAAAGGAATTTTCTTTGCGCTCACACAAACGTAAGCACGTGTATGTGTAGATCCTGTGTTGCATCACTTTTAAAACAGATCAGATGTGCGTGTATGTGTATGAGAATGTCGCTTTCAAACCCTCCCTGTGGAAAAGGAATGGCTGTTGACCTCCACAAGGTTTAAGGGTCTAAGAGTCTTCGCCATAGTTTCGCTTCATTTTTATTTTATTTTTTACGCGTTACCTGTGCGACCACAACACGGGCCCAGGACTAGAGAGTAAGACTGAGAATATTGAAACCCTCGCTCGCTCTCACACACACGCATATGCTATCATCAAGCATTATTGCTATTTTTAAGGCTAAAATAGAGAAACTGCAATGCAATTAGCATTTAAATGGACCAAATAATATACGACTATATCATCTAGCTACAATTGAATAAGAAATTCCTTCAATTTAACTGATTTTTATAGGCCCTAACCCCACTTTTCTGCACCTGCACTGCGACGAGAAGCAGAAGCCAGCCCCATAATTCGTGGAGCAAACAACAAAAGAAAAAATGTGAACATTGTTGTACACATACACACAGACACACCAACACAAGCAAAGCATCAACGTCGAGTTGTCGTGTATGCACACACACACACACGCACTCACACATACAGAACAAATGTCACGACATGCATGAGAAAATGACGTTTACTTTACCCCTAGATAACTCTTATTTTTTGCACTTTGAACAACAGATTTCATATATTTGGTACACAGTTGAGGCTTGCTGTTCTAGTTTAGCTAAATTGTTTAATTATTTCTTCCGTTTTACACTTTTTGCGTTTAGCTCACCCATACACGCACACGCACTCACTCACACACACACGCACACTTCCACTGCACAAGAAGCAGTTGGCACTGATGGGCCCACGTTTAATTGAATCGTTTACCACGTACGTTTCTGTGCCGTTTTCTTCAAGATATTGTGTTACTTATCCAGTATTTTTGTTTTGTTTAAGCGTACTAGTTTTATCCGGACAACAAAAACAAAATTCTTAAATTCAGACAGAAAAATAACTAAATGACTTGAGCTGCGCTGCCACTGAATGTTAGCAGCACCAAAAGTATCGAGACGAAGCATCGATATGCTCGTGGCATCGCTGTGCAATCGGAATGTGTGTGACTGTTTTGTTTTTATTCTCTCTACAAAAAACGATACTATTGGCGGTGACTATTCGATTGTATTATTATGTGTTTAATATGCATATTTATTATTTAGATATCTTTTGTGTTTGAGCTAAAATCTAAATTTACAAAAATGTAGGCATAACATTTTATAATTAGACTGCATAAAAAATGTCATGTTTTTGCGAACAAAAACGGTTACACCACAAATAATATCGATGTGCGAAAAATTCGAAGACAATCGATTGTATGCATTTAAATCAAGTCGCAAACCCATTAATATCAGTTTAGCTTTGACGATGGCTACAACGGCAGCGGTATCTGAGGGACTTGGTGACCTGGTGTCCCAGTACCTGGAAAAGGGAATAGTGCTGATTATTGCCGACTTGCTCAGTTTAATAACGGTATCATCTTGCCTGGTTATTAAGGTACCTCAAATAAACACCATACGCGAGAACAAATCCTCAAAAGGTAAATTTACGAAATATTCCACCCCCGCAAAAAAAGGAACTGCCTTTCTAATTTTTTTTTTCGCTCTTTTAAGGTATTAGTGTGCTTGGATTATGTCTGGAACTATTCAGCTACACGGTGATGATGTCCTACAATTATACATCGGGCTATGATTTTCTCTCGTATATGGAATACCCTGTATTATTGCTTCAGGAATATGTGCTCATCTATTATGCTTTCAAGTATCAGGATCTGCTTGGCAAGCGTACACAGATCTTTGCCGTTTTCTATGCAACGATAGCGACGCTTATATACCTAAAGCTCTTTCCCATTATCATCCTTACGTTCCTAGTGGTGAGTAATAATCATGCATTGATTAGAAACTTTGGCAAGATAACGGTTGCCGTCAGTTCGGCGTAGTTCAAACTCGTTTACTGTGAACTCCATTAATTAACTAATTATGTTATCTTGATGGCGCTCAAAACTAGTTTATGATTTTGTTTGTTAGAAAGAGAAGCTCTCATCCGAAACAAAGTGAACCTATTTGAACTGGGCATCTTTGCTTCAAGGTCAAGAGTGTTTTGTTTGTTGTATAATATTTGTGATGCTGCTATTTATAAATTGTCATCCACCAATTGTCTTAAGAGCTGTTTGCTCACATTGGATTATTTATTTATATACTATGCACATATATTTGTATTATGATGGCTTTTATCAATTGATATTTGTGGTTCATCAACAGCCTTTCTGCACACCCATCGGAGCCACGAGTAAAGTACTGCAACTGATTGCCATACTGCGTACCAAGGATGCCAGCTCCGTTAGCCGCACAACATGGGCACTATCCGCCTTCACTAACATGAGTAAGTGCCTCGATAATTGAACAACAATCAGAGCTTGCAATAGCTACACATAAGTTTACTAATTATAATTAAAAATTAGTCAGTGTGCGTTTGCTCACTAAATTAAGTTGTGTGCTTATCGAAAACACGAACCAGCTGTGACATTATTTTGAAATGTAATATGTAATATCTTTTTTGTATCCGGTTCAATAGCCCGCATATATACGGTGTACGTGCAATCCCATGATGTGATGCTGCTTTCAAACTTCCTGATATCCACGTTCCTCAGCTCTGCTGTCTTTGTTGCAGCCTGTGTGTACAAGAAGAAAACAAAGACGGCATAAACTCACTACGAATAGTGACAGCTCCGATATCCACAATACGGATCTACAAAAAAACACAAAGGACTCGTGATCACAATTTTTGTAATCAGCCACTTTTCTATTATTTCAATTTAAGCAAATATATATGCTTCGAAAGTCATTGGCATTTGTTACTCAAATCTATCGTTAAAAATCTGAGATGTTGTTATAACACAAATTAAAATATGTATATAGTATTTGTTTATATACACATACACTAGACCTTATTTAAAGAGCTCTTAGTCTAACACGATTTGAAATTTCAATCGCTTTACCCTTTTTACATATTGAAAAAAAATTGAAAGTCAAACAAGAGAATTTGACCGGAAGATTCAGAGAGAGAATTGTCATTAAAATCAGATTGTAAAGAATCTCATCAGAAAATTTTATAGTAACCAAAAAAGAATAAATTTAAATCAAAATCTTGATTAAATAATTCGAAGTTTAGCAAATTAGTTGTTTGAGTTAAAATATAAATTAATTTTTAACTTTTGTACCATCAAATTTGTTGTTTTGACTGAAATATAAGTTACCCAACATCAATCTTCAACGACACAACAAACAATAACTTCAGACATTTTCAATAATTTGGTAATGTTTAATATCAATTTGGTTGGTGTCGCACATCCCTCACATAGTTAAATCGTGGACGAGCCGCAAATGCTCCAGATCTGTATCGAAATGGTGGAAACTGTGGATACGGGGCAAAGTAAGGCCGTGGTGGACGTGGGTTCATCCCATATGGCAACATCGGTGGATACATTGGATCGTAGTGTTGTCTAGGTGGATGCGGATGCGACCAGCCCTGTGAATACAATGACTGTGCAATTAGCATGGCATAGTTTATATAAATAAATCGATTTACTAACATAAGCATAGTTATAGTCGACGGCAGGAACTGGCACTGGAACAGTTATTATACGAGGGGTTCGCGATCGACTGCGGCTGCGACTTCGCCTGCGACGCGAGAATGAAGATGACGAAGTGACCTTTTTGTAGCTGCCGCTTCGACTACGCCTGCGGTCATAACTTCGGGACCGTTGTCGTCGTAGTCGGTCTCTGCTTCTGTCAGCAGAATGGGATCTCGATCGGCTGCGTTGACTGCGTCCATACCTCGGAGCTCTTGGTGGCGTTGTGCGTCTTGTTCTTTTGCGCAGGTTCTGCACTCGGTCTCGCTCACGCGCTTCATCAGCGAAATATGGTATCTTTTTGGGCTGGCGTCTTTCGGAGCCTAATTGCAATTAGACATACATATAAAAGAGCATTTCAGTATTATGCATTAGGTCAAAGGCAGTGCTGTAGTCTTTTCTCTCCCTCGCTCCCGAACGGTCTTCCATGTATCGTCTGATGATTGATTATTGCGCGTTGCTTTTGGGAAGTGCATCGTCGCCCTTCAGCTTGTTAGAAAATCACTTTCACAATGCCACACTAGAAAAAAAACAACAAAAACAACATTGTAGTCACAATGTAGCACTGGTATAATGCTTTCACAATACACACCTCTCGGAGTACGGCTACTGCTGTCAGCATTCATTATTTTTTGGTAAAATAATGCAATTGCAGTTTCGATGAGAATTGTGGCCGGTTCATTAATGATGGGAATGGTACTGCGATGTATCTAAACATCGAAGTGCATCGATGTGAATAGGTATCGATACACAATGCTTAGGAGTAGTTTTTCATATTCGATTTAAATAGAATAATAGGCCATCATAAGCTGATTTTAGTGACAATAAGTTTTGAAATATTGCATGATTAGATGTTTTCCATTTAATTTTAATTAAAGAAAATTATTATTTTTATTAACAAAAAATGTAAGCATTTTTCGATACATACAGGTATTTCGATAGGTAAATTAATCGCAGCGCGAACTTTGGTTTCAAAAAATAAACATAATTCAAATTGAGTTCTTTTATTTATTGCTGCTAACTTCTAAACTTTTGTTCATATTTGTAATAAAAAAAAAACATTTGTATCAGTCATATTTTTTTTAATATAATAATTTTTATTCATTGGTATTCATTATTTTGATTGGAGAGTTTCCTAACTATCCGCATAGAATGCTACGGCCATAGCGCCCACCACGACCAGCACAAAAGCCGCATAGATGGCCACACGTTTCCAATCTATATTCAATTTGGTAGGCTCAACATCCACAGCTTTGCGTTCCTTAGGCTTGCGTTTACCGAACTTTTGTTCGAATTTTTCCAGCTCCAATTTATTCTTTGCCTCCTCCTGACGCAATCGCAGTTCCAGCTCCTGTTGCTCCGTCGCCTGGGCCTTTGATCGTTCGGCCTGACAATTCTCATCGCACTCCAAGTGTGTTTGACCAGCTCGATGCTTGTCACAGGCAACTTCCAATTTAATACGCTTACAGCTGCAGTATATACGCACCTTTTTCCGACACTGCTGCGGATTGGGACACTTGCCCGAGTGACATATGGCCATACAGCGATGCCCACAGCCAAACTGTAATTAAAAAGACGTTTGAAATGCAAGTGCAAATCTCTCGTGAATACAACACATACGTTCTTGATGCAGCGATTGCCACAGCTGCGCAGTTTCTCGCGAAGCTCCGACACAATGCTTTCCTCAGTGTTGAATTCGCTGTAATACTCGCTGCACTTGTACACAATCTGATTGAGAGCACAGTGGCATTTTTGCTTGATGACCGAAGAACATGGTGCACATGGCGCCGGATGACAGCCTCTGGCACAAGCATGTATGCAACCTGCTGGCCGAGCAATGTCACATCCTTGCTCGCAATTGCCACAGCCCAGCTGCTGATGCATATCCTGGGGATTTGGCACGGCATGACAGACGAGGTCGCAACTGTGATTCCCACACTTCAATTGTCGTGCACATTTTCGCTGACATGATGTGGGCTTTGAGTTCCAACACGGCCAAGTGGCAACCTCATGACCACCAATGCAAGTGACAACAACTCCCTGCTCACAACGTGGATGGGGCAATGCGCGATATTCATACTGTCAAAGGCAAGGTTGTTAAGTTAGGGATTACAAATCGTTGAATTCGTCATTCACGTTACCTTATTGCCACGTGTTGCACGTGCCTCCGTTGGCTTCAACACCCGGTTGGCGGCATGACAACGCGCCTGACAAATGTGTCCACAGCCGCTCGAGTCATTGGGCAATCCACATGTCTGGGTACAGGGCGGGCATTCGCCTTTATGACAACGATGCTTGATGGCATGATGACATTTCGCTGTGATGCTGCGATAGAAATTCGAAATTACAGATTGAAACAAACTATTTGGAATGGATTGGCTACAAACCGACACAGCTCGGGGCAGGCAATGCGTGCATTCTTTTCCCGACCACACGGCACATTGCGTCGCGTCTTGCCGCAGCGACAGTTAACCTGCGATTCCATTTTGCAGGGATAACATGGCCCATTGTGGCAGACAGACTGACACTTGTGCTTGTTGCAGCTCAATTGCTTGCCGCAAATCTTTTCGCACGGCGGACACTGATCACCGCAGCACTAAGTAAATAGATCATATTGAGTGTCGGTTACACATAAATCAAAAGAATGGTCGCATACCTTGCGATTGCAACCATGCTTGCCACAATCTCGCATCTGTTTGCACTTCGTTTCGCAGGTGAACTCCTTGGAGCAGGGCAACTCCTTCTCATGCAAGCCGCAGCGACACTTCTTCTTCGTTCTCACCAGACACTGCAAAGGCATTTGGAGTTCTTAGATATGTAAATGAAACGCTTTGCTCGTTTTGGTACTTACCAAATTGCAGGGGCCACGATGACAGCGTTGCGCACAAGTGTGCTTGCCACAGGACAAAAGTTTCTGACAGGTATCGCCACAAGTTTCCGCCGCCTCACCGCAAATGCCCGCTTTGATCTAGAAAGCATGATTTCGTTATATTTGTTAATCTCATAAGCAGTCTACATTTGACTTACGGTCTTGCCACAGGGACAGCTGCGCACGCTTAAAGGGCATTCGCCACCTCCACAAGGGCCAGCATGGCACACCTTGTCGCAGTTGTGAACACCACAGGCAAACGAAGCGCCACAAATCTAAAAAGGATAAAAATATGAATATTACTAGTAGTCTATCAATTAATCTGATTGGGGTTTTCTCAGGTTTCCTATGCTAAGCTGTGAAACACCAGCTACATTTATATAAACAAGCCAGAAGCTGAACTATCATCCTACCGTCCCATTAGCCTGTTGACAATATTCTCGAAAGTATTTGAAAAAATACTACTTAAGAGGATGTTGCCAATTTTGGACGAACTTGCCATCATTCCAGAATATTAATTCGGATTTAGAAGAGGCCACGGCACCACTGAACAATGTCACAGGGTTATTAATGAAATTGTATATGCACTTGAGAACAAAAAATACTGTACTGCTACGTTTCTCGATGTTCAACAAGCGTTTGATCGTGTTTGGCACAATGGATTGCTCTTCAAGATAAAGAATTGGCTACCTGCCCCATACTATCTATTACTGAGATCCTACTTGTCGAAAAGATGCTTCTACGTTCAGCAGAGAAATGATACGTCGACACTATTTCTCATAAACGCAGGCGTTCCTCAAGGGAGTGTACTGGGACCAGTCCTCTACACTCTATACACGGCAGATATGCCAGCAACAAACAACTGCACCATTGCAACATATGCTGACGATAAAGCCATTCTGGCAACAAGCCCTTCTCGATACGAAGCATCTCAGCTGTTGCAAAGTGAGCTCAATCTGATTGAAGCCTGGTTTCTTTGCTGGAAAATTAAAATAAATTCCCTGAAGTCTGTCCAAATAACTTTTGCACTAAGACCAGGAAGATGCCCAAATGTAACACTATACGGCTCAGCAATTCCAGAAGATACCTGTGTGAAGTATCTTGGCATGCACCTCGACCGCAGACTAACTTGGAAACCGCACATAAAAGCGAAATGTCTACAACTTAAAATTAAAACACTGAAAATGTCCTGGTTACTAAGTAGAAAATCAGCGGTTACTTTGGAAAACAAAATTCTCCTCTACAAAGCCATTTTGAAGCCTGTTTGGACATACGCTATTCAGCTCTGGGGAACAACTAGCAATTCTAACATTGAAATACTTCAGCGCTACCAATCAAAAACATTGCGACAAATTGTTAACGCTCCATTTTATGTTACAAATGCAAATATTCACAGCGATTTAAATATTCCAACTATAAAAGAAGAGATTAAGAAATATAGTAAGAAATACACAGACAGACTTCACAATCATGAAAATAATTTAGCCCTAGCTCTTTTAGACAATAGCTCAACTGTTAGAAGGCTTAAAAGATTTCACATCCTTGATCTCCCTGATAGGTAAATTTCAAGTAAACAAGATGTTATATTTAATAGCAGGTTTCACTGGAAATCTGCTATTCCTGTTATGTAAATATTAGTCATTAAATTTTCTTATTGTCTTAAGACAGATTGTAAATAAAAAACTAAACGCAAAAAAAAAAAAAAAAACATTTATATAAAATAGAACAAAATAAATAAGTTGTAAATAATAAGCTAAACTAAAAAACTAACAATATATCTAATGAATGTATGCTATTATGCTTTTCGAAGTTATGATTTGTCGACGTGACCAGCAACAGCAATATTCTCATCAGCCATTAGCTCTATTAGTAATTCAAACTAATTGGTAGACGGAGCACTGTCTAAACTCTTTAACTTGATTGGCAAGTAACTCTATCTTAAAATAGCATATCTTATCTAACTATTTTCACACATACTCTGTTGCACTTCCATTTGGGCTCGGAGCAGTTGACAACCTTCGTTTCCTGCTTGCAATCACATGGCTGGGAGCTCTTGCTCGTGCACGGCGGACACTGACCAGGTCGATGACACTTCTGGTTGCACTTGTGCTTGCCACATGCTAAAAGCGCTTGACACTGCAAATATACAACCATTATGGAATAGAAATAGAAGGTGGAATGTGAAACTCACGGTTTGCTGACACTGCCAACTTTTGTCGAGGCAGCGCACAGAGCGTGGAGCGGATTTGCCACACAGACATGAGCAGTTCGCTAGTTGAGCGCAGGGCGGACATGGTCCGGGATGACAGAGCAGTTTGCAATCGTGACCACATTTCGGTTGCAGCAATTTTCCACAGATTTCACCGCACGAATGGGGCACTAGAAACGGTTGTGGCTGCGGATTTGGCTCTTTGCCGCAGAAGCATTCGTATTGTGTTGGCCGATCGCTAGGTTGGTAATCACGTCGGCATTGCGGACAGCACCAGTGCACGGCTTTCTGGCGCTTGGGCGGCACAAATTCGCCTAGATGATTGTAGTGTCCTTGACTTCCATTCTGCTGCTGTTCGGCTTTCACCTTCATTTGCATCAGACTGTCATTGGCCCAACGCTGAATGCACTGCAAGTGGAAGAAGCAATAACAGTTCTTGCAGGACCAAATCGACTCCACACGTCGAATGCTGCCAATGCAGATGAGACAGGTGGCGGCCCCCGAGTGCAAGGTGTTTTCCAGGAATGTTGCCGTACGATTTGCATCGTTGCGTTCAATGCTGCGTGCACCGCCTGGTGCGCTTTGGTAATGTTTATATAGCAAATCTGTAAACAGACAATATTTAAGGGGTAAAGAACACAACAAAAACAAGGGGAGCGGAGACACGTCATAGACTTGCTGTTAGTTGCATGTAAATACCCAGTATATGCTTTTCATCCAGTTCTCCCTCATCCTCAGAGCTGGAAGCGTACGTATCCATCACTTTTTGAGCGGCTGCCAAATTTTTGGCCTGAGCTTTATTAAATTTTTCCATTTTTACCGGTCAAATGAATATGAGGGCTCTTATTATAATAGAGACGGAGAAAGAACGATGATAGTATCGATGATCGATGTTTTTGACATTTTCCAACATCGATGCAAAAGTTATCGATATAGTCTTGTAACCAGATTTTGTAATATTTAAACCATAGTCTATATCATCTCTTTCGAAATGTTTACAATATTAGAATAAAATGAAAATTAAATAAAAATTAGTTTATTTTGTTTGTATCATACTGATTAGTCGACCAGTCGATTTCATTCGTTGGTTATCGATTCAGTGAGCTCATCTCTATGTTAAATGAAACTGGTTCATTTTTGGATTGCGATCCCTAACTTTCACAACACAGTAAAAAAAAATCATAATATTTTCTCAGTGGCAGGTCGCAACAGAAACACTGGAAAATGAGTTTCTATAATTATCTATTCGGACCAAAGTTGTACATGGAGTACAAAGGTGTACCCGAACCGCAGGTAAATCTTTATAGCCCTTAAAGCAAACGATAAAATCATAATTTTCATTTGTTCATTCGCAGCGAAAAATTTACGAACCCGGCGCAGTTGAAAAGTTCGGAGAGCAAATATTGTCAACGGTGGGTGTCTGTTTGAGTGTGCATGTGTATCGGAGTGTTTGTGTGTGTGTGTTGGATGATGCGCTCATAATTATTTATTTTGAAACTCTATTTGTGCCGTGTGTTGCAGCTGTCGGTAGTTTGGTCGCTCAGCTATTACACGTCACCGCTGATCTTCACATTCCTGTATAGACGCGGTTATTTTGTGTCCGACTCGATACCAACGCTGGCGAAATTCACAACGAGCGTGGGCCTAATCGTTGTCCTCTCACTGTTGATGCGCGGCGTTGGACGCCGCCAGTCCAAGGCATATACGAACATGGTGAATGCCCTTGCGCAGGCAAAGGGAAACAAATCTTCGGAGCCACTGCGTCGTTTTGACATCGACTTTTCAGCCTGGCCGATTGATTTCGATGTTAAAGCCTTGGCCGGGTAAGTGAAGATAATTTCGCTTTAATTTGAGAGTTATTTTACAATGTTTTCCTCTCTCGTCTCTTCAGCGACCTTAAGAAGCCCACAAATACTGTGAGTCGACGTGAGGAGAAATTAAGTATTGCAACATTGCCCTGTGAGTTGATTGCTTATTTGGCCATCAATACCTTTGGTCTCTCCATGATTTATCCGGGTTCCGTCAAACTGTTGCAAAAATTCATGCGTAAGTTGTATTGTAAAAAATATTATGAATACTTCAAATCTCAACCACAACTCGTTTTGTAGGACCAATGTTGATCGCAGGACGAGCCAAGCTCATTGAGGACGACAATGGTATTCGCTACAAAGTGAAAACGATTGATTCAAATGAAATCGATACACTGTTCATCGATAATCGTAACGATAACGTGGGCAATGGCAAAACACTTGTCATTTGCTCCGAGGGCAATGCTGGATTTTATGAGGTGGGCATCATGAGCACACCCATTGCCCTGAAATACTCGGTCCTGGGCTGGAATCATCCCGGCTTTGCTGGCAGCACGGGCAGCCCGCATCCCGAGCAGGATAAGAACGCTATCGATGCTGTTGTTCGATTTGCCATCAATCAACTGGGCTTTGCCGTTGAGGACATCATCTTGTATGGTTGGAGTATTGGCGGATTCAGTACTTTGTGGGCGGCATCCATCTATCCAGAGGTCAAGGGTGTGGTACGTAATGATTAATGATGATCCACAACATCTAAAAATGTCTAAAATGATCCTTAACTCGTATTCAATCGTTGCATTTTTAACTGTGTGTTTCCTTTATAGATTCTTGATGCTACATTCGATGACGTGCTCTATTTGGCCCAGCCGCGTATGCCGGCTAGCCTTGGTGGCATTGTTCGCGTTGCCATACGCAAGCATTGCAATCTGAATAATGCAGAATTGGCAATGAATTACAATGGACCTTTGCTGTTGATACGTCGCACCGAAGATGAGATAATTGCCGAGTAAGTCAACAAAATTTTCTATGAATATTGTAAGAACATTGAAGAATACTTTTTTCTTTGCCACGCAGGGATAATCGCATTGATACAAATCGTGGTAATTATCTGACCATGTCGGTGCTCAAGTATCGCTATCCCAACTTGTTTACTACTGCACAATTGTCGACGACCAAGGGATTGCTATCGAAGCCGTTGGAATCGTTTAATTACACCGTCGCCGAGGAGAAACTCTGCATGTCGCGCCTTATTACTTATGCCTCCGATGAGGGTAAATCATTTCCCATGTTGATTGGTGCCGATTACAGCGAAGAAATGCGCAATCAAATGGCATTGTTTTTGGTCAGTTACTATTCATGGAAGGTTGTTTAGTAGTGTATAACCATTTATTTGTTTATCGTTTCGTTTTACAGTTACGCAAGCATTTACGTGATTACAACTCGACACATTGCACACAATTGCCCGGGGAGTTCTTCAACATTCCATGGGACATACCCATCGAGCATGGATTTGTATTCACTTAAGTTGGCATCCCCGCATTTATTGTTGGCAGTCACAAAAACAATTGATAGTAGTATTCTTAATCGGAGTGTGGATGGAGGGGGGCTTTTATGATATATAAGATATTTAGTGAATTTCAATGATGTGTAAGTCCTTTTTGCATTTTGAGAACTGCTTATTTAAATTATAACCTTGGGCAATACGACAAAATAACAAAAAAAAAAAAACTAACGAAATGGTGTAAATTGTCTTATATACACACATACATTATACATTTAACATATACAATGATGATGATTATAAAATAAATGTCGCAAACCAATCACAGTCACAGCGATTAGCCCCAGTATAACAGGGTTCGTTGGTTGCAGAAAAAACAGTTCTATTTCTTGCTATTGCTATTTCTATTTTGTATTTTTTTTACGATTACAGCTAGCGAACAATGTAAGGCCTATGAGTTCTTCTTCGAGCCGCCAAAGCCAGAGAAACCCATGATGGCAGCCATGTCATCAGGCAGTCCATTGGCGAAGTCATTGCCACCGCTCCCATTTTCCTCGGCTTTGCGTTTGCGCTCTTTTCGCTTCTCTTTTCTGTGCTCCTTGTAGCGATCCTCCTCCTCCTTAGCCTCGCGCAATCTCTTATCCAGTTCGTAGTCTTTTTGCTTCTCCTCCATTTTCTTTTTGTTCTGTTGAAAGCGCTCCTTGACCTGATCAACGGTGCTGCGCTCCACTTTCATGGACATGCCCAGATTCCGTTGATGCTTCTTGCCATTGATGTGATCCAGAAAATTGATCGAATCCTTGACGACACAATCGCAAACATTGCAATAGTAGCCGCCAGATTGTGAGGTAGGTGTGTTTTTGTTGATCACAACACTTTTGCCCAATTTGCTATCGAGGTCAACCTTATAGTCACGTCGTTTAAGATTCTCTCGCTGCACAGGCTCTGTCAAGAAGAGATCATCAACATTTGTATTACCTTTGTTTATCTAATATTCACAAAGGGGGGAAGAAGTAGCAGCATCATTTGTTACCTTCTTCCTTGGGAGCCGTTTGATTGAGCAGGCGCTCCTGAGCCAACTTTTGATACTCGTTCTTGTCCCATTTTCTGCGGTGGTCATCGGGTCGCATCGTCATATTGATTTCAGTGAATTTATTGCTCTTAAATATTCCAAAAAATGCAAAATAATTTCGTTTATTACTAATGCGATGTATAAAATGTTGTAAAGTCGAATATCGATAGTCCCATAACACAGGGCTGCATCAACGTGCGTAGCGATTATTCAAGATAATGTCGATACACTTATTGTAATCGTATAATCGAATTAACCGTCAATTATATTTATATATTTTTTTTTGATTGACTACGACTTGAACCACTGATCAAAATATATAAGACAGATTGGTTGATATATTTTTTTAATTGTTTTATATTTAATAATACGTTTAATTGTCATATGTATAGTGTGATGATTATAATGCACGAAATACAATGACTTTCTTCGCTGTTTATTACATAAAATCAGATATTAATAGCTATACTATTATATAGATAACATAAAAAATCATTATTATTTAAATGAAAAACAAAAAAAGGGATATAATCGGACACGGCTAGAAGTTCAGTTGCTCTACAACCTCTCTCAATCAAGTTCAAATGTATCGAGTACGAGTAACTCCCGTTAGAAGTATCGATAACGGTTGTCGTCTTATTGATTTCTCACTTCAGCTGAAAATTCTTATTGGAAAGCACAACAATCTCAATTTTCAATTCAGTAAAAACGTTTATAAAAAATACAAGAAAAGTGAAAAGTTTGCTGTGGAATCACAAGTGCTCCAATTACAATTGAAATATGGGAGCTGCGTTCTTTCCAATTCTATTTTTCACAGCCCTTTGGGGAGCTGTGGGCATTGGAATGCCGATTATGACGCCAAACGGTCCGCATCAGAATTTAATACGTTGTATTCTGATGCTAACTGCGGCCTGTTGTTGGCTGTTCTGGCTCTGCTGCTATATGGCCCAGATGAATCCTTTGATTGGACCAAAAATTAAACGTGATGCCCTTGCTATGATTGCAAAGTCGTGGAGTGGTAATACGCTGCGAGATGCATAAATCTTTACTGTCTCCCATATATACATAATTCAAGTTATCTATTATTGTAAAAAATCATGTTAAATAACAATAAAGGTATTAAATTTGTGTTGTACATTTCGTTTAACGAACTTATTTTGATTACAGCGCGCTCGATCTTCGTTTTGATTGAGCTGCCAACTTGCTTAAATTGCTTCTCATTAGCAAACGGAGAGAGGAAAGAGCGAATGTGTGAGTGTTGAATACAGCGCCTGTGCAACCTGCTACTCACTCTCTTAACTACATGCCGGCGCCATCTTCAATTCTCTCTTCCGTAGCAAGCTGGCCATGAACTAGTGAGATGCCAAATTCCCATTGGATTCAGTGTTCTTTCAGCTGCGGGCGCGACAAGTTGACAAGTGAAAATGGTTGTGCTTATTTTGTGATTTGCCCGCGATCACCGTTAATATTATTTGAAAACCAACAGATTTTGTGAGGTGGAAAAATAAATATATTTGTGATTAATGCGATTGATTGCATAGAATATACAGTACATATGAATTATTAGTAGATTTAACAGAGAGGTGCATCAAATGGAATCACACGCATACACAGGATTTGGACTATAACAACAAATACACACACACACACACACACACTTTGGTAAGCCAAGTGAATTATCGATAACACAAGCATGCATCATAACTCAATGTATCCCTCGCCCCTGCTCTGTACTAAAGAGTCAGTGTTTCTCCCAAAGAAAATAAAGTAGTTAGTCGGCCCCCTTTAGCCATAAACTAGTTAGACATGCATTAAAACTAGAAAAAGTAGTCGCACTTAAAGTACAAAAGGTACAAAACTGGTTACATTACTTCTTCAGCTATTGCGGCCCAACAGCAAAAGAAAAAGAGCAATCAAAACGATAAAAATAAAAAAATAAAACGCAAGCAACACACAATAATCGCGTACCAACGAGCTGGCAAAGCTCAAAATTATGGATGTTAAAATGAAAATGGCAATAAAAGTCAAGCAGACTGAAGACTAGAGACTGAAGACTGAAGACCGAAGACAGAGACAGCAAGCTAAGCGAAACAACACAACACTGCGGCCATAAAACGAGGGAAATTAGAAAATAAGACCCCACCCGACAAAAAAAAAGGGCGGCAATGCGAAACGCTACAAAACACAAAAGAACAACACCGAAACATAAACTCAAAACACAAAGCACAAACGATCAAAACTATCAACTGCCCCCAGGTGAGCGAGTTGAGGAGTAACAAAGCTTAATGCAGGTGAAAGAATGAATCAAAGAGTGAAGAACGTTCCATGGTCGCGTTTTTTTCTTTTTTTTTTTTTTTTATATGTATAGTATGTCGCTAACCGCACAATTACCACATTTATGAACTGGGCCAATTGACAGTGGATAGTGGACACATCGAGCACCGTTGAGTTGTACTCCATTATTATATGAAAGATGTTAGCAAAATATGTAAGTTAGCTGTCGATCAACGTAGGAGACCGGAGGTGATAGTATCAGATGTTAGCTTGGACCGTTTAACGTCGCTTTGAACGGAAATTGATTCTGATTACAGCTCTGCAACTTGAACTCAAACTCCAACTCGAACAGGAAGAGTTTGATGCGTGCGACCCAATAACAGCTATTTTACGCAAATTTCTTAACTGATTCATCGACGAACGAAGAGAGAGAGAGAGTGAGGGGAGGATTGGTAATCGTATCGGTTACCAAATGTGAAAGTGCTGTGCGGGTTTTTAGATCTGCCGAAATGCCAACATGACTCACACACTTATGAACATCATTGCAGCCAAGCTAAAAGTTGGCCTACGACTAAGAGTGTTTAATGTGTGCGATACCCTGTAATTCTACTGAAACACATTCTAGGCCATACGCTAAAATAAAAGCAGTAAGCGAAAGAGAGATTTAGTTGGATTGTTTTTTTAGCGATTAGTAAAAAAAAGTTAGTCTAATTTTAAAAGAAAATTTTTTTCTACTTTTTTAGAAGAGTTTTTTAATATTTGCCTTACAGCAATAACTAAATGGTTTTAATGATATTATAATAACTAAAATGACAATTTGTGGGCGATACCCTGTAATTCTAGTGAAACATATTCTAGGCCATACGCTAAAATAAATGCAGTAAGCGAAAGAGAGATTTAGTTGGATTATTTTGTAGTTATTAGTAAAAAAAAGTTTATCTAATTTAAAAAGAAAAGTTTCTTCTACTTTTTTAGAAGAGTTTTTTAATATTTGCCTTAAAGCAATAACTAAATGGTTTTAATGATATTATAATAACTAGAATGACAATTTGGCAGCTAACCGATTTTAATGATAAATAATCAATTATTTAAGAAAACAATATGAAAATGTTTCTGTTAAGTTTAAGAATTGCATAGTAGTAATACCCCACTTTGCAGCATTATCTATTACAGGGTATAGGCAGATAGTCTAGCATTAAGAAAATTTCCTAACTGACAAATCCATTGGACATGAGCACGCCCATATCGCTGCTCAAGTGTCAACAGTGTGGACAATTTTCATTTTCACTCGTAATTATATTTTCACTTGTCGAAAAAAAGCAATTTTCATTTTGGCGGAAGTAGATCAAAAGTGAAATAGAAATGCGGCGCGAAAAACTTACAAAATTTATGTAGATTTGTGAATTATGTACATTTTAATGAGTTGCGTTTATTATTGTTTTTTTTTTTTGTTGCTGGTACATTTCTTGTTTTTCGGTATTTGGTTGATTTCGTTTCGTTTTGGGGCAAAGTAAAAAAAAAAAAAAACAAAAAAAAAATGTGGCAAGTTAATGAAACACTTTCGCTCGTTAAGAGTTTTGGCCGCTTTTGAACTGATCCGACGACCGCCCACAAAGGGTTCTCATTCTCACACCCAAAGCGAGAGCGAGATCGCCGTTGATGTTGATGTTGATGTCGAGACCCTCATCCTCGGATCTGTGATCGCAAATTGGCAAGCAATCAACATCATTATTATGAACGTGGCTGGCCCGAATTGCCAAGCATTGACAGCTCTTGGCTAAAAGCTATTGACTGTTTGTCTGTTGCCTCGTTCTTCAACTGCTGCCCGGTTTTGTGGTCATCTGTGCCGCACGATTCTCGGACAGACGCGGCAGACGCACACACACACACACACACACACACACAACATAAACGACAGAGAGTTGGTTGCCAATCAAGTTGGCTAAGTCGGGATTGAAGTCTCGGGCAACGAAAGAAATAGAACATAACGCTAAACTGCAGCTAAATTGCATTCAAATGATGCAAAATCGCATCTAATGGGCCGCTCTTTTGTTTCGCCAAAACAAGAAGAAGCCTATGAAGACGAAGAAGAAGAAGAAGAACCGCGAGACAAAAGAAACCAAAGACGAAGAAGAAGAAGACTGCAGAGAAAATCGACCTCAAATGCCGCGCTGCAGCTCAACTCAAGTTGAAGTTGAAGTTGAAGCTGATGTTGAAGTTGAAGTTCGTTGTTGCGGTAAAGCAAACCCAAAAAGGCAACAGCAGAAGAAGAAAATGCATAGAAGAAAATGAAATGCATTCGCTCATTCAAGCTGACTGCGTGTCTTGCATTTTGAGCGTGGCACTAATTGCACTTGGGGGCATCTTTGGTTTGTTCTCTTCCCCACTCTTCTCTCTCTCTCTCTCTCTCATCGTCAACGGAAAGAATCATGTGTACGCATACTAAGCAAACAGCCTGTGTTTGTATTTTGCATTTGTATTCGTTGCGTGTGTGTGTGTGAGTGTGTGATGTGGACACTTGAAAGATGATAGCAAATAGTTTCCTGTCAGTTAACGTTTGATGTAAATACTTTTACATCAAATGACTGTTTACCAATACTGTTAGTGCTCAGTGTAACGGTCGCAACAGCAACAACAAACAACATCAACAACTTACACACGGGAATGACTCCACAATTTCATGGCTGCCAAGCTTACCAAATTCTATTCCCCACACTCACATTCACACACACATGCTTTTAGGCTGGGAACAAACAGCCAGATTTGTATGCTTTTAATTACATATTAAGTCGACGGTTAAAGCGTAACGGTTTATCGCCCTTCTCCCCATCACCCCAACCAACCATCACTCCAACACTCTATGTAATAGTTGTTGGGCACACTCAACTATGTCGTCGGTCGTCCCTTGTGTCACACACACATGAATGAAAATGCACTTTTGTGCGAGCGTTGCCACTTCGTTTAGCAGCCAAGTGCAATCACTTTGCGCCAGCGAGCAAAGCATATACCAAATACAGGGTGGCAGTGGCAACGCTGGGTTGGCTGTTATGCTCCAGTAAGGGGAGCCCCGTTAGAATGATGATGAAACTGCCGAGTTGCGAGTTGCATGCGTTTTCTAGCTGTGCGCTCGTAAACACAATTATTAGTTACAATATATTATACAATTATTTTCATTCATGAGTGCCTCGCGGCCAACTGGGCAAAAATAATATTGCATAAATTTGCTTTAAAACAAAAATAAACAAGCAAATCATTGAATAATTTTTTGTGACAGCTATCAATAATGTGGCGGTGAATGCTTTTTTCTTTGTTTTGTGTTTTTCTTCTTCTTCCTATTTTTGGGCAAATCAAAAGACTTTCAAAATTGGAAATTTTGTCGTCTGGCTGCATTGTTTGGAATGATTCAATTTACGCTCTTCTAGAGATGCGCGAGATGCGCTCTAAAATCAACTTTCCATTTCACTGGTTGACGCTTCTTTTTTTTTTTATTTTGTGTGTGCGCATGTTTGTGTGTATGATTGTTGATAAACATTTCCAAATGATCAAAATGTTGTTCACATTTCACTTTCTTCACTATTATTATTGAAAGTGGATCTGCTTGATTATAATCTGGAAATGACATCGACGACAACAAACGTCTTTTGGCTCCTGCTGCCCCGCCTCAGACTTCACCTTCCAAGAGGTGAAGGTGAATTAATATGGTCAACTATGGTAAACTTGTTTGTGCTTGCTTCCGTTAGAAATTCGGTTGAGCAAAATTCTCATCAATCATTCTTTAGCTTTGTTTTTTTTTTGGTTATTTTATAGCCAACAATAATTTCACCCCGTTGAGGAGAAAATTGTCTAATGCGAGAAATTTAATCAGTTTATGTGTGGACAGAGACAGAGACGTCGCCACCAAAAAAAAAAAAAAATTGTGACCGACTCTCAACGCGCGCGTTGTCTCGTCAAGTGTTGAGTTTGTTTTTTAACCATTTTATTCACGCGGCTCAGACAGAGTTTATGTGTGTGAGAGTGTACTCGTAAGTCAATTTGTTCTTTCTCCAAACACAGACAACGGAGACTCGCACTCACATTGCGGCATATGGTCAAGTTTCCAGTTTTGGGGTCTGCGCCTGCGCCTCTTGCTATCTCCACCTCTCCACCAACTCTCCACTTCACTTCTCTCCACGCCGCTCAGCGCCAGCGCAACTGGGTCAACGTCAACCCATGGCAATGGCAATGGCTTGCCATCGTCTAACTGCCCGTCTGTCTGTCTGTCCGTCCGTTTGAATAGCTGAGTGTTTGGGCACTCATACGTCGTATTTCGCATGCATAGACTCGCACTCGCATTCGTACTCACAGTAGTTGTGCTCGTAACACTAATTGTACTTCTATTTCATTCTATTTTCTTGCTCTGTCTTGTCTCGTCTTATGCGATTATTATGCAAATTTCTTTGCCTCATGTGGAAAAATTGCCGTTTAGCTGTGTCCAAAAAAAAAGAGGCTTACCCAACGGAATTCAGTTCAGTTCTGCAATATTACCACCAAAACTGTACTACATGCTCAATTTCATAATAACATGCAATTGTAAATCACGACATTAGGTTGGGTTCTATTTTCTTTTTCGGTGTATAATAAAATACAATATATTGAAGTAGGTTAGCTCTTTAAAATAAGTTCTTTCATAATTACTGCTAAAATATATTCAAGTATCTCTTTAAAATATTTGAAATACATCGAACATAATAATAATAAAGACTTACTAGAGATTGACTATGAATATTTATTGAAGTAGCTCATTAAATATATTAGATACAAAATATTTCGAGCACGATAATAAAACAACACTAGTTAAATAATTTCTGTGAACTCGAGATGAAATTTAAAGATGAGTTAAGCTCTTATAATATTGAAAGATTGATACTTAAGATATCCCATATTAAATTTCATGCATAACCAGCCAAATTTTCGTATCAAAGTAATAGAGCTTATCTCTGCTGCAACTGTTAAATTCAGCCTATAACTGTGCACAACTTGTACGCAATTCATTAACAAAAGCTTGCGGCATTGCTGTAAACAAAAACAAATGGCTATATGTTACTTAGGGCCATCCAATTAGTTTCACCAGAAGATTTCAAACCCGACTGCGTCGAGCTGCGAGCTGCGAGCTTTAGACATGATCGTCATTAACATCGCCGCATTCCAAAAAGGCAGAAGAACTTTTACTTTTGACAGTTGAGAGACGCGCTCAAAACTCGTAAAAAATAAAAATACCATCTATATCTGTATGTGAGGTTGTTGCGGTTGTTGTTGGCATCCCAGGTCCATCCATCGCAAAGACTATTTTTACCTTTAACACACAGGTTTCTCTCTTTGCTTTGTGCTTTGATTATACATAGTGGCATTATAAATACAACGTATGTGTTCGGGCACGAACACGACCACGACCAAGACCAAAAGCAAGACCATGAAGATGATGGCACGAGCAATAACCTTGCCCAGCCAACCAGCCCAGGCATCTTCTTATTCCATCCAGAGTCAAAGCCATCGCTTTGGTTTCGGTGTGGAACTGGTTTCTTGTAGCTTTTAGCTGATTTCTGATCTTCAGGCATGTACTTGGTACTAGTGAGTACCACTGTGTAATACCCGACATCCCAAGGGACAAGGGTATTATAACAGAGTGACAAGTGACACATCAGATGGTTGTCTTTCTGTCTGTCTGTCCGTTTGTGTAGACAACTACATCTACAAGTAAGAAGTAGATAAACAAGAAATAAGAAATATAGTTGTTATATGTGAGGAGTAGTCTTTAATATTCTAAATGCAGATCAAGATTGGTTTAAAAATTGAACAACCCCCGCCTAGAATTATACTTAAAGGAATATCTAACATTTCGTAATAATTAAGAAAATCGCAATAGAAGTTTCAAGCAACTTATATCGGGTATCTCAAAGTCGAATATATTTGAGTTGCTGACTTTTCCTCTTTTAGTTGTTTTTGTTGTGGGCTGCTGGTTCTCTTCGCGGCTTGTTTGTCTTTCCCAAGCCTGAAGACCTACCTCCCTCTGTACTTAAAAAAAAAAAAATACACTCAGACTCACACACTCACAATTTGTACTCATACTCAAGATTATGTTTGTCCAGCGAGCGTATCAAAGTGTCGGAGTTCTCTAATTAGACTGGGCTTATTTTTGTTTTGTTGTTTTGAGAAAAGCCAAGCTTTCGCTTTCGCACTTGTGTGTTCCACATACATCAATTAAGAAATGTATTATATCAATTGGGGGACTCTTTGTGAAATGTGTCTCTCCCTCAAGCCACATTTTGTGGATGCTTTTCGCTGGTATGCAAAGTTAAACCGGTTGTTCCTCAACCGTTTTCCTCGGCTCAACTTGGTTCTTCAGCGGACACATTTCATTTTTTTTTCTTTGGACTTGGCAAAAAGTGAGAATTTTCATTTGACTGTTAAAACAGGATTAGCTGGTTTTTCGGATGCCGGAAACAATTTCAACATGGAAAGTGAAGCACCCAACTAACAATAATAATACTTGTTTACTTCTTCTATTTGCAGCATAAAAAACCAAAACCCTAAAACCAAGAAGACCCACAATAAAGGCAATATGGATACCGTTTATGGCACCAAAAAGTACTTCCAGAGTTTGTCCGGAGTCAGTGATATCTATCGAACGCAGACATGTCGACAAATGGTAACTTCCTCCATCTATCTATCTATCTATCAGACAATAGAAATCTTTCACAGAAGAACTGTTATACAATTCGTCGAAATACAATGGCATAAAAAGTTAGAGGCTCATTTACATGACAACTGCTAAAAGTAGGTTAAAACTCGAGGGTTCTTCTGTTTTTTTTTTGTTTCGTTGTTTAGGAAGACATTACGTAAAGCCCACAAACAAATCTTTTTTCGGGGTTTCATCAAGAATTCAACTGCATGTTTGCTTAGATTGTAACAAGATTTCACTGTGAGATGTTTGTTTGCATTCCTCCCAACCAAGCTACTATAGTTATTAACTCAAGAACCAAGCGAACGCTCAAGCTAAAGGTGAATGACTTTCTCTGCAGAGCACACAGAATGCGAAGCGCAAAGAGAGAACACACAAGAATTTGGTTGGAGGCAACAACAGCTGTTGCGACAACAGGTTGTCGCTTAAGAGACAGAAAGAGAGAGAGAGACGGAGAGGAATACAAGAAGAGATAGAGAGAGAGAGATTGAGCTGGCAATTGGCCTAGAGCTAATGACTGCTAAAAGGGCAAACCCAAAAAGTAAGTGCCCCCAACTGGCAAATGTGTTCCCAGGTAGTGCAATGACTAACTGATTGACTGTCTGGCTAATTAAATGCCAATTCTGCGTCTTCTGATTGCGCATTAATTAGCAAACTCATGACTTCAGTTCTAAGCGCTAATTGATACTTAGATAAGAGACCAACAAGATTTGTAGTTCTCTCACGGACGCAGGTCAAACCGTTAGCATCCTATTTTACCGGTAAACAACACATTGGAAAGTGTTTAGAAAGCTTTCGCCAAATTGTTTGATCAAAAAGTGACGAATTAGAGGGGTAATTGGACTTCTCATCGACATCAAGAACATACATATGAACACAGATATCTCAAGAGATAGCAAATTGGGACACAATATTATTATTGATATAGATAATTTGAGTACATTGTCATTTGAGCTCCCGGCTGTGTTCATTTCCAACTAATTAGTTTCAAAGACATACTAACACACTCTTCCACTAACACACTTTTTGACCAATCGATATGTTTGCTTAATTGCCGTAGAACACCTCCGAATACAATTATCAGAACACGCTGGGCCGACGCTCCCAGCTAGGCGCCTATTATCACATGAATAAGCAGCCGTCGTATACGAATGATCACAGCATCAACAGTCAGTACGGCTATAATACCTGGGGCATCTGGCGGGATGGTCGTAACATTGCTCCGTCCACTTTTTCAACGAAGACCCATGCCCATTATCCAAAGAATCGTTCCTTCTCCATCATATTGACCACGGCGGCGTTTATAGTGCTGCTCGCTGTCATCTCCATAGCTGGATTGGCGTTCTACTTTAGTTCGATTAAGGCCACGCTCGAGGATCGTAAGTAATTAGTCAACTCAGTAAGTTGCTCTCAATGACAGTTCCGTCTTTTTTATACTTGCAGCTGTTCTGGGCTTCGAGGGCTCCTTTCGCATTGCCAAGGGTGATCTCTATTCCACCGGACTGAAGTACAATCATACGACGACCTACAAGCAAAAGATTGACTTTTACAAGCGCTTCGTGGAGCGCTCGCTTACTGATAACGGACTGCAACCATTGCGCACCGATGTCTGGGGCTTTGGCGAAGGTCCATTGATCAAGGTCTCATTCCGCGTGTTCCTCGATGTGCGCAAGCCGCCACAGTAAGTTACTTTTTGATCACCAGTAGAATTCCTGTTTGTTTTTTCTTTTTTAATTCCTGCTTTAGTTGCATTTGGAATTCCTATTTCATTTCTGTCACCTGCAAATTCTTGTAAAACTTATTTTTCTATTTCCTACTACCCTTTCTACTGTAACTCCTGCTTCAAATCCTAGTCTGGATATTCCTTGTCAGATTCCTATAGTAATTCCTGTTTTTCCTGATTTCATTCCTTTGTCAGGGAATTTGCGTAATAATTCCTATTGCCGTTCCTGTTATCTTTTCCCGGCTAGAGAATTCCTGTAGTAATTCCTTTTATAATTCTTGTTGTCTTTGCTTACAGAAACATACTCAGCGTGGAAGAGTACATCAAGGAGTCGTTGTTCCTGGAAACATCCGCCAGCAAGTCGCTCTATCGTTCGATACGTTTAGACGCCGACTCAGTGGAGATCAAACGCATACTGGACGAACAGGTGGTGCGCTCTGCAGGCATCCTTAAGGAAGCTGTAAGTATAGGAATTATGTACTTTAGCCCTACCTTTAACTAATTTCTCTTATTTGCCTGCAGCAAACCGTGCCCACCAGCCAGACTCAACTGGAGAAGCGCTTGATGAAGAAGGGTGCTGGAGCAGGAGCGGGAGCTCCGTTGCAAACCAAACCCAGTGGGTTGAGCACACCGAAGCCACGCCCAGCTGTGCGTCCGCACTCGCCAGATGATGAGCCCGATATTGATGTGGAGAATGCTCCCGTTATTCAAGGCTCCTTTGAGGGTTCCTTTGAGATAACCAAAACCGATGCGGACATTGCACGCAAGAAGGCGTCGCCCACACGTTCCTATCAGAGCACCAGTCTGCCGCCGAAGACCATCTCCGTAACGCCTTATTCGTTGCGTGTGAAACCCAAGAAGCCGGGCATTGAGAAGTTGACCACAGTGACGATTCGGGAGAATTCACCGACGACAACAACGAGCAAGGCGACCACCCGAAAGCACATTAAAACCACAACGACACCAGCGACAACTAAAGCTACAACTAGGAGCACCACAACAACAACCAGGACGACGTCGACGACAACAACAACAACCACAACTACTCCAAAGCCCAGCACCACGAAGACTACAACCACGACGGCAGCGCCTCCAGTCTCCAGGACCACACCGAGCACAACAACAACGCCAGCCCCAACTCCTAGCACAACAACAAGCACAACCAGCCCAACAACAACTACAACAACAGCCACACCAATGATAAGTAGCTCGACTGCTACGTTGGCAAAGCTGGATGCAAACCTCTTCACGACCTTCCCAATACTTGATACGCAACCCTGGCGTCCCATTCATCGTGAGGTGCCCGAGCTGCTGCCTGGACCGCCACCCGCTTTTCCCACCAAGACCTTGCCCGGCCTGGGTGCTCCACCATCGATGCCAACCACAACCATGCAGACTGTCAATCATCTGCCACAACGTCGTATAGATGAGTTGGAGCTGCCTTTCATTGGGGATAATCCTACGCCACCCTCAGCTGCTATGCCTGCTCTGAATGTGGATCCGTTTGGTTCGCTGCCCGGCTTTATGGGTGGATCGTTGCGTAAACCGGATGGCAAGTTGGATAATCCCAGTCAGCAGGAGCAGGACATGCTCTTCTATCACAACTTTGGCAGTCCTGTCTTTCTACCGGGCACTGAGAATATTGAACGCTTGGGCGGTGCTCTCGTGGAACCGCATCCGTTGCCCGTGCCGCTGATCGATGATGTGATTGTGCCACCTTTTAGGCCTATTAATCCCACCATGGATGGACTGCATAAGTTGCAGTTTAACATCGATGGAAGCAACGAAAGATTTGAGCATTTGGGAGGTGGCGTCATTGCCAAGAAGCAGGAGAATGCCACACAGCATGAAGTCCAATCGAAGAACAAGCCACTGGAAACCACAACACCCAAGTTCAGCTCAACTTCAACAACGACCGCGGCGGTAACTGGATCGACAACGCCTCTGAAGATTGAGATAGGAAACACGCCCAATAAACCTACAGAAAACTCCGTGCTCGCCGATACCATTGGAGAGTTCTTCATGGAACTGCTGAATCTACCGAAGGAGGATAACGCAACCATCAGCACAACAAGCACAGTGGAACCCGAACCTATTGAATCCCGCATAGAGCCAGACGAGGTCGCTGACGATGAAGTGGAGTCGCAGCTGCCCACTACAAAAGCTAAGCCAAACTTTATGAATCTCAAGGAAATCATACTGCAAAGGAACACGCCAACACCTGCTCCGGAAACCACCACAACGACAAGCACAACTACAACTACAACTACAACACCAACCACAACCACAACGACAACAACGCCAATTCCGACGACTAAGAAAAACCGCGTGCGTCCAACCGTGCCCACAATGCTCGATGACTCTAATCTGTTTCCCTCGCACTCGAAGTGGGAATTCGTCAACAGCTCCGCGCCCCTTAACTTTGGTTCCAACGGCAACATGAGGAAGGTATTCAACAAGACCTTGCAAGCTTGGGTCTCCGAGGATGTGGAGAAGACGGAAAACTTGACGTTGCACGACATCAAGACCCGAATTAACAATGCCAGCAATATACAGGACATATCTCTGATCTTTGACACGCTCGCCTCCAAATTGGGCATTACTCCCAGTGCCTCCACGAAGTTCCCGCCCTTCTCGCACAATAAACTAAAGCATAGTCAGCGCAATGAGACCAAGGTGAAGCTCAGCTCGAGCTCCTCCACTACCACTGAACTGCCCGAATTGATACCGGAATCGAGCGTGAAGAACTTTATCGAACTGCCGCTGCAGCAGCGTGAACCTTTCATCAAGCCCATGTCTAGTTTTATGGATGATGGATCTTCTGAAGTGCTAGGAGCTGCGATTCCAGTTGTGGGCGAGGCAGAAGTGGAAGTCATTGATCCATTGAAGTATGAGGAACTACTGAAGACATCGCAGTTTGCCGAACCCATCACATCCACATCAACAGAGCCAAGTCCTCATCGCTTAGTCACCCTACTCCCGGTTCGATCCAACTCAGGCATTCGCACGTACAAACCTATCTCTGAAGAACTTGAATTTGAGTCGCAACGCAGTCAAAGTGATAGCGATATCGTGTCCATCTCCAGTAATCCTCAAGTCCAGATACCTGCTCAGGTGCAGAACCAATCGCAGTCACAGTCTCAATCCCAATCGAGCAGTAGCATACGTCGCAAGAGCAACATAAATCAGAGCCGTAAATTTGCTCAGCCGCCTGCGGAGGCGATTGTCAAAGGTGGAATCAAAGTCACCGTAAAGAAGTGAATCCCATACATTCCGTGACTAGCTTCAAAGTGAGATTAAGTTAGCAATTAATACATACTGTGCTGATATGGAGTGCGTATTCATAAGAAGTTTCAAATAAGTAGAAAATTTAAGATCATAATTATTTGTAGGCATCAAAAAATTGGCACATGCACAATCTTGTTCGAAAATTGTTCATTCTTTGAACAATTTTGGAATGACAATTTATGTGTGTACCGACGTAAGTGATTACGACTTTTTATTTATTGTATATGAAAAATTTGAAGCTAATTAGTTTTCCACACAATAAAATTCCTTCAGCTTCACATTTTGTAAATTAAGTTCGTACCAGTTCATTACCATTTTGCATTCGTAAGCTAAATATTAGTCAACAAGTAATTTATTAAGTAATAAGATCGATATTTTAAAAATAAAACGAAAACAATAAAAATACTTTGTGAAGAAAACTGGAACAAATTCAAATTATTAGCGTGTAACGCTCGCATGCGCAATGCACCGCACCTAATTTGTTATCGATATATTAAAATGCAACGCCAGATGAGAAACTATCGAAGCGAACAATACTTGCGCCAGCCCTAACTGTTTTTGTGTTTAGTGGCCGCTTCACCGTCCCTGTCAGACATTCGCGGTTTGGTTGTGAAACGAAATAATTAAAAGATAAAATAAAACGCTCAATATAGAAAACAAATTATAATAATTAATTTACATAAGAGAAACGTGTTGTAATGGGGTGTGCGGAGAGCAAGGACGGCGAAGGCGAAGCCCAAAACAATAGGAATAGACCAAAATACCGCTCCTGTACCGACGTATTTTGGCTTGTACTTTACATATTGTTTTGGCTATTTTTGGTAAATATGCTAAATAAAAAATAGTGTGTGTGTGAGTGCATGTGTAATAGCAAAAAATAAAGCCCACATTCCTGCATGCAGCAGTAATCCAATGCATTTATATATAAAACCACATAGACATAAATAAGTCAAGTGAAAGCTGCAAAAATTAATCAGACTTTTCTTTGTGCGGTCGTAGTGCAAAGGGAGAGAGCGGAAGTTGTTGCTTGAACTGAACACACAACTGTAGCAACAGTGTGTGTGTCGTCATCGCTATCATATGAGTGGACTTATTGCTAATTTTTCTAATTAAATGTTAGCCACAATAATGGCTTTGACAGCGCATGAAACATGAATCTATTAAAAATTCCTTTAGCAAAAAGTAAATTAAATATGTTTGGACACGCTATTCCCATGTCATGATACCGCATTTGTTTGCTATGCACAATTCAGACTGTATCTAGTCATGCTAAAATTCGTGGGCGTTGGCACTTAAACAGTAGCATATTCACATGCATATATCATATATACCTTGTAGTAATACGCGATTAGATCATATTTGTTTTGATTTTCATTTTCACACACTCTCTCGGTCTCTTTTTGCAGATTGTGATTGCGATCTTCTCCTTCGTTTTTGGCAATCCATTGCGTCTGATTAATGGCTATGACTCCTTTGGCAATACCTGTGGCGTCAAAAACAATGAACGCTTTCAGAATTTCCCGCTATCCGGACGTAATACACTTGATACACCCGAACTGTTCTACTTCAGTGTCAAGGAGCTCAAACAATCGCTTAAGATTTGCGTTAAAACCTGTCCGAAACGCACACTAAATGAACCCAGCGAGCTGTTCAGTTATTTTACTGAAACTGGCACCCAACTCTGCAAATATGACTATAATATGGCGCAAGTGGAAAAGCTGAGCAAGGGCGACAAGACGTTCAACATACTCGGTCCGTGTCCCACGCTTCCAGTGCTCGAAAGGTAAACATGGCTTAACTATTCTTTAAGGATTAGTAATCTATTTAAGTTTTCTTTCTTTAGTTCGCCGGTGCTGCATCGTTGCGTGCCCAAAACGGCTGCTGATGAGGTGGTCAATGTGCTCAACAGTTGGGATGTTGCTCAACAGTTTCTCGCCGATATTTACTCCACCTGGCACCTTATAGCCGCAGTCTGCGGTATTTCCCTGCGTAAGTCTTGAAACCTTATGTCGATAATGACAGAGTTACGTCAAATCTTTTTTGTAGTCATATCCATTGTATTGGTTATCACGATGCATTGGCTGTCCCGCCTCGTCTCCTGGATAATTTGTGTGCTCGTCATCATTGCCAGCGTTGGCTTGGCTGGTGCATTGTGGTATGCTTACTACAGCATACGCAACAAGTCGCCGAATGTGCAATACTCTCAGCTGGAGGAGTTCTTGCGCAATCGAGATGCTGTCTTTGCTTTGGCTGTTATAGCCACTATAACTATGGTATGAAAAAGAGACACAAAATGTATATTCAGTTCAATAATTAAGCATTCTATATTTGCAGATCATTTTGTTGGTCATCATATATTTTCTGAAAAATAAATTATCTGGCTTGTCGGCACTTTTTGAGGAGGCTGGCGTCTGCATGATGAATCTGCCTGGACTGTTAATAGCCCCACTATTGGCATTTATAGTGCTAATTGCATTTTTAAGCTTTTGGGTGGTGGTGGTCATCTGCCTTGTAACAGCCACCACTCCGGATGAGAGTCCGCTTGCACCTTTCCACGGCAATGCCGGATTTCAACAGCTGCCCGCCAATGCTGGGCAATTCCTCAACCAAACAGCAGCAGTAAACGATCAAAGAAGTAAGTTAACAAACGCAAAAGTATTTCCGAAGATACTTGAGTAGTTAGAGTATTAGATAGTAGCAGTACTTTAATTGTATTAATGCTAAATTGATATCTTTATTTTGTTGAAAACCAAAAAAAAAACCATTGGTCAAATGGCTACGTAAGTGATAAATATGACATTATTTAAATGATGTTCTTTAAGCTGTCGCTTTTCTTATGTAAATACACCAATTGATCTGAATGTTTGTTTCCTCTCTTGTATTGTATATAGCAGAATCTTTTCATACAATACTTGGAACCTTTACTAATCCGCATCTCTCTCTGTTTTAATAGCTATTCCTCGTATAGAGTACGCAGATGCCGGTGCCTTGCGAAGCATGTTCTGGGTCTATGTTGTGGGTCTCATTTGGACTGTGGAGTTTATTTTTGCCTGCCAACAATTTGCTTTGGCCGCTGCTGTGGCCTTCTGGTATTTTGGTAAGCCAACAACGACACCAACTTGGTATGCCATTGGCAAGCTGATTAAGTATCATTTGGGCACCGTTGCCAAGGGCTCTTTTGTGATTACAATTTTCAAAATTCCCCGCCTCATCTTGACCTACCTTTATGCCAAGTAAGTTTCAAATATATTTATTACTCTAATATTTACTAAAATATTTATTTTTTCATTTGCAGATTAAAGAAGGGCGAGGATAAGGGCTCTGAATGCGCTGCCTGTTGTTTGAAGTGCTGCATTTGCGGATTTTGGCTGCTTGAGAAGTTTATACGATTCCTCAATCACAATGCTTACACTGTGGTCGCGATTGAATCCATAAACTTTTGCCCAGCCGCAGGCATCGTAAGTCTTAAACTCTAACGTAATTATGTGAATGCATTTAAAACTAACGTTTCAACATTTCAGGCCTGGAATGCCATGGCCACCAATGCTTTGCAAGTGGCAACAATCAACAGCATTGGTGATTTTATTCTCTTCTTAGGCAAGGTTGTTGTGGCCGCGCTTTCCGGCTTGATTGGCATCGTTATGCTGAAGGATAAGCCGGGCCTTAACTTCTATATGGCGCCGGTCATATTGATTATCATCTTCTCGTTCTTTATTGCTCACATTGTGCTATCGCTCTTTGAGATGGTCGTCGATACACTCTTCCTGTGTGTCTGCGAGGATAAGACGATTAATGGACGCGCCGGTCGCTGGGCGCAGAGCAATCTGGCCAAGCTAGTTGGCGAGGAACCGCTGCAGCCGGGCGAAGAGCCACCAATTCAAGTGGTCGAAATGATGCCCATTAACAAACAGCCATTCAGCATTACACGACTGCCACCCACAGATGCCGAGGTGTATCCTATGGCCGAGTAAAGACGATTCTTTAAGAAGCTCTCCCTCATAATATTCCAGAAAGAAGACGAAACTCATAACGAACGCACATCTTACAATGGATGTCAGGTGAAGGACCCTCCGTGTAAAGAAACAAAACAAACTCAACTCAACGTACAAAATGCAATGAAAAGAAATAATAAATAAGAATCTAATGTTTGCTAATATCAAGATATATATATATATACTACTGAAACAGAGGCAAATGCACAAGAAGTTGTAACTGTATTTATTAAATGTATCCATTTTTTATATATATGTATTTATGTATATTTATTCGTAATAAAACATTTAAACCTTTTTGTCACGTTTCACCTTGGCCTTCCTTTGGTCAATCACCTTCTGCACGGCCTTCATCTGTTTGTCCTTAATCTTTTGTGTCAATGCCGCCTTCGGTGTTTTAGTTTGTTGTGCCTTCTTTTTGGCCTTCAGTGCTAACAGTTTGGCTGTCTCAATGGGGTCCTCGTCGTCGAAGAGCTCCTCATTGTCCAGACCCTCATAAGCATTCATGGGACGCGTTGCTTCGTGTTGCACCTTTTGCTCAACACGATTAACATATTTGTCCTTGGCAGCCTTCTTCAACAATTGTCGCTGCTTCGATGGACTCACGTAGTCGGGATTCTCCCAGATGGTTTTGCCCGTAAATGAGCCATCAAAAATCTTTACAGGATTCATGACATAACGAGGTCCCACCTCGGAGAGACCACCATCTTCGGAAAGGATTTGGAAATTACGGAACCAGATGCGATTATCCAGGTAGGTGAATGTGTACACATGATCAATAAACGGCTGGCTCTTGGGATGATGGTTAGGCACCGAAAATGTCTGCACCAACAACTCTTTGAGCAGTTTCAGATGTGGCAACTCGTCAAACTTAGCATCAAACGATAGGAACGGACGCGAACCCTTCAAGCAATTGCCGGTCAATTTCAGCTCAGCCATTGTGTGAATATTCTCAATGAGAAATTTAGCCGATGGTCCGGTAGCACCCACAGTATTTGCCACCCACATGTACAAATCTCTTTTACGGCGTCCCTCAAACAACATGGCCTTGTTGCAGTGCTTCATCTCAGACATTTCATTGATGACCGACAACGTTTTGGCACGCTCCATTTTGGACTCGGCACGATGATGCGGCATCAATGTTTTGATATCACGCATTAGATGTCTGTCTCGGTGGCTGATACCACGTGCGGCAAACACCAATACACGCTGTTTGTTGATCCATTTCTCCTGCAGAGGTTGAGAAATGTTGAGGATTTTTTAATTTCCCTAGCAATAGATGCTTCATACCTTTTTTGGAACCACTTCATCAGATGGTCGTTGTGATGGAAGTGGTGGATTTTCATCCAGCGGCACAATCTCCAACTGCTCGACCTTCTTTCCTTTCTTTTGGAATTTACGGCCCATTTGTTACTTTTTTTCAACTTTACACTTTTTTTAAAAAATGCACCAATCCAAAACAACGTGGAGTTGAAATAGTGATGTGCAAATTAGCGATAAATTTGACTATCGACAAGGATTAATCGGTTTTGTATAACCAACAGGTGACAATATCGGGATTTCTACATTTGGTATGTCTACAATTGGCGCTAAATCATTTTCGGAAATTGGTTTTGTGGTCACATCCCGACGCAGATGATCAAGAATTTATTTTTTTTAATTTTAAGAAATAAAACAAAAATGTAAATTGATCTTAAAAATAAAATTTATTTATCAATTAGTTACATTATTATTTGGAAGCAAAACTATTTCTGAGCATCGATAAATCGTTTCATAAATTGGCTAATCATATATCAGTACATTTGTACAGTTGATTGTTGCTATTCATGTTCGTCTTCGTCTGAATCGTCATCACAACCTGGTTCGGGGCATTGACTGCATCGACTCTCATTTATTCCATAGCTGGCACAGTAACCACCAACACATTCACAACAGCCGTCATGAAACCACCTGTAGCTCGTCGCTCCCGTCTTGTAGCAAGTTTGCCTGCATTTATTCCAGGACGTACATTCCTTGAGATATACGACTGTACAATTCCGAGGTATATTATCAGCGTGCTTAACATTGTTGGGAAAGGAAAACACTTGCCAATTGTCGTCGTTTGGCGATGTTGTAAGAGCCTCAAATAATACAGTAACGCCTTCAAAGTCCTCAACATGCGACTTCTTCGACATTTTCGTCATATCGCCAAGGACGTTGTGGTAATATGACAATGTCATGACAATAATTGCGACTCTTTGAAATGTTGACATTTGAAATAACCTTTTGCAACTAAAGCAGGCTAGATAAGGCATTAGTTTTTATTCGTAGCTGTGCCTTTTTGCACAGGTAGTAGGATAGATTGGCGCGAACGGTGTAGAATATGACAGATAGAGCATCAGAGCGTTTACCTGACTTTGAGATAAACAAACATGAAAGCAGTCAGTGTTGGTAAATATCCTAGCCAGTATTACAAACAAATATTGTGAACGAAATCAAGAGTCTATTTTGTGGTAATATTATATTATTTTTTTATTTTGCAATTATTCAAATTTAAAATCGGTACTTGTAGTTTCTTTTACGAAAAGCAAGTTGAGCTGTTAAAAAATGTGACCAGCTTTAAATCATCAACGACGAAAACAGCGTATTCCGAAATATAAACTGCTGTCACACTGTGTGGTATACACAAATACACACAGTAGGCATTTTTTATTTCTGCCATTTTGTGTTCTGCGTCTCGTCGAGAAAAAATAAAATAGAAGGAAGTGAGACAGTCAAAAAGAAAATTATTATTTCGCAAAACAGAAAAAAATAATAAGAAATATGTCGGATTATCGCTCACAATCACGCGGCGGCGGACGTGGTGGCCAGGATTATTCGAATGATGATGATCCGCCGATGTCGCGGCTATTTATAATTTGCAACAAAGCGCATACCGAAGAAGATTTTCGCGAAGCGTTCTCAAAGTACGGGGAGATAGAAGATATTTGGGTGGTTAAGGATAAACACACACAGGAGAACAAAGGCATTGCATATGTCAAGTTTTCAAAGACTTCCGATGCCGCTAAGGCGCAGGAAGAGATGAATGGCAAAACGATTGGAAAAACAGATAGAACTCTCAAGGTGCTGGTTGCCGCAAAGTAAGTGAAATAAGTAATGACCTGGCAACTTTTTTGCCACTGCTGCTGCTGCTGCTGAGATCAGCAATAATTAGCATTACCAACTGTACTCGATATGTGATTTTCTTTTGTTTGATTTGCAGTCGTAATCAAGGTTCAAATAAATCTGAAAACGAGCAGGAAAAGTATGTGCGACTGTTTATTGTCATACCAAAAACAGCGACCGAAGATGATATACGCGATGAGTTTGTGCAATGGGGTGAGGTTGAGAATGTGACCATTGTGCGGGAGAAGAACAATGGCAGTCCTAAGGGTTTTGGCTACGTGCGTTTTACCAAGTGAGTATTTGTGCATTTCAATTTATGCAAAGACTACTAAATATTAAAATTCTTCAGATTCTATTATGCCGCAGTAGCATTCGAAAATTGTTCTGCTAAATACAAGGCAGTCTTTGCCGAGCCAAAGGGTTCTTCGCGCACACAACGTGACCAATACGGGCGTCTCGCTGATGATAGTCCCATCTATGGCTCGGGCCGCGGCGGAGGAGGTGGCGGCGGTGGAGGTGGAGGCGGCTCCAATTACAATGGCGGTGGTAATGGAGGCGGCGGCGGTGGTAGTTTCAACAACGATTGGAATGCATCGGTCAACAGTGATATGTCGGCATTTTTACGCATGCAAAACGTGCCCGTCCCACAGCCCACATGCCTCGAGGTGACGGTCAGCAATTGTGTTAACCAGGATCAGTTATGGCGACTCTTTGACATTATACCCGGCCTCGACTATTGTCAAATCATGCGCGAACGTAAGAGGATAACCTTATAATGTATCACCGGTTTTACATTTGTCATTTTTACAGATGGACCGCGGACAAATGAAGCCGTTGTTGTCTACGATAATCCAGAAGCTGCGATTTATGCCAAGTAATGTTTTACATTCATGTATCTTAGCAATTTACTGCAACACACATCATTTGCTTACAGAGATAAACTGCATGGCCTGGAATATCCGATGGGTGAACGCATAATTGTCAAAGTAAATGGCATGAGTTCAGCTCGCATGGACACCTCGTTTATAGACAGTATGTGATATATTTCCAAATCTATTGTGCGTGATTTTACTCTACTCATACTTTACAGAACGCACTAAAAAGGACGCTATTTGCAATGTACCCTTGCCACCAACGCAACCACTTGCATCTCCCGATTCTCAAGTTGCTCAAAGGCTCTTTATTGTGCTCTCAGCTGTAAGTGAACTAGTTACAACTGATTTTTTTTTATGTATTCTACTTACAAATTACATTTTAGAATCTGCCGCACTCAATATTGAAGAATATATTCTCCTGCTGGAAAGGACTTATTGATGTCTATCTGCTGCCAAATAAAAATTGCGGATACGTCAAATATTCTGAAAGGGAAAGTGCCCAAAAGGCAATAACTGTGTTGAATGGTGCCGAAATCTGTGGCACTAAAATAAAGGTTATGGAAGCGGAGGAACGAAGTGGCTCCGATGGTGACGATAGTGGCAGGAAGCGATTACGACGAAATTAAGTGTAAGTTATACATTTTTTAATGCTGATCCTGTGTATCTATATATATTAATGTAGCCATAGTTTTGGAATGCGTTGAACGCCTGATCTGAGGTAAGTTGTTAGTGTTTAGTGTAAGAAAGATCCAAAGATCTTGCTTATTATTATTATGTATGTACACAAAAAAATATAGACTTATCGTATATTCAGACTGTTCTATTACAATTAGATACTACCGCCGTTCTTCTGTACTTGTAACTTAACTAAAAACGCCCTCAAAAATTCAGCAGCAATTTGACGATCCTGCCGATCATCGACCACGAACAAACATAATAAGCAAAAACTATTTTTATCTTTCTATTTCCACAGACCCCACTGACAACAACATACTACTTAACAAAAAAGAACATAATGTACGAGTAGTTTACAGAAAACAGATCAATTAAACAGTTCAACTGACCAACAACCGCCCAAAAAACACTACGGAATCAACCAGAACGAGAACCACAACAATCACAATCAAAACTGAGTGAAAACACGAGTGAACAGACACGGAAAACGGAAACAAGATACGAGAAAACAAGAACTACCAAACAACCAACTTTACACAATTTTGACTTGTTTTTGTGTGCGCTGTTTGTACTGAAGAGACCCATTAAAGACCAGACCTTAACGGAGCCAACGAAACCATGAAACAATGAATGCAAAAAAACAAGAAAAAAAAACAACCACTAACTGGACTATCGTATCTATCGCATTACCCTTACCATAATACAAAAACCAAGAAACTATATACAAGAAACGAACTCGTTGTACAATTTACTAACGTATTCCGACAAAGATAAGAATATATATTCAAAAAGCAAGCTTACCGATCGTAGATTTCTGCATAGAAATTTAATCACTCAAATATGACATAATTATATACAACTATTATGTAAAGCCCTTAAAGCGATAAAAATAAACGAAATTACCAAAATATAACTGACTTTGTTTTTAATAGTGTTTTTAAAAGTGCGCGCCATGAAACTTTTTACTGTGGTTCTATTTGGTTATCGAATTATATATATATCGATCAAGAATCGGCAATCGGGTAAACTGCTGTATAAAATATACTGTTTTTTAGGGTAGCCATCTAGTAATCAATGATTGTGGTACAATTTGGTATGTTTTTTGGAAATCCATATATCACCAACTACGGTCACCCTGACTCAGTCAACAGCTGCTTTTTGTTGAAGCAAATTGTAATTTTTTTAAAATATCAAATTTTCTTCTAGTAAAGATCGAAAAAGCTTAGAAATAAATAATAATGGATCCCGCACTGCTTCGGGAACGCGAGGCGTTCAAAAAACGGGCGATGGCTACGCCAACGTAAGTTCCCCAACCTTCCTGCTAACAAGTCGCGTTTTAATACATATCGTGTTATTTTTTTTTTGTATTTGCAGCGTTGAGAAGAAAACCAGAACGGAAAGAGCGCCGCCACCGCCGAGCAGAGATGATTCCCAAAAGAAAATGCGCCCTCCAACGGCACCCAAGCTTGATGCTTCTACGTAAGTGCTCACAGGCTATCCCAGATCATCCAATTCATGCCTTTCTTGTTCTGTAGATACAAAACCATGTCTGGCAGTTCCCAATATCGTTTTGGAGTCTTGGCTAAAATAGTGAAATTTATGCGCACACGCCATCAGGATGGCGATGATCACCCATTGAGTATTGAAGAGATCCTTGATGAAACCAACCAGCTAGACATAGGCCAATCAGTGAAGAATGTAAGCCATTAAGGTCCCCTTTTCTTTTATGACCATTCCAATAATGTGCATCTTGCTATTCGTTACAGTGGTTGGCTGGTGAAGCGCTTAGCAATAATCCCAAAATAGATGTTACTCCGGATGGGCAAAAGTTCAGCTTTAAGCCCGTTTACAAAATCAAAGATGGCAAGACTCTAATGCGATTGCTGAAGCAGCATGATTTAAAGGGACTGGGTGGAATTTTACTAGAGGATGTGCAAGAATCGCTGCCGCATTGCGAGAAGGTTTTGAAAAATCGCGCTGCCGAAATATTGTTCATTGTGCGACCCATTGACAAAAAGAAGATTCTCTTCTACAATGACAGAACCGCCAATTTTGCAGTAAGCTCAGAAGAAAAGTTTTACGTTTATCTGTTGTATGCCCTACTAAACTAATTCCAACCATTTATTAGGTGGACGACGAGTTTCAGAAGCTTTGGCGTTCCGCAACAGTCGATGCAATGGACGATGCCAAAATCGATGAATACCTCGAGAAACAAGGTGAAAGCCAAACGCATACTCAATATGCAACCAACCAATTACCTATTGTTTTATATATTTCTAGGTATTCGTTCGATGCAAGACCATGGCCTTAAGAAACCCGTGCCGAAGCGTAAGAAGGCAGCGAACAAAAAGCGACAGTTCAAAAAGCCGAGAGATAACGAGCATTTGGCTGATGTGCTAGAGACTTATGAGGATAATACCTTAACGCAGAAGGGCGCAAATCCCACATAGTGTAGAGTAGCTAATAAAGATAATGTAATCATTAAGAATTCGATAGAAATATAAACTAATATTTTATGCATATTTCCGGTAGGTCGATGACCTTGCATATATTATGTGTTTTTAATAGATATTGCGAAATCGCAGGAGGCACAAATTAAGTGTTAATATATTTATATGTACCTAAGGAGCTTTCACCAAGATTTACAGCCACTTTTGCTATCTTCTAGTGCTTTTTTGCGGTATTTTAAAATATGACTTGACGAACAAGAACGATAGTTAAAAGCAAATGTATGTAATCTGCTCTTCGACATAACAACAAACACTCACGTAACTTGTGTGAGTGAGCCTCGGCTTGCGTCTGTATCAGTGTTGCCCACTGTAAACCTCAGTTTTAGCTATAAGAGCCATTGAAAATGGCTAAACGCGTTTTTTAACATTTGAACATTTTGATCAGCCGATTTTGAAGAAGTGAAGTTTCTTCGATATGCTAAGCCATAGCTTTAAATTCCTTATTACTAATTGTAAGTTAGCTTTTTCTAAAATAACTATCGCTCTCTGGTTAGCTATACCCGCATAAGTTTAATATAAGAATTAAAAGGAAATGCATTTTCTCCGTAGAAAATTATTTGAGTCACTGTGTTACTAAGTAAATTATTAGTTAGTAAAGTCGATGCATGCTTTGTTTTTCGCGGATGTTAGTGAATGTTTATTGTTTTTATGTGCATTTTTTTATAATCTATTTCTACAACACAAAGTACATTTTTCTTGGAAATAGCTCATTAACGAATGTATATCTAGACAAGCAGGCCCTGTTGTTTTGGTTACCAATATAAATTCAGACAGATATTCAATTCTACGCTTCTTTAAAACATCTAATAATAACACACAATCTATAACAAATGTATCTAATCAAATTTTTTCAATATACATATTCAAATTGAATATTAAAGTGATATATGATTGTTATCTGCTTTTGATAGACTCTCACACTAATCATAGCCACATCTAACGGAAAAATAGCTGCATTGCCTGCACTAATGTGCACAAGTGTGTGTGTGGGTGTGACTGTATGTGTATCAGAGTAATCGCAATCGATGTCGAGTTTTGGCGAACCGATAAATTGGCCGCGCAGCAAAACAAAGGCGTCAGTTGGCGCTGAAGAGCCCTCGACACTGGTTTATTTGCTGTTCGCTTTCAAAGCGCTCGGTTTGAACGGGAATACGTAACGTAAGCTAAGAAAACCTGTTTCAGATTGTCTGTTTATTATTCCCCGTGCGTTCGATTGATTATTGTTGTTATAAAAACTAACAAAACAAAAACAAAAAGCAGCAAAATGAAGTTGTTGCCGCTTGCAGTGGCATTAAGCGTTTCGTTGGCCTTTGGCTGCCTGCCAACACGTGGGGCAGCTGCGGGAGCCGAGTAAGTACATAATAGATATAATATAAGTATTCCAAGTTGAAAGTTCTCATTTTTGCATTGTGACAGCGATCTGGTTTACGGCTACGAATGCCACTCTGGCGTCTGTCGCAAGGTGGAGCTGAGCGAAGACAACTTTGCCAAGGCAATCAGTCTGCCTGTGTGCCGTCTCTTCTGCAGCAGCAGTATTGGCACACTGTGGCCCAAGCCCACGGGCGCCGTGCAGCTGGAACCACTAATGCGTCAAGTGGACATCACCAATATTAAAATCCATAGGCCTGGCGGCGCTAATAAAAGGGACAAAGTTTGGCGGGACACCGAGCGACGTTGGATGGACTTGGTGCATGCCAAGATACCCAATCTCAAGCTGCTGCGTTCGGGTGGCTATCAATTGGCGGTGGTCATAAATACCGCTGATAGCGCGAAGCCCACACGTCTCACCCTCGACACCGATGAGAGCTATGTGCTGCAAATTGGCACCAACTCCACCGCGGGCCAGGTGACTGCCAACATTACGGCGGACAACTTTTATGGGGCACGCCATGCGTTGGAGACGCTCAATCAACTGATTGTCTACGACGACATTCGCCGTGAACTCCAGGTAACAGCGAACGCCAGCATCAGCGATGCACCCGTCTACAAATGGCGCGGACTTTTGCTGGACACGTCGCGCAACTACTTCTCCGTGAAGTCCATCAAGCGCACATTGGGTAAGCTATGGTCTGCTCCTCCTCCTCATCTCTTACTCACTCCTTTTTCTCTTTCGCAGATGGCATGGCCATGGTCAAGCTCAACACCTTCCACTGGCACATCACCGATTCGCACAGCTTCCCGCTCGAGGTGAGCAAACGCCCCGAGCTGTCCAAACTGGGCGCCTACACGCCTAGCAAGGTCTACACGCACAAGGACATCCAGGACATTGTGAATTATGGACGTGTGCGTGGCATTCGTGTTATGCCCGAGTTCGACAGTCCGGCGCATGTGGGCGAAGGTTGGCAACACAAGAACATGACCGCCTGCTTCAATGCGCAGCCATGGCAAAAGTTTTGCGTTGAGCCGCCTTGTGGACAACTGGATCCTACGGTTACCGAGATGTACGATGTGCTGCAGGACATTTTCAGTGATATGTTTGATCTCTATGATCCCGACATTTTCCACATGGGCGGCGATGAAGTCTCGATGGGCTGTTGGAACAGCAGCGAAACAATACGCAACTGGATGACAAAGCAGGGTTGGAGTCTGAATGAAGCCGACTTTATGCGTCTGTGGGGCCATTATCAAACCGAAGCTCTTAAGCGTTGGGATAACGTGACTTCGACAGCGGCAGCACCAACGCCCATTGTGCTCTGGACGAGCACACTGACCGAAGAGCCGTACATTGACGACTATTTGGATCCGCAGCGTTACATCATTCAAATCTGGACGACAGGCACCGACAAGGTGATCAAGAAGATATTGAAACGCGGCTATCGCATCATTGTGTCCAACTATGATGCTCTTTACTTTGATTGCGGCGGTCCTGGCTGGGTAACGGATGGCAGCAACTGGTGTTCACCCTACATTGGCTGGCAGAAGGTCTACGAGAATAATCTCACCCAAATCGCTGGCGATTATCAGCATCATGTGCTCGGCGCCGAGGCAGCAATTTGGTCCGAACAGATCGATGAGTATACATTGGACAATCGCTTCTGGCCGCGAGCCAGCGCCTTGGCCGAACGTCTGTGGTCGGATCCCGTTGGCGCTGATGGTGGCTGGAAGCAGGCGGAGGCACGCATGCTGTTGCATCGCGAGCGTCTTGTGGAGAATGGCATTGGAGCGGAGGCAATGCAGCCGCAGTGGTGTCTGCAGAACGAGAACGAGTGCCCCATTGATGCGTATGCTTAGCTAAATGCTTGGGTAGCATAAGCATTTTACAAATTGTTATTCTTATTATACAGATATACAGCGGCTTATTGGGATGGCCACATCCACAGCCAACTCAGTCTGCTCTTTGCTGTTGGTTTAATGCTTTGCGTCTGCAATAAAATCCACTTGAGAGTGTGCGAGTGACTCGTCGTTTAATTAATTATATCGTTAAATGAGATTATTTTCGTGGTTTTTGTTATGTTGTTTATGAATACAATGTGTGTTGTTTAGATTAATTACTAATTAATGGATGCACCTCCCGCTCACAGCCCCTTTTTACAGGGATATGTTCAGTTTACTCGTTCCACTGCTCCTCGTTGCGTCCGAATTTATACACCAAGCTGCCGAATAGTATGAAGACATTCTGCAGTAGCAGCGCCACACCTAGGCTCGTTTCCTTTTTATCTGTGTGAACAAGGATTCGATTTGGATCGCTGGACAAATTTAAAAGTATTTACTTTCAAACTTACCATTGTTGATAAAGTCTGAGATCATCACCCAAATGGCCGCAATGATCGACGCAAATCCCATGATGAAGCCAAGGAGCAGCACGATCTTAGCATTTCTCGCTCCCCATTCCGAGGTGTTATCTTCCGAAATCTATAACAAACAAAAGAATTGCACATAAGACGGAGTGACTCATTTTTCTTTGTACCTATGTATGAAGTGCGTATATATAAATATTATTGTCACTTACATGTTCGCCTTTAACAATGTTGATCATGGCAAAGCTAAGGGTGCCAAAGATGCCAATGAAAACATGTCCTGTCGTTATCTGATGCTGACTGTCGCCAGACATGGCATCGATTATTATCCACCACCCTGTGAAGAACTGCAGGAGGAGTAAACATTTTTTATCAATTACGCACAATTCATTTAGCTGGCTTACTATCATTTACTACGTACCAGAAAGCCGGCTATAATAGCCGAAGTTTTGTTTACCCATGCTTCGGATGAAAACCACTCTCTAATGTTTTCAATAATACCCATTTTGTGTTTTATTTATCTTAAAAAAACTGCTTTTCTGCTGCAAACGGAGAGCTTAACACCTGTGTTTAAGTGTGACCACAAGGAAAATTTCTAAAATAGGCGGTTTTACGTGAAATAAATATACCAAATTTGTCATTTGGTAGCTCTTAAAAGTACAAAGTTTCCCAAACAATTTTTAAAATGCCCGAGACTTAAAATAGGATGGTATTTATGAAATCTTAATGGTACAATGTGTAGCTAATTTTTTGACTTCATTTACAGATTCGAATATCCCAAATAATTAACAAATAAAAAAGTTTTGTACACACCGAAATACGTATACGAAGTCTATCGATTAAGCATTCGATTAACCATCCAGCTGTTTGCTAGAGAGTGGCAACGCTTATTGTATTCAAGCACGTGTGAGCGACAAACGACATAAACAAATTTGTTGCACTTACCAAAAATGAAGAAAGTGACTGAACAAACTATCTCAGATGAGGAAGAAAGTATCACAGATAATTCAGATGCATCCGATGATGAGGAGAATGAAGTGGATTTGGGAGCCAGTGCAACAGAGTCGGATGAAGATGAAGATGTAGATGACGATGTTAATGACGACGGTGATGGCGGAGACTCCGATGAAGGTAGCGAGTTGAGTGACGAAGGAGAGGAAACAACGACCCGCAAAACGAGAGCAGAAATTATCGAGGAACAAATACACAGCAAATACCAACAGCGCAAGGGAACACGTTTGTATGTCCGTTTCCTACATAAGCTTCCATTGGATGAACAGGAATTCAACTCAAAGGTAAAAGCGCTGCATCCACTCATATCGAAGGCATCCAAACCACGTCAAAAGCATGCACGTTTCTGCCTAGTAGAATTCCAGACTCAGCAGGATCGCGACACTGCGTTACAGGATATTACAGCTTCAATTAAGAGCAATAAATCTGGATTCGAGGGATTATTCGTGTCCCTGCCAAAAACCGATTCAGATGAGTTCGTCAACGAACTTGTTGTCCGCAAGCAGCAATCGTTTGAGAAACGCAAAACGAAAGCTCTGACCAAACGTGCCACAAAGCAGGTGTCCCGCAAATCTAAATTCACCTCATCGGTGCTCATTACCAATCTGCCCAAGACCACCTCGGTGGCCCAAGTGCGTCAACTCTTCGAAAATGCCGTTGACATACAGCTGAAGCCCGGTAAAGGCAGATTCCGTGACTACAGCGCAGCCACCGTCACTTTGCCCTCAACCTTTGAGGCACGCAACGCCTTGAAGAAGGAGCTGAGCATGGCGGGCACCAAACTGCAGTTGCGTTTCAATACACAGCAACAGAAGAAGCGACGACCCAATAAGAACCAGAAACGCGGGGCAGGCAAAGTGGGCTCTGCGATTACGATTAACTCTTAACTAATATGTAATGATAATAGATACAACTCCTAAATAAACAATGTAACAATATTTATCGTTTTGTGTATTGTCGTCCTATTCAAATGTCTCTCTTATTAAACATCTAGGAACCTAGATCTTTAATATCGGAAATGCTCCAACTGGTTTTGCGTCTTCAATAAGTACAGGTTCAAATGCAAGCTATAACATATATAGCACGAGTTACATATACATATGTATAAGAAAAAGAACCAACGAAAAGTTATATTTATTATTTCAAATTTATCTTTGAATCGGATAGGAATTTTTATGATTCATTTAATGGGTTTTTAAATTTGTTTTTTGTTGCTTTTGTTTTTTTCAAGATAAGCTAAAATTTGACTGCCATATTTCTTCCAGATTTTAGAGTTGTATTTAAATATACGAACGAAGAGAAAAACTTTATCGTCTGCTAAAATTACCCTTTCATACTGTTATAATACAATAGTCAAATGTAATTGTTAAAATATTTATTATCGTACACGATATACATACATACATAGTAAGGTATTTGTTTTTGAATAAGCCGGTTGAGTTTTACTGCATACATACATAAGTTGATATTTAAGCCTATAGGGTAAATATATATATTTGTATATAAAGAGATTTGGTAATGAGATTAATTAGGTAGTGCTGAGGAATAGGAGAGGTCTAACAATAAGTGCGGATTGGGGAAGGGAAAACTGGTAGCTTGGATGCATTTTATGGATGATTCATATGTGTTGTTCACGTTCAAAAATATCAAATATTCAACAATCGCATATTGTACATTTTATAGTATAACTTTTTTGCTCTTTCTCTCTCTCTCAATATGTTTTCGGTTCCAAAATGGACCCGCTGATATCAGTGTATGTACTCACAGGGTGTAGGGGGGGAGGGGGAACTGCTCCTCTTCCATTTATAATATATTCCAAGTTACGATGCCGTGTCAGGCGTTGTTGCGCTATCGATTATTTAGTAAGACACGGACACGCTTAGATATATAATATAGTACATGTTTAGGTATGTTTGTGTTGGATTGTGTTGTGTTTTGGTGCAATTATATCAGCAAAAGTAATCAGCATTTAATGTGATATTCGAAATGCAAATAGGAATAGATAAAAACGAAAAAAAAAACAGAGAACGCAATTTAATTCGATTCGAACCGATTTACAAATATGCTTGCTTACATCCCTATGAGTGGCATTCTCTTTACTTATTTTCATTTTAGCATTTCTTCTTTAGTTTAGTTATTATAATTTGCTCATTTTTTTAATTGTTTTGTAAATACAATCAAAATTTATATCTGCTCGCCGCTTTAGCAAATGAATATATGGATAAACACTGTGTGTTTTCTCCGATTTACTTAACATGCTTCACCTAACTTTCGAGATCCGATCGAAACATTATTCGGGGGGATCCCAAAAGTATATATTCCCCATACAGTCTCACATATTTGCTGTTATTGTTTGTGTAGTGTGCGATTCATACTCTTAACGTTCAATTCAATTATACATATATATTATTTTAATTGTTATGCTTATTAATTGTTGTTGTTTTTTATCTTCATGGCCAAGCTTAAGGGCATATATATAGTACTTTTTAAGGCGTTGAACATCCGCTTTACATTCGCTGATAAAGCTCAGACGAAACTCAACTTGATTCGCGATTCATGTGATTCATAAAAGCCATTCGAAATGTGTATAATATTTAATATATTAATATGTATATATTTATGTGTGTTTGTATATAGTATATATATAATTGCTGATAAAGGGAAGAATACGGAGCCAGCTGATTCATCGGACTCTTCTTCGATTTTCGATTCGATTTCAGGTGAAGAACCGACTTTGTTTTCTTCTTGAGAGAGGGGTTTGTATTTTTTCATCTACTTTTTTATGGTTTTTTTTGTGTTGAGAGTGGAGTAGTGAAGGGCTTAAAGTAGGTTTTTGAAGATTTTTTTATAGAGATTAATCGGGGCTCTTTGGATAGCTAAATTTGTTGTTGTTGTTGATTTGTTGTGTATTTCCCCCGAGATAAATTACGTATGCAGCAGCAGCCGATCTCTGGCCGATGGTGAATTAGCCACATTCGAGTGCGATGCCTGACCGACTAAATGTTGAGCCGTTGGAGGTGGTGGTGGAGGCTGTGCTGGCGGCGATCGCAGCGGTATTGATGGCTGAACAAAACGCACACGTTCGGCATCCGTGGCATTGACATTGTTGCCAGGCGATGATGATGACAAACCACCGCCAACGCCACCACCGCCGGCTGCTGCATTGAAGGCCGACGTGAATGCTGTGGCGGCTCAAAGAGTGTGGTAATTGCGCTCATTGCGTGCCTTGTAGAATTTGTAGGCCACCAAACCGATGGCCAGCAATCCCAGTGTCAGCACAATGCCGCCGATGAACGATGAACCATCAAAGTGACCACAAGGCACCGGAGCAGGCTTGGCGGTAGTGGTCGATGGTGGTGCCGGAGTGGTGGTTGTTGTTGTTGTCGTGTTCGATGCTGGAGTTGTTGTTGTAGCTGGTGTTGTTGTGGTTGTAGTTGTTGTTGTAGTAGAGTTGTCCGGTTTCACAGTTGAGGTTGTTGAAGGCGTTGTTGTTTTGGGGGCCTCAGTTGTTGTTGTATTAGCTGCCGGCGTGGTTGTTTCTGGTGGTGTAGAAGTTGTTATCGGCGGCGTCACAGTTGTTGTAATCGGCTTCTCAGTTGTTGTGGTGTTGTCATTGGCAGGCGGCACTGTTACAGTGGTGGCTGATGCGGCAGCTCCTAAGATACGAAACAGCAAAAAAGCAAATGGCATATGAGTATGAGTAATTCTAGTCAAACCCTATACAAAAGAAAGTTAGTTTTTTTTCTTTTCTGAAAATCTTCTTCAATTACGTTCCCTACTTACAAACACACACATACACGCTCACGTATAAATCCGAACGAGTGTGGCATTTAAAATTCCAATACATGCTTACTTAGTACACGCACACAGTGACAAATTGAATGTTCGCTGCAGGCAACTGAACACACACACACTTCAACATACGCAGTCGAATGGATTTCTTTGCTTACCTTCCCCTCCTGCTGCTTGACAACGATATGAGGCAAACAGTCCAACGAACAGACATAATAGCAAATATTTGGCCTGTAGCTGCATTTTTTATACTTTCCGTTTAATGGTTAATTGCACAGGACTCCGATTAGCTTATTTACTTCTTCGCCGTATTTTCGAGAACTGCCAAAAACTTTTTTCTTTTTTGCTTTTGACGTGTTCACTTATTGTTGTTGTTGTTAATGCTGTTGCTGCAGCAAAAAAAATCGGTGAAGACCACAAATTAGCAAGTAAAATCATATATGTATGTAACGATTTGTACTTAAATATAAGTCCGGTTAAATCCGCACAATATTAACTGCAAATCTGGAAAGCAGAATATTAAATCTGTTTGCTCCACTTACCAACAAATCGGCAACGCGCAATTGAATGATTAATAAAATCCAATCGAACAAATCATGAGCACAGCGTGACCACAAGTTATATTTCAAAATTTACCAAATCATTCACAAATTTACGAATATACCGCTGAGCAGTGTATATAGCAAAGCTTGGTTACACTATTTTTAGTGTTGCATAACTTTTAAAAAAGTCGCGCGCAACATTTAAATCAGAGCTGTTTATTAACATTAATAGACCACGCGTTTAACATAGCATTCCGAATTTAAATTATTGACATATTTGGAAAAACATAAATGCAATGAAACACAATTGAATTTAAATGTCAGTATTAAATGTTGGTATGCGTAATGCAATTGCGAAATCAGCAAAACATACTACGGTCACACTAGTCACACACACTGACTCAGACACTAGCTTTTTCATTTTTGTTTTATATGGGGAGCGGATTTAGATAAGAAAACGCGTTAAAATCGTGCAATAAACCAAAATGACATCTTACGTACGTGCTATGTACGATTTTTCTGGTGAGCCCGGCTCATCGGAATTATCGATTCTCACCGGCGACATCCTAACCGTGACGCGCAGCGATGTGGGCGAAGGATGGTGGGAGGGCAAAAACAATCGGGGACAAATTGGTCTCTTCCCAGCGGCATACGTGGAGGTGATGTCGGCGGCGGAGGCGCGTCAATTTACCACAGGTGACTCAAGCGCTGCCCAATCCTCAGCCCTCGATCCCTTTGGCCCAATACCAGCGACACCACGATACGATCCCACGCCCGATGGCGACGACGACAGTATGTGGTCCGATAGCGAAGACAATGAAACATATTCGGAAATTGCGCCCGCTGGTGGCAAAACATCAGCAGGAGCAGCAGGCGTACGTAACAGTGGCTTAACGCACTCGACTAGCGACTACGATAACAGGCATCTACCTGTTGCACCCAGCGAGGATGGCATCTCCTTGAGTTCGACGGCAACGGGCGGTGGAGCAAGTGCAGCGACCATGCGTAAGGGCATGTTTGCCAAGAGCTCGGATTCCTATATACTCGGTCTGTTCACCAGCAAGGAAGTAATACCCGAATGTGAAAAAGCCTATATTACGCAAGTGGAGGATTCGATATATCAGTGGACACAGAATCATTCGCCATATACGGTGATTGTGGCCAGTCCCAAAAAGGAATCCAAATTCAAGGGCATGAAAACATTCATTGCTTACCAGCTGACGCCTAGTTTTAATAATATCTACGTGAGTACAAGTTATATTTATGATATTAAAAGGGGGCAACTCAGCAAATGCAACAGAGAATTTAATCGCTAATCTGGCAAGAAAGTATGCTCGACGGCAAGATACCCGTTAGCCATTTTTTAGGGTGACCAAAGCTAGCGAAACAAGTTCAGTAGTTTTTGAAGAAGTTTATTATAATAATACAAAATAATAATAAAACATATGTATTTTTTGTGTAATTGAAAAGTTAATATTTTTTTTCGATATTACAAATTACCTCTTAAAAATTGAGTCCATAAAGGAAAATATTTATAATAATTTTTTGATTGAAATTTAAATATTGAGGCATAATTCGAATTTTTAAAATATATATTTTGATATTGATATTGATGTATTTTTTTTCAATGTTTTTCGAAATTTGAACTGTAAATTTAAATTTCTTCACTATTATTTTGGGGAAAATTAAGTTTTAATTTTTGAATCTGATTTTATTCAAAAGTTTTTAATAATTTTTCAAATACAATCCAATGTAATTTAATTTTTCCTATTTATTGGAGATGTAAAGTTAATCTTAAATAACAAATTTTACTAAATTCAGAAAAAATGTAAAACCAAAAAGGAGAATTCTAAAAATATTTTCAAATCATCCACTTATTTATCTAAAAAATCTAAATTTTTATTTTCATATTGATTTCTCTTAATAACTCTTTGTTTGCTTTTAAAGATTTTTTTCTAATTTGTATTGTTCAAATTAAATTTAAATCAGAAAACAGCTACCTAATTGGAGATGTAATTGTGTAATATAAACAAGAAACAGTTGTTCTAAAATTAGTTTTTGGATAGTTTTAGTGAATCAGCTTATAAAACAATCAATACGCCTTGATAGTTTAAACTATATTAGTCATATTATTACATATATATTAACTTTATTAGCTCTTAGGCGGATATGAAAAGACGATTTTATTACCAGCAAATATAATTAAAGTAGAAGAGTACTTGAAACTTAAAGCGGAATCTTTTTGCACGATGTGTAAGCATTGATGATGTAAGTAGAAGTTGAAGTTGGAAGTCAATTGGGGGCAAGCGAAGGGGCAACTCGGTTGCACTTCACTTATTACCCACTCCCATTCTGTTCGTCTCTGTCTTTGTGTGGCAAGTGTTTTTTATACCCGATGAATATAAGCAGAGAGGGTAATATGAATTTATGGCAAGGGGAAATAAATAGAATTAGTATAAATAGTCTTGGGCAACTCTTAAAAATAAAACTGGTTAGAAGTATAAAAAGTTGATTTTAGAAAACGGAAATTCGTGCATATACGGGTATTTTGCTAGTCGTCACCAAGTTCGTCACTGTTCGGGTTCAACACTTGTTTGTTATTGTTGTTACAACATATGACTCAGTGTCTTTGTGTTTGTATGTGTCGCATTTCGAAAATGAAATTGAATTTCTATCTAATCGACGAATGCTGTCATTTTATCGCAGGTGTCGCGTCGTTATAAGCACTTCGATTGGCTACACGAACGCCTGACGGAGAAGTTCTGCTTGATACCGGTGCCACCGCTGCCAGACAAACAGATCTCGGGACGCTATGAGGAGCAATTCGTGGAGCATCGACGCGTCCAATTGCAGGAATTCGTCGACTGGGTGTGCCGACATCCCGTCATCTCGAAATGCGAAGTATGGTATCATTTTCTCACGTGCACCGACGAAAAGATCTGGAAATCGGGCAAACGGAAAGCCGAACGTGATCCCTACATGGACATCAACTATTGCATGGCCATCTCGCCGCCATCGAATCACTTGCTCCACTCGAAAGTCGATGCCCAGATAGAGAGCGGCACACAATTCATTCACAGCATGGACGGAGCCATTCGCAATTTAAACAACATTTCCAACGACATGGCCAAACGTTCGCTGGTCCAGAGTAAAAAGGAATTCCAACGCATCGGCGATGGCCTCTCAGAACTGGCCAAGTCGCTGGACATCGATGAGCGACGAGCGCCAACGCGCAACGGTTCATCACTGGCTGGAAGTGTTGGTCGCATTGGCGGCATCTACATTGGCATTGGTCAGATGTTTATGGATCAGCCAAAGCACGATTGGATACCGCTCTCCGATCGATTGCATATCTACAGGTGGCACAAATGTTTTTCGATGGCTTTTACATTGCAGTCTTAAGACGAAAATGCGTTTAGAATGTCATACTACTTTTAGAATTCTTTGAAATTAACTGTTTGTTAAACAAGTTTTTGCTAATTGTACATTAATTTTGTTGCGTAGTGTAGAGACTATCAGAGTAGTTGAAATACCTGGTTAATTTAATTAAGCTTATGACCACGTACTTTTTGAACACAATCGATAAGAAAGAAAAGGTCGTTTGCCAGCTTCATTCTAATGATTATCAAAAACGGAATCCGAAAGTTAGTTATTTTATACTCTCTTATCATTCAAGTCAAATTATAATTTACACTATTTTACTTGTTTTAAGCATTAGTTATGCTTTTTTCCTTGAAGTCAAATTTCAGCTTTCTTTACTTACCTAAAGCAAAATGTTGTAATCATTATTTTGAGCATTTTCTAAGTCAGCCATGTAAAGCCACCTTTAAGTCCTCAGCAAGTTTACAACCTTAACTTACTCAATTCTTTTCCATTCACAGAGGCATCTTGAACTGCTTTCCGGATGTGTTCTCTCGACACAAGGGCGCCATACAGAAGCGCAAGGATTGCGAGCGATCTACGGCCGAGAATAAGATGAGTCCCGCCCAGCTGCAGGATGTGAACAGACGCACCGATGTCGTCTCCTACACGGTGCTGGCCGAGCTGACGCATTTCAAGAGCGAACGCGACACACATTTGAAGCAAACAATCAAGAACTTCATTGGTGAGCAGATCAAATTTTATCAGGGTGTCGTGGCACGACTTCAGGAGGCGCAACGCCAGATTGAATAACAATCCAAAAGGTGTTCAATGATCGTCGATCCGGCTGGGAGCACAAAACAAACAAAACATTACACTACACTAAACTACACTACAAAATAGCTGAAAACATTCGCACGCGTGCATTTCAAATGCTTTAAACAAATACTACAAAATAACAAAAAAACGAAAAGAAAAAAATGCAAATGAAAATTAGATTGTGGTTTTAACTAAACGATAAAATTATTCAATAATATTGTATGTAAGTGAACAAGTTGCGTATTTATACAGAAAATAACATATACATTTATATACTATATATATATATATATCTATCAATATACACCGAAATTAAAATATATATTTCTATATGTAAAACTGTAAAGCGTTGCCTGTTGTATTTCATTTCATAAGCTTAAAATATACACGCTTATCTATAGATAGCATCTGTTATAATCTTGCTGGATAAGCAGCAAGTATTTCTCTTTCGAGAAATTTCTGTAAACGATGCCGTCAACTGGGATCTCGTTGAAAAGTAGTTTGTCTTTGAGTGAGAGCCAATCGCTCATGTTATCAGCGTAGTATTTACTATGTGCAGAAAGAGTCACGACATTTATTTACTTTGTTCACATTTATGCGCTTCCAAGGGGAAAAAGCTCAATATTGGACATGCACAATATTAATATTAAACAAAAAAGCTCCAGTCGAGTAGGATCGACTGTGAGATACCCGCTACGCATACACACGATATTAATTTTAGAATATACCGAATTAATCATAAATACCGCAAAAATCCTAAAATATAAAAAAGGCTTTTGAAAGGAAAATAGTTTATTGATATAGCACTACATTCAAAATATACCATAGAGTACAAAATATACCAGATTGTCAGTCAAATCTACTAAGACCCGTTGTAAGTAGGCTTTTCTCACAATACAAAAGCATTTTTTAAATAACTTCTACATTTTGTATCTGATTGCGACCAAATTTTCAGGAATTATAAAGAACGTAGTTATTATCGTATATACATTAGCTTCACTTGTACGCTACTTGTATTTCAATGGATTTGAAAGGGTGGAAGTAGGCGTTTTTATAGCTCTGAGATCAATGGACAGACGGATATGAATGATATAGCCTCTCGACTTTTGAAACGAACGCTGATCAAGAGTATATATACTTTATAGTGCCTGTTACATACATTTCTTGGAGGTTGCGAGTATAAAAAAGTTTTTTATGACTTATTATAGATCCTTTTCGTTTTCTATACTTTTCGAAGTGTGTAATTTTCTTTAGAAACATATACTTTACTTTAATAATAAAAAAAAAATAGATAAAACATACTTACGTTATGCCTGAATTGAAATTCCACTCCAGATCAGCATTGCGATGCCATTCTTCCATACTAATTCAATATAATAAAAAGATTTGTTTTTATTTTTTTGCTATTCTTGTTGCCTTTATCAGCGAAATTCTCTAAAAGGGTTTTCTTTATTCTCATGTTTCATGTTGCATTTGCCATTTCTCGTTATAAATTGTTTGTGATTTTTTGTGTTGTTTTTGTTTTTCATATTTTTTGTGTTGTTTTTGTTTTGATTGCTAAAACATAAATGATTAATGTAAGAACTTCTTACCAAGAAGATTGCACATGTTGAAGGGGATTCGATATTTGTTTCGTCACATATATAAATAATAAGCATAATAATCGTAATAATAATCATAATAATAATCATAATGATAATCATAATAATAATGAATAATGAAAAACAGAAAAAAAAACCGTTTATCGTTTAGCTTTGCTCTTGCGGAATGAATACAAAATAGTTTAAAATTGCCTTTTAGCGCTGCGGATGATTTGAGGAACGAATTTGGATCAGCAAGGATTATGTAGGTTAGATCTAGGGGAGTCAAAGAGGGAAGCGGGACGAGAGAGGAGGGATGGGGGGGTCTTACTAAGTGTAATACATCTAGATAAAAACGCTATATACACACACACGAGTTAATAATCATAATAATAATAATAATAATCATAATAATATAACGCAGCTTGGGTTAACAATAATACAATAATTAGGTTGCCTTATTCCATATATATCTATCTTTTATCCTTTTGCCATTTTTCCATTTTCCACTTTTTTCGTTTTTTTTTCTGTTTTCTGCATTCTGCTTCGTTCTACTACGTTTATCTTTTTTCTTTTGCTTTTCATTACTTCTGTTTTGTTTTTTTTTTGTTAACAAACTACCAATAACAAATTTTTACTAATTGTTTATAATTATGTTGTGTTTTTTCTTTTAATTATTGTTGTTTTCCGTTTACCTTGTTGATGCTTCTTTGTGTTTCTCTTGACAATTCCTTGCGTTAAAACGTCCTGCCACTATAGTATATGCCTATATATTATATATATATATAAGTTCACTATATATATATATTTTTATAGTTCTATATATGTTAATATGCAAGTGTTGTTGTTGATTATATGAAGTGCTTTCTTAGCCATAATCGCCCGCGTATCGAGCATGTTTATTGCTGTTGCCGCTGCTGCTGCTACTGTTGCTGCCGTGTGTTGCTGCTGCCGCCGATGTTGCCGCTGCAGCTGCTGCTGCTTGTGCTGCCTTCTCGGCGAGCAGTGCCGCCTTCTGTTGCATGTAGGGATTAAAGTGTTGCATGTACATTGAGGCAGCTGCTGCTGCGGCATAATTGTTGGCATAGCTATTATTGTTGTTGTTGCGCTGATTGTTGCTACCGCTGTTCTGGTTGCTGCTGCTGTTGCGCTGATTGCTGTTGTGATTGCTCCACTGTTGCTGCTGCTGCTTTTGGTGCTGCTGCAGTTGCTGTTGATGTTGCTGCTGTTGTTGGTGTTGATGTTGCTGCTGGTGTTGATGTTGTTGCTGCTGCTGTTGCTGCTGCCAGTAGCTTTGCTCTGTCATATAGTTGCTGGCATCGTCATTCTTCTGATACAGATACGAATTGAGCAACTGATTGCTGGCAAACATGTTGTCATAACAGAATTTATTATTGCTGCTGCTGCTACTGTTGTGATTATTTTGATTGTTGGCTGCTGCTGTTCCTGCTGCTGCTGCTGAGGTCAGCGGTTGCTGCTGTTGCTTGGCGTGGTAGTTGTTGCCGTACTCCAGCTGTTGCTGCTGCTGCTGTTGCTCCTCGTAGCCGCTGCTGTTGTGGGTTGCCGCTGCTGGCTCCTTGTGAGCCCGGCTTGACTGTCATTCGCCAGTGGCCGTCACCGTTGTCCACTGCCAAGGGCTGTTGTAGCCCTGCTTCGGATTGCTGTGAAGATGGCTGCTTTAAACAGTTGCTGTTAACATCGAATGCAACATTTTCACTTACCTGCCAAAGAGTGGATGCCACAATGCGGCATTTGCATCCAGTCCAGCGCCGCCAGCTGCAGCCGCTGCTGCTGCCGCCTCTGCCAAATGTTGCTGCTGCTGCTGATGATGTTGCTGCTGCTGTTGTTGTTGCTGCTGTTGGTGGTGCTGCTGCTGCAACTCGTGTGCCAACATGTTGCCACGTTTGCGCTGCATTTGTTGCTGCTGCTGCGATTGCTTAGACTGCTGCTCCAGGGGATTGTAGGTGACGCAGGCTTTGCTGGAACGCAACTGGCGACCGCTGCTCATCATGGCATCCTGGCTAGAAGCGGGCTTGTTGTGGCTGTTGTGCATGGCGGCAGAGCGACGTAGTGCATCGAAAGGCACATTCAACAGTGGCACCACATTGCTCTCCGGTTCGAGTAGATTCGACAGCGACTTGCACGTGAGGCGTGGCTTGTGCTCCACAGCTGGGGCAGCAGCAGCAGCGGCAGATGGCGGCGCAGCACTTGGAACAGCAGCAACAGTTGGTGTGACAGCTGGCGGCGTCGCTTTGGCCACATGATCGTGTTCACGTCGCGCTCGTTTATGCTCCAGATGCAATTGCTGCTGTGGTGTTGCCTTTGACTGTTGTGGTTGCTGCTGCTGTTGTTGTTGCTGCTGCTGTTGAAGCAGCTTCTGCATGAAGGCCAGCTCCATGGGACTGCTGAAGCCATTAAAGGCAGCTGGCGGCTTGGTCGGTGTTGCTGGCGAGGAGGCAGCAACAGCAGCTGTTGCCGTTGGAGCAACTGTTGCTGCTGCTGCTGCTGGCGGTGCTTCGGCTTCGGGTACGGGCTTCTGTTTGAGGCAATGCTTGTAGAGCTCATCGAGATGCTGCAGCCCAAACTGGCTGTTGTACAGCGGCAACAGATTGCTCATGAACTTGCGCTGCAGCCCCAACGGATCCTTGAGAGTCTTGAAGAACTCCTGCGACAACTGACCAAAGTACGGCAGCCACAGCATCTGCTGCAGCAGTGCCAGCGTTGTGGCATTCAACTCCGTGGACATGCTGGAGTCAGCAGCTGGCGAGCTGGATGCAGCAGCTGTGGTTGCAGGTGGCGGCGGAGGCGGCGTTGCTGTCACCAATGTTTTGCTGGGTGGTTGCTGCTTGTGCTGTTGCTGCTGCTGTTGCTTGAGACTGGGACTGGCTGTTGCCTTGCTGCTGGGCAGTTGCTGCACCAATGGCAGCGGCAGCAATTGCGCTGGCGTCGATGGCGTCGTCTTCGACTGCTCCGCCTCGTTCTTGAGTATGGCCTCCAGCTGCTCCATGGTGACGACCAGTATGTTGGGATTCTGGATGATCTCCGGATAGGCAAACGCCTCCGGCAGTCGCAACTCTGGCCGTGTGGTCAACAGCAGCGGGATTTCACGCGCTGGCGACGCCAACACAGCGCCCAGGCGATCCTTTGGCACGAGTATGGGATCAGGGACCTTCCACTGCGGATTGCTGATCAGCATCTTGAGCTGCGTTAGTGCATCCGGATCCTTGTCCATTTTGATGGGTTTGGCGCGTTTGCGCAACGGTTCCGTCGGCTCCAAATCGGCATCGCCAGCCTCCTCCTCATCCTCATCATCGATGACCACTGTGTGCAGCTTCTCATCGCCACCGGCTCCAACACGTGCATTCGCCTTGCCCAAATCCATGGGCTCTGCTTGCTGTTGGGAGTTGCCGCCACCGGCGCCGCCATTCAGCTTGAGGAACTGCTCCAGTATCAGATTCTTGATGGTTTCCGAGGTGGTCTCCACCTCGGCGGGTATGCTGCTTGCCACCGCTGGCAACTCGGGCAGCTCCGGTGACTTGGCCTTCAGTATGTCGGAGCTGGAGGTGACGGCGCATTGACTGCGCGACTCCGAGGGCGGACAAACCTCCTCGCGCTTCTTGTAGCTCAAATCCTTGGGCGTTTCATCGGCGGTCACCACATGTTGTGTCGGCTGCGTTGACTTCTCCACCACTGCATCCGCCTCGGCCTCCGTCTCCAGCTCCGCATCCACCAGCTCTGTTCGCGTTGCTGTCTCTGCCGTTTCCGCTTCCGCTTCCACTTCAGTTGCCGTCGCTGGCGTCGCCTCTGTGGCCGTCTCCGGTTGCTTGTCGAAGGCATCGATGCCCAGGAAGAGATCCCCATGCAGTCCCTCAATCTCGCCGGCCTCGTTGAACGACAAGCACTTGGGTGCATCATCCATGCTGCTGCTGTCCATGCCCAGTATGCTGGGCAAATCCTTGCCCGCTACATCCGGCACACAGAACGCACTCAATCCCGACGCCGATCCCGTCGTCGTTGCCATCGTCGTTGTCGTCGTTGTGCTCTGCAAGTTATCCTCGCAGCTGCGTTTTACCAGCGAATCGAGCAGCTCGACGCCATTGTTGCTGCCATTGTCGCTACTGCATTGCTGAAGCAGCAGATCATCCGCATCGTCGAGCAGATCCTTTAGATTCTTCGGCTGCTCCAGTTCCACGTCTTGGGTGGCAACATCAGCTTGCTGTTCCTGCTCCTCTTCCTCCTCCTCCTCCACGTTGTTGTGTGGCAACTCAGCAGCCACGCCTTGGGGCAGAAAGAGTCCCGTCTTGGGGCAGAGTTGCAGCTCCATCGGCGCTGGCGACGATGGCGTGCTCTGATATGTTGGTGTATTGGGATTGCTGCTATTCGTGGTGCTCGTCTTGGTCGCCTTGGTGGATGCATTCGTTTCGCTGTCGAGCAGCGCATCAAAGTCGGGCGTCGCCTCCTCCAGCGACTGTTGTTGCTGCTGGGCGGGCACAACGACCACGCTCTCGATTAGCGCTGGCTGCTTATCCAAGTGTTGCTGCTCCTCCTCCATCAATTGCTGCTGTTCCAGGTGCTGCTGTTGATGGTGGTGCTCTTCATCCTCTTGGACTACGCTCCAGTTGTGCGTCATCTGTTGCTCCTCTTCTTCCAGCTGGTGGTGATGGTTGTGATGCTGCTGCTCCTTTTGTACCAGCTCCTCCTCCTGCTCCATGGATTGCTGCTGTTGCAACTTCTCGCGTTTTACTTGCGCAACGCCGCTGTGGAAGAACTTGACAATGCGACTCGAGGAGGCGTCCGTGCGTGGCATGGAACGCCAGCCATTTGTCGTCTTGGTGAGGCGTATGCGATTGCGTTTGTCGTAATCCTCGCAGCGCACCTCCACGATGCGTGTGTCATCCTGTTTGACCCACAGGAAAATCGGATTCACGCTGGGCGTTGTGGGCGTGGCAGCCAGAGCTCTTCCTGCTGCTCCTGCTCCTGCTGATTCCCCACATCTTTCTGCTTCTGGCGGCGGCGTTTGCTGCGTCGTCAACTGTTGTTTGCTTTGGCTCAACTGTGGCGCAACAGCAACTGTTGCTGCTGCAGTCACTGCTGTCGTTGCAGCAACTGTTGCTGTTGCTGCTATTGTTGCATTTGATGCTGTTTTGGTTTCAAGTTTCACTGTGGCCATTTTGGCCGGCGGCTTCTCCGGCGCCAGCTGTTGCAGCACGGCTGTCGCCGCTGTTGCAGCTGCCGATGTTGCAGTTGCATTTGTTACTGCTGCAGTTGCTCCTGTTGCTGCTCCCGTTATTGCTTCCGTTGCTGTTGCTCCCGTTGTTGTTGCAGTTGCTGCTGCAGATGCCGTTGCACTTACATTTGCTGCTGCTGTGCTGCACTTTGGTTCTGTTTTGATCTCCCGCAAGACGCTGCTCTTGTTGTTGTTGTTATTGTTACTGCTGCTGCCGCTGATTCCGCTGTTATTATTGTTGGTGTTGCTGCTGCGCATTGGCGTCTTGGCCACACTTAGATGCCCGAACTTCTGCTTGGCTCGCGTACACTTGCCTCGCGCTCCGCCGCGGCCGCGTCTCCTTCGACTGCTCGGCTGCTCCTCGAACACCAGGAAAATGTCGCGTGCGATTTTTCGCCGTTCCGATTTTCTGTGACAAACGGGCGGCGCCGCATCGAACTCCTGCTTAACGGTTGCTGTGGTGGCAACAATGCCATCGTGCTGTTGACCGTTAGCCTGATCGCCGTCACCATTGCAGTTATCGTTATCGTTGGCGTTATTGTTATCGTTAACACCAGCTGCACATTCACTTGACCTGCAAGTGTTGTTCCTGGGCATTTTACGGCCGGCCGCCGCAGCTCCAATTTGGCTTCCACCCAATATTATTCCTCCACAACGATTGTCATTTTTTTGTTTTTTTTTTTTTGCTTTTTGCTTGCTGCTTTTATATTTTCTTTTGTTTGTTTGCGAGTGTCTTTTGCTTGCGCCTTTTTAATTGTGCCTCCCTGTTTTTTTTTTTTGCTACTTTTTACCGTATGCTTTTTCTCTCACTTCTTTCTTATTGGAAATTAGTTATTGGGCACCATCAGGTCATCGAGAAACTCTTATTGGACTCCACCGTGGGTCTCGTTTCACACTTGGCATTTGTCTTGCGTGTCTTGCATTTTGTTCGTCTGCTGCTGCGTTCCTTATTTGCGTTGAATTAACTTTAATTTAAATGTGTTTCGCCTGTGCAGAGCTATGCGCAGTGTGTGTGTTTTTTTTTTACGTTGACAAAATCAATGAATTTTGTATATGTACCAGCGTGACCGCAAGACGGATTTCGAAATTTACCATTTCGATGCGAAAAATATACGAAATATACCGCTTCCGTTGTGACCATTTAACGTACAATTTAAAGTGTAGCTATACTTGCGATAAATATGGGGGCTATTTCTACAAAAGTACATTTTGTTTTTGAAATATATAATAAAAATGTTAATGATTTAGATTCTGTAATATTTATTAGTTAATGTCTCGCTAGCAATAAAAATTGTGTAGTTCCTTGCTCAATAAATATTCTTACTAAAACCTGTGCTGCCCCCGCATAAGATAAAATACCCCAATAAGAGTAGTTTAATCGATATATCGATAAGCACCTTACAACCCCACTTCCATCGCTAGTCTTATCTTTGTTGTTGCTCTGCGCGAACGTGATTATTTCGCTCGGATCTCCGCTGTGTGTTTGCTCTTTATAATTTTCTAATTCTTTTGTAATATATATATATACATATATGTATCGGCATTGCACAGTGATATAAGAAAAAAACAACTGCATGCGTGAAATTGATATATATGTATCTGTGTGTGAGTGTGTGGAATACTAGAATATAAGTACAAAATGGATGCAAGCAGCGATGAGACGCTCAGCGCACAACAACTACAACTACAACAGCAACAACAACAGCAATACTACGAGCACAGTTGGAAGACGGCCAATCATGGAAATTCCTTATCAGACAGCAGGGATTATGATACAAACTCGACGCGCACATCGTTAACTGGTTCACCACCAATGACTGCGTCATCGCTGCAGCTGGACTTTAATGGATTTGAGGACAAAGCATTGTTGGCATCTTTGTTAACGCCCAAATTGGAAACCGATGGCAGCAATAGCAGCAGCAACGGCAGCATTTATGGCGGCAACAGTCAGACAACGACTGGGGAGCAACAGGTGCTGCAACCATTAGGCTTAAGTTTAACACTTGAGGCGGACGATAATGTTGATGATGATGAGCTAACGACAGGGACGACAGCAACATACACGTTATACGGTGCGCCATCAGCGACACCGCTACAAGAAATGCAAGCACAGACCCAGACCATAAAAATGGACGAGGACATCGACGACGATGACAACGACGGAGACGAGGTGTTTACACTGCGACCTTTGACAACTGCACCCTTGTTGCTAACCAGCACAAACATGCACACAAACACAGACACCACATCCTCGCCCACATCCCACATTTCATCATCAATGCACACAACAACAACAACGACGTCGATGCCATTAATAGCAACAATGGGCACTTACAATCTGGATGACATTTGTTTTACTCTGGAATATCAGTTTCAAAATCAAAAGCTTGTTCAGGTGCAGCCACCGACAGTGGTATCCTTCAGCATGGTGCCAGCAAACGATGAGGAAGATCCAACAAAAACATCAGCAACAACATCAGAGATGCAAAACAACAACAGCTGTTCAACCCCATCTCCACCTACTACTACTACTACAACTGCATATTTTACACTTGGGACGAGGTAGTAAGCACTGGCAGCCTCATTGCATGCTTTCCAACACTGCTTACACCATTTATGTTTGTTATTGTTATTGATATCAAATTGCTTATCGATAACTTTGTTTTGTTGTTGTTATAACTAGAAAAAGATTGGGCAGGTGTTTGAACATTCTCATTGCATGCTTCACAGAACTGTTTACGGTATTTGTATTTGTTATCGATAAGTTTTTTTTACCGTTGCTTATTTGTCATTTTGAAATATGGCAGGTGTTTGCACTTTGCTAGCTTGACCCCCGCCCATGGCTAATGCCCATGGCTAAATTTTCCACTGCCCACACAAATCTGTTTGTTGCATGCTTTCTTTTCCGTCTGCTCTAATGTGACGTGCTTGCCTTCTCTTTTGTTGTTGTTGCAGCCAACTAATTAGATGCACATATCGGACTGTTAAAAGTTTTTTCTTATTTTTTTGCTTGCCCATAGCGAAAATTTGGCAAATTTCAACAATTCCAATGTCCACTTATTACAACGCGCGTCCGTAAAGTGTCCGAAATGTTAGCATGTTGTTGCTAATTGCCTGATATGTGTTCGCCGGTACTCATCCACCCCACACACACACTCACAAATATTTTTGCATGCTTGTGTGAATGTATTTGATTTTGGATGGCAATGAGAATGTAACGGTTTTTGTTGCTACTGCGGCTGCTGCAGCCGCTTTCTGCTTCTTGCTCTGCGATACGCGATGATTGTATCCAAATCGTTTGTTTGGTCTAAAAATAATTACGCCGATGAACGCATTTAGATTTCCCCCACTACAAAATAAAAACACACATGCACATAAATATATACATATGTATACACACAAAAACTTAGTCAAGTTTTGTATTTTTCCCCAAAATTCATTCACACTTGGTGTAAAATAGCCGGCTTCCATTTCGAATGAATCGCTTCTCGTTACGTTGTGAAATTCAATTCCAGAATATTCTGCAAAACTAGAGCATTTATTGTCCAGTGAAACTGTCAATGTGCTATAATTCGCACCATCATTTAGTTAATTGTTTATTTTGAATATATTAAATCTAGTTTAAATGAATTGGCTACGTGCTTAGCACTCTATTTCGTATTGGAACTTTATGTGTCTTATCAGTATGGCAATACGATGCTCAATTTGACTTAGTCACACACTGATTAGAAAACTTTCCGTGACTTGTTGTTGACCCCACCCCCTCTTTTTAACCAAGGCATTGGACAGCCATTTTGTATTTTTTTGCAGTCGCAAATTTACGATTATTGGTTGAAGTGATTTTCTATTGAAATTTTGTGTCTGATCACCTTGTTAATCATTAGAGATAAACTGTTGATTAATTTGTGTATCTATTAAAGCCAATTTTCAAATTTAAATGATCTCTCACGATGTGGCTAGCCTATTCTTTGTAGTTGTTTTCATTTATAGTACAATCATATTTCAATTTTTCTTGTTGTTGCTGGCCGTCCTGTGCCTCCTCTACGTCTACGCCACGCTATTTTTATCACCATGAGTGTTCCACCTCAATCATATTTCTCATTTTTCAGCGCTCGCCAGATATATAAGAAAAGGGAGGAGAATGGCTGGCATGCTGTCGGGACAGTGGGAAGGGGGGCTGCTGCCAGCTGTGTCCGTGACAGGGACAGCAAATATCGCAAATAGTGACGGCTGCCTAGTAGACGTACCTTCCGTCCCACCTTGTTCTCCCTCCTTGGTCCACAATCTTCGTCCACTCGCCCACGCACTTGTTGTTTATCCAAATCGAATATTTTGTTTATGTGTGTGTGAGTGAGTGTGTTTTCTTTTAGGTTTGCTTTTATAGTTCGTTCGACGTCGTGTTTGACCATGACAATATTAAATATTAATTAATCTGGTTATTAAAGCTTAGTGGGGGTTTCCACTTCAAGCAAATCAGCCGTTAGTTTTCCCATTGTTTATGTTTTTGTTGTTCTCCTTTTTGACTGATGTTTCTGCTTTGCTGGCTGTCAACTGTTTATTAATGAATGTGTTCTGTTGATCTTCTTCTCTTTGGTGCCGTTGCTGTTGTTGTTTTCGTTGCGCTCTCTAACCTCACTAATCTTTGCAGCAAGCACACATACATACATATGTATGTGCATGCGTCCATATGTATGTATGTGTAATTGTGGTGTATATGTATATACATGATTTTAACGGCCCACTGACACAAATTAAAAACAAAAAAAGAGCAGCAATACTCGCCCGGCGCATTTCTTTTTGTTAATGTTGTTGCTTCCAAACCGGCGAGATTTCGATATATTTTGTGAGAGCGAATGAATAACAACGAACGATCTTCCTCCAGCTATAATATCGAAGAGCAGAATGAGCCAGATGAGGACGATGAGCTGGCTCACTGCATCCACCCCGGCGCCCTGCACAAGGACACCGAAGAAGATCAACTGATGGCGATGGCGTACGAGGTACTCAGTCCCCCCTCCTCAACCAAATACACTCGCAAAAAAAAAACGTGTGCCGTAACGTAACTAACGTTTGTAACGCTGCTTTTAGCAAATTAATCGAAAGCCAAATAATCGATAGTCGTAGAGCTAGTCAACAAAAACAAAAGAGGAAGGCTGTGTTGTTGCGCACTTCCCCCCGCTCACGATCCTCGCTGCTCCAATTTGTTAACCACTTTTCATATTTCTCAACAGCCAACTTTTGGTGCGTAGCTTTAGCGATCCTTCGATCTCCTCTAAAATGACAAATACTCACACAACATAATCTATATATTTAATATATAGTGAAGTACAGATAAATTACAAGTATATACTTCTATATTTTGCATGCTTATTTTTACATACTCACTTATATACAAATATATATATATATATTTATTGGCCGACTTACGAGTACATAAACATAACACACACATACCTAATGACCTAATGACTTACATACATACATATCAATATTCGAAACTCCCCGACTTTGTATATATATTCTCAGTTAATTAAAAAAATCTGCAGGTTTGACAATAAAACTAATCAATTTATGACATTTGTATTGTGATCCTTCCTGCTCCTACTATAAAGCAGAGCTCCGACGAAGCTCTCAGCCGTTATAAATGCAACTATGAGAACTGTTATCGCAGCTACAGCACAATTGGCAATCTGCGAACGCATTTAAAAACCCACACAGGTGAGCTTAATCGAAAATGCACAACATATGTATTTAAAACTCAGGGAACATTTATTAGCATTAATTGTAATTTGCTTTTATTCAACAATAATAATCACTTAAGTAATTTTATAAATAACAAAACTTGAAAATTTCTTCAGAGAGAATGCAATAAAGAATAATAATTTATTTTGTTTTAAATTCATTTGTAAGCGAATTTATGAAAAAAGAATTATTATTTTCGGTCCCTGATAAATATAGAAAACTATAATTCATATATGTATGTATGTACATATATGTGTAAGCAATTCAATTACGTTGTGTTCTTCTATTTTTCATTAGCGTGTTGGCAACGTATAACAATTCAAATTGTATATCGGCACGTGCCAATTCGTCTACCTTGTTGAGTATGCTATCTACATACATACATACATATGTATATAAATACATATGTACATACATATGTATATAAATACATATGTACATACATACATATGTACATACATACAATATTACAATAGCTCCATAACATCTTAAGATGGTTGCTGAGACTTCTGTGGCTTTTCCGCTGTGGTGTCAGTCTTTTTCAAATTCCTCCATATATGGTGCTCATAAGAACCTTTGCAATGGCGCCATTTTCCATTATGACTATTTTAAATGCATTTAAGCGTACGTTACAGCAACGAATGCAATTAACCAACACTGGTTTACATTCTATGAAAGACAGGGTTGTTTCACAGCAGCACTTAAAGATGGCGCCAACAACTAAATAAAGTTGTTAATTCGGAGTTATTATCAATGTTATAAAGAAATAAAAAAAAGCTTTACTTGTTGAATAAATTACAATCAGTAATGTAGTATTGCCTGTACTGTGTTTGCCAACATCAATAAGCAATACTTTTTTTTAAATTAATAATTTACTGAAAAAAAAAACAATTTAGTAAAATTAAAATAATTAGACACTAATAAATTATGTTTATATGATGTGCAGGTGACTACAGCTTCAAGTGCACGGAGGAGGGCTGCAACAAGGCATTCCTCACATCCTACAGCCTGAAGATCCATGTTCGTGTTCACACCAAGGTGAAGCCCTACGAGTGTGAAGTGAGTGGCTGTGATAAGGCGTTCAACACGCGCTACAGGTGAGTCAAAAAAGCAGCAGCTGATTGCCAAGAATAAACTGTGCAGCATTTTTATTATGGTGTCTAATCATTGTCTAATCAAAACACTGCCATTTGCCATATTCCATTTGCTTATCTCACTCACAGATTGCACGCCCACCTTCGTCTGCACAATGGCGAGACGTTTAATTGTGAAATGTGCCAGAAGTGCTTCACCACGCTCAGTGATCTGAAGAAGCATATGCGCACCCACACACAGGAGCGTCCCTACAAGTGTCCTGAGGACGATTGCGGCAAAGCCTTTACGGCCTCCCATCACTTAAAGACGCATAGACGCACGCACACCGGCGAGAAGCCGTATCCATGCCAGGAGGACAGTTGCCAGAAATCGTTTAGTACTTCGCACAGCTTAAAGTCGCACAAGAAGACGCATCAGCGGCAGTTGCTTAACAAGGGCAAAAAGAAGACGAAACGTGCACAGAAAACTCAACGGCAGGAGCAGGAAGACGACGAGCAGCAAGAGACGCAACCAGAAGAGGGAGAACACCTCGAAGAGGAATTAGAGTTGGAGCCAGTGCAAACGGACATGGTGCTGCTAAATCCAAGCAGTCATTCGTCGGAGACGACGAGCAATGACAGCGGCGTTGTGCTGCAGCAATTGTCCAATGTTTTCATGTTGCCGGAGACATCGCAAGCATATCCCGTGTCCTATGCTGCCGAGGAGGAAATACCCAGTCCCTGGATTGATGCTGGTGTCCTGGTGTCCAAGCCCATCATGGCCATGGCACCGTTGACCGATGCCTGCGTTGTCCTGCCCACCGAAATGCCCAGTTTTGTGGATCTAAAGCAAAGCTTTGGCAATGCCATTGCCGGCAACATGGATGATCTTACGTTGTCGTTGCCAACGCCAACCCTTGACATTGAAATGAACAATGCCCCAGCTGCTGGTACATCTACAGCTTCGTCTAATGTATTGCCCACGCTGGAGTTGAATCAGCAGAATATTGACGAGCTGCTCAAGGACGACAGCTTCGACAACGATGAAGACATGGAAACGGAATCGCTGCTCAACGATATACTCATGACCATTGACAACAATAGTGCGCTGCTGCAGGAGACACTGCAGCAGGCGGCCCAGGTGCCCAGCGATGCCTCTGGCCTCGTGGAGCTGGACATTCGAGACAATAAGCCAACGTTGAAGCAGATCACAGCAGATGCGGGCATCTGCAATTGCACCAATTGCAAGTGTGATCAGACCAAGAGCTGCCATGGCGGTGATTGTTCCGCCGCCGGGAAGCCGCCGGTTAATGTTAAGCCCACCACAACGATTACAACGCAGGCCAGCTCCAACGGCAGCGGCAGCGGTAAACGGATTTGCGGCAGCAGCAACAGCAGCAAAAAAGTGAGTAAACGCGAAGCGGAAATGAACCAAAACATCGAGGATGTTGCTTTGCTCCTGCAGAATCTGGCTTCCATGAGTGGTGGACAAGCAGCTGGCAAAGTTGGCGGCGGCAACGGCAGTGGCGGTTGCTGTGGTGGCGGCGCTGCCAAGCCTGTGACAGCCACAACTGGTGGCGGCTGTGGCTGCCCTTCGAGTGCACCCAAACCTTCACCCGCAAGTGGCGGCGGCTGCTGTAGCCCAGCGCCGACTGCAGGCGGCTGTTGCTCAGGCAACAAGCCAGCAATTGCTGCACCAGCTGGCGGTTGTGGCTGTGGTCCAGTTACACCACTTGCTGCTCCGCCAGCTGGCGGCTGCTGTGCGCCAGCTGCAGCTCCACCCGCTGCTGCCAGTGGCTGCTGCTCCAGCAAAGCGCTACCGCCATCTTTGCCGCCGACCAGCGACGCCGTGAAGAGCAACGCCTGCACCTGCAAGAGTCCAGCGGAGGGCGTGGCCAACGGCTGCTGTGTCGTCATCTGCATGAAAACGCTGCAAGCCTTACGCAAGGTGCTGACACGCCGCAACCTCAACCTAATGCTTTGCCCGCAGCAGAGCTAACCAAATCAGCCAACATAATCCAGCAGCGACAACACGAAAATCCAGCAGAGCAACTGTTATCAATCAATCACAATAAGCCCAAAATCAAAAAGCCAAAGTATTGTATATTGTGCCTGTGACAACGAAAGTATTCCATGTTTAAAAAAAAATGTTTTGTTATTTGTTATACAACATATACATGAATTAATAATGATGATGATTGTTGATGCCGCATTAGCAACAGAGCTACAGATCTTAACCCATTTTTTTCAGCCGCCTTAACAAACAGTATAATACATGATAATAACAGCTATGATAATCGAGTAAAGAAACCCGCTACCCATGCAAAGAACAACATTTTATAATATAAAATATTTATATAATCCAATGGCAAACGTTTGCATTTTGAAAACTTGAGCTGCATATCAAAAATCGAAGCTTTGGCTTCTAAAATCCCAGAGATATTTATGTTTGTCCAAACGGACAGTTTCAACCTCTGGGTATCGGGTATCATAATAAAAAAAGATTAATATGAATACATCAAAAACTGCTTTCGTCTAATGCTTAAACAATTTGTAACACCATGTTTTTGTTTTTAATGCTTTATGTTTATATAATATCTATATATATTCTATATAATATTGGAATTTGTATAAAGTCGAATAAAAATACAAACTAAACACTTGTTGTTTTCTAATTGTTGTTTTATGCTGCTGCTGCTGTTATTTTTTTTTTTGTTTTTTCTTTCTCACAATTTGTTTTGTACGCCCTAACATCACGAACAACATTTAAAAAAAACAAAACTATCTCTTCTCTTTGTCTTCTCGTTCTAATCCTCGCCAGCTGGTATGGCTTCCTCTAGACGTCGCACGAACTTAACACGCAACTCCGTCACATTGTCGCCCTTCAGCTGATCCTGCAAGAGACACACAAACACACACGTACACTATCAGAACAAGAACAACAACAACCAATAAAGTATTCCTCATACAACACACACAATGAATATATTGTTTACCTGGACAAACCAACATTGCACCTCCAGCTGAACCATTTCGAGAGCACCACGTATGCAGCCACTGAGTATAGCGCTGTAGCGCAAATTTGCCAAATCTGCGGGCAGCTCAACGAACTCGGTCAACGGATTGGAGTCGAAGAGCAGCGAGAATTCATCGGAGGCTGGCGACCAATTTGAGATTGTGGGCTGCACATTCAAATAGATGCGGAACGCCTGTTGAATGCGATCCGCTGTCTCACGCAGCTCCAGGCAGCGGGGTGATGAGGTGCGAGCCAGAAAGTCCTCGATTAGACGCATGCCCATGTTGTAGCCGATGCGCTCCAGCTGCTTGTTCACATCGTCCACGTTCTCAAAGTCGCGCAGCATCTGGGTGACCAAGGCGCCATAGGTGAGCGTGAGGAACTCGGAGTTCTGCGACCAAAATGAAAGAAGAGAAATGCAGGACAATGAATCCAAGCCAACATCATCGGAATGGTTAGAGCTTTTCTTTGGTCACAGCTGTGCTGTGCAGCGTGTTGAGTTGATCCACAGTTTTACAATAAATACAAATTTATTTGCCAGAGACTTCGGTCCTAATTGCTATAGACAGACTTACAAGCTACATTCTTAACTTAATGATAAAGTGGGATGTGTGCTCTATCTACAAACAACAACTGCGCTTCATTCACTCCGACTTGATGGCCGTTATGGTTATGCTTGGCGTTTGGTGTGGTGCTATAAGCTTTGGCGGCGCTCTCGCTGTGCCGCGACTCAATGTCGCTCCGCCGCTCGGTGTCAGCGGCAAACTGATGCCATCGAGTCCCGATTGATCGCCCTTCTCTTGCGCCGAATGAAAACGTCCGCCTTCACCGCGTGCCCGATTCATTGCGTGCCGATGACGAGATTCATGCAAGTACTTGCAACGCTCCTTGGGTATGCGTGATTCCAGTTTGGCGCGCGCTTGTCGTCGTATCAGTATACGCTTGTATTGCTTGGCATTCACATAGAGCGGCTCCTCGTCCGCCTCGCCCTTGGAGTTCTCATCCTCCTCGCTGTTCGTATTCGTGCCCGTGGTGCTTGTGCTGACATCGGCGCTGCTACTGTTTGCATTGTTGTTGCCGCCTCCGCTGTTGTTGCTGCTGTTGCCGCCAGCGACACCAGCACTTGTGCTCCCAACAGCTGGCCCAGTTTGCACCTGAACCTGCAGCTGTGCCGCCTGCTGTTGTTGTTGCTGCTGCTGCTGCACATTGCTTATGACAGCATTGCCACCTTGGGTCGCATTATTGGCTGCTGCTGTGGCTGCCACAGCTGCCGCATTCACAGCTGCCATTTGTGGCAGCATTATGATCTGTTGGCCCGCTGTTGCTGCTGTGGCCTGGTTCGCACTTGGTGCCGTGGTTATTTGCACCAGCTGACCATTGATGTTAACGTAATGCGGCGTCGCTGCCGCTGCTGCTGCAGCGGCTGCTCCAATTGTGTTTGGATCCAGCGATGTTATGGTGGGTGTCTGATAGAACAGCGTTTGGCCATCAGGCAGCTGCATCACCTGCATCTGTGGCTGCTGTTGTGTCGCCTGTAGCATGATTTGGTTTGCCTGCAGTGGTATCAGTTGTGGTTGCAGTGTAGCCGCAGTTGCCGCGCCCCCCTGGGCCTGAGGCTGCTGGCCAATTATGATTTGAGCGGCACCCGCTGGCAGCAATGGCATCGGTATCACTTGTATCGGCTGGCCGCCAACTGTGGCTGTTGCTGTGGCAGCGTTGTTGTTTGTATTTGGATTGTTGTTGACCACATTGTTGACGTTGGTGTTGTTGCTGCTAGTGTTGTTGTTGTTGTTGGTGCTCATTCTTGCTGGCGTTGCTGTTGTGCGGTGGTTACTGCTAAAATGGTTATCCATAGCGCGCAGGTTGCGCTACTTTGTGCTCGCCCACAATATATCACTTACTGCAAAAGCGAATGTGAAGCCGATTTTGAGGGTTTGGGTGGCACTTGCAAATGTTTTTCTTATGTTATTCGTTTTTAGGACTAGTGGCCAACTACTAATCTTATACTATCATCGACGATGTGTCGGGAGGCGAGCCCTGCTCGTGGTTTATAAACTTACCACTTTCTTTGCATCTAATCGGGAGGCTTGTCGAGACATTTTGCTTGGAAATGATTTTGTCGCAATCTTTTTTTTTTCTTCTTTTCAGTCAGTCAGTGGTGGGTGTACCGTTCAGTGTGACCGCATTTTTGATTTGAAAATACACCGCAATTATAAATAAATATACTGCAATTACTGCCAGGTTTGCATTTTGTTATCGATGTTTAAAAGCGTCAATGCATCGATATTTATCCACCTCTAATGCGCAGTAATTTGATTTGAACATTCATTCTTCCTTCTACTGTGTTGCGTGTTTTTAAGCTATTTAAATCTATGGATACTACAGAATTTCGTGTGCTAATTAAGCACTGTTTTCTAATGGAGAAAAACACGGTTCAAGCTGCAGAATGGCTAGAAAAATGTTACGGCAGATCTGCGCCCACAATATCAACAGTACGCCGAGTGTTTGGGGAATTGCGAAAAGCACGCAAAAGTTCTGAAGCTGTACAACTTTCGGGTCGTCATCCTGTAGAGGAGACTTCAACGCCAGATGATGTTAAGACTGTTCACCAACTTATTTTATGGGATCGTAAGATCAAAATCCGCGATTTAGTTGAGATAGCAGGCATAACAATCGAGCGTGTCAAATGCATTCTACAAGATCATTTGTTACTTAAAAAACTAAGAACTCGTTGGGTACCGCGCTTGCTCACAGTGGACATCGAAGAACCAAATGGCACCGGCTTGGCGAATACATTTTTACGCAGATACATTACCTTGGATGCGAATTGGATCAATCGCTACGCTCTGGGATCAGAGGACTTGCTCACATTGGGTAAACGCTCTCATCAGAAGAAACGGGCAAAAAAGCAATCGAGCAAGCAGCTATTTGTCAATATTTTTTGGGATTCAAATGGAATGGTTCATCTGGATATGATTGATAAAAATAAGATGATAAACAGCGACTATTACATAGATTTCTTGAGCAATCTAGAAGAAATTCTCAAACACAAGCAACCGCTTAAGGCGGCAAAGAAAGTGCACAAGGCAGTGTCATCGATGAGCACAATGGCCGAACTTGGTTACGAAGTGCTTCCGTTTCCGCCTTATTGTCCAAATTTGAAGGCAATTGATTATAGTTTATTTCCAAATGTGAAACATTGGCTGGAAGCGAAAAAAACATATACTCATGCAGATGTCGAATATGTTGTTTCGTTGCTGCGTTCGAATGCAGAGAACTTTCAGCAATGAAGTGAAGGGCAAACAAGGTATTTCAAACACTAACGTTCAGGGAGCCAATTCCTCACTTATCGGAAATATGTTATCGATAATTCTTATTTGAATTTAACAATGTATTATTTAATATGCAACTACAATTATGAACAGTAATCATATAACTATGAATATATAAGAAGCATTCCAATAAGTTGTAATCACCTTTTGAGAAGAAGTCGTTTTTTAATTTAATTTAACACTTTGAAACACTGAACTACATATAAAATCTAAGAATTGGTAGTTCTCATAAATCTAAATATATAAAAAAGTTTGCAATTAAATGCAAGCACATTAAATTATAAATGACAACTCTTAGAAATTGCTTCTACGTAAAATAGGAAATTGTCATCTCTACTTTGCATTTGAATTTAACTGAAGCTGATCGGCTGGTTTAATTGATTAAATACTTTATTGATAAAACGATATACACACATTGAACATAATTTTTGTTAAATTTAACAATATTTCTAAGAATGAATCTGAATATAAGCATTACAATAAATGAAAATCACATTTAATAATAAACAGATCTTGAATGTTAAATCTGTTAACAATATCTCGGCTTTGAATTTGAATTTAACTGATGATTTGATTTAATACTTTATTGAGAAAAAGATAATAATTGTAAACATTAAATCATATCCCTATGAATATATGCGAATATAAGTAACATGACAATAAAATGCAAACACTTTTCCAATTATAAATAAACAAAAGTCTTAACACACATTTTTCAAATCTAAAAGCGATATTTTGTAAAAATTTTACATAAACTCAGACGACGGTCTCATTCGAACCCTTCGACTGCGCAGCACACACGTGCGTAATGCACCCTCCGGCGTTGCTGCTTCCGCTGCATTCAAGTTTTGAATGGTCTGATTGCTTAGCGATGAACTCTTCTCAATTGACATGTCCTCCTCGCAATCTTCCAGCTTGTCGACGCCGTGGACCGTTTTGTCATCATCATCGCTACTCACATTGCCCTCCTCGACCGTAAACTGAAAGCGACGCACTTTCTTCTTGGCACTGAAAACGACGCCACGTATCCCAGATTCACGTTTCTTGGTTCCCGGCGTCTTCAAGATGGACATACGTTGCTTTGGTGTCGCAACAGGCAGCGGCGCCGGTGGCGATGGCGGCGTCGCTTCTCGTGCTTTCTGCTCAGCGGCTGCCGCCCCCAAAAGAGCAGATTTCAGCAAGGTGTTTCCGCCAATTGATGGACGTCCGCTGCTACCACTCGATCTCCGCCCAGAGCTTCCAACAGATAGACGCAGCACGGTGCGAGCAGGCGAAAAGGATTTACGATCGCGTACTACAATTATGCGTTTCTTCGGTGTTTCGACACTCGTCGTTTGCTGATCTGAGGCCGCTGCATCTGCCTTCCGTTTTTCGGCCAGTGCTTTGCGTAGAAAACTCTTGATATTGCTGCTCGCCTTGGCTGCCACTTTAGGCTTGGCCTTTGCCTTCGTCTTGGGCTTGGGTGCTACGGCAATGGCATCGGGATCCTGCCAATCGTTGGCTTTCCAGCGTATCAAATTATTGAAACGCTTATCCACATTATCGCTCTGCAATCGCATCATATCCCACCAGCCCTCCAAGTCCTCTGCCATCACTGGTTTGGTGGCCTCGCTGCCATCGTTGGGTCGCAGTCCAACACCTGTTGCACCCGCTTCGCAGCGATCGATGAGGCTGCTAAATTGCATTAGTTTCTTGCTGGTCAAGAGCTTTGTCTGTCCAATGGCAGCATCAATCATATCCTTGCCACCCGATTCCGCCAAACGTTCCTCATGCTGTCCGCTGTACGAATCCCATTCATCGCACAACGCGTGCAATCGCCTAATCTCACTATCCAGCTGCATGCGAAAGTAGTGCACCGACTCCAGAGTGCGACGCACTGCCACTGGTGTTTCTGGTTGCTTTTCATCCTGCAGATACATGCTGTTACGCTTCTGGCGCTCCGTGTGTGAATTGACTTTGCCACGCGACACGCTCACATAGGGACTCAGATAGTTGGGACGTGCAGATGATGGCGGCGGCGTTTGTGCCACAATTGTCTTGTCTTCAGCAGGGCAATCTTAACGAACAAAAGGAGATTAGGGAAGTTCATACGAATTGTTTGTAATACTTACCCGATTCATTAGGCATCAGCGTGCTTTGCGCTTCCGGTGTTGGCGATTCTATTAGGGAATTGGCCTCGGAGTAGCGCACAAAATTGAATCTCTTCTTTGTTTCTTCCTCCGGCTTAGGCGCCGCCTCTGGCTGCTGTTTCGTGGCTGGTGGTATCAATTGCCGTTTGACTGTTTTAGGTTGTTCATTAACTGATACTGGACTCAGCTGGGTGATATCACGATATGCCTCCAAAAGATCCTGGCTGCAGTTGTTGCTCCTGCACTGTGTCGATGTGGCCTGCGCTTGAAATGGATTCTCAACGCCCAGAATATCTATCGGTGTGTCGGGCAGTTGCTCCTCCGAGGCGATTTGCAGTAGCTCCTGCTTAAAGTTCGCACGCTTTTCAATCATTTTTTGTTTGTTACTTGTTTGCACTTCTTTCTTCGCCTTCATGCGCGTGGAAAGATCGGCGAGTGCTTGACTTCTTTGTGTTCTGATTGGCGCGGTAGTCTTGAATTTACCAGCAGCACCGCCTCCAACACCGCCGCCACCTCCACGTAGCGGCTTTACAATCTTGGCTGCATTTGTGGGCCTCTCAAATGGCTGCGTCATCAAGTTAGTGGGCTTGCTAGCCTTTATTGCAGTTGTGGCTCCTAGAGCTGTAGCTGGAGCTGGTCTTGGGCGCGTTACGGGTTTCCTTACAACGGACATCGGCTTCTTGAGCGGCTGCGGTTGCCTAGCTGTGGCCAGAGGCTGCTGCTTCACGACTGCTCCAGTCTGTTGCCATGGTTTCTTCACTGCTGTCGCAACTGCTGGCTTGGGTTTGTTCACAACAATAGCCGATGCCTTTGTTGCTGTCAGCTGTCGAATGGGTTTCACTGTGGCGACTTGAATGGGCTTCGCTGCGGGCACTTGAATGGGCTTTGCTGTGGGCACTCCAATAGGTTTTACTGTGGGCACTTGAATGGGCTTCACAGTAGGCTTCACCTTTGCTGGCGGCTGCTCCAATGCAAGGATTTTATCTGCTTTGATTTCCCTTGTCCTATTGGTCTTGGTGTCGAGCACAACGTACAGAGAGCGTCGCTTGGGCGGCACAAACACCTCGGCTGTTGTTGTCGCAGCCGCTTGTCTAGTTACTAGGGGTGCCGCCTTTTGCTTGTTTTCCGCCTTCCATTTGATGTAACGCTGCAGATAAATTTGCTTTCGTGCATCGCTATTATTCACTGGATTTTGATTCTCCTGATTGCCCTGCGCTGTGTTGGCTGCCTGGTCTTCATGTTGTGGCTGCTTCTGTTGTTCCTCTAACATATTGTTTGGACTAGGACTTTTGTCCATCTTACGATTGCTTTGAAAGCGTTCTTCGCGCTTTTTCGCTCGTTCAACGCGTAGACGATCCCGGTTTAGTTTATTGTGATTGCGCGGGCTTAGCACAATCGATTGCGACTTGAACAACGCTTTATATTCGGCCATTTTACACAACAAATGCGCGTAGGCTTAATTTTTTTTATTTTAAAAATTGTTCTAACTAGTAAAACCGAGATAAATATAATTCTCTTTGATATATATTAAAGGACGCCAAGCGTTTGAGTGAAACAGCAGCGTCGTTCTGCTGCTATCGATATTTTTCAAAACGACGCGATAGACAGGTTACGCAAAAATGAGTTGCATTGTCGATAGCTTTGCGCAAAAATGAGAAGTCCAAAGCACATCAAATAAAAGAAAATCGAAAATGGAGCGACAGTTAAGTGCAGAATTTATCGATAAAAACGAACTGTAGAATCAACAAACCTGGTACAAAGTACAACAAATAATAAACTTCAGTTAGCCGCTATAACAACATGGCCTCGACGGGACTGCTGGTAGTGTCCAACATTAAGCAACTGGGCAAATCACTGCGCAGCATTGAAAAATACGTAAATTCGCTATACATTCATTTAAATGTAGCCGAAACGACGCCAACGCCGCCGCCACCTGTTTGGGGTCGTCTTATATCACAATTGTATGCGGATAGTGGCAGTTATGTGGGCAATCAGATGGATCTGCGTGTGTTAGTAGCACCACTGAAGCAACAACATTCCGTAACACAACTTCGCAAGCCGGTGGATTTGTTATTCTCTGACGCACATCAGCCGGAACTTTGCGATCGGCTGCGCACAGCGCTCAACATTAGCAAACCCACCATATTCCTGGAGGAGGAAGACAGCACTGCTGTGCAGCTGCCGTCGAATTCAGAGTCAGCCAACTTGCAGGTCTATGCGAATGTTGTGCTGGGCGGCACCTTTGATCGTATTCATATTGGCCACAAGATATTCCTTACTCAAGCTGTGCTGCGCGCACGCAAACGTCTGGTTGTGGGTGTCACCACATCGGCCATGACCAAGAGTAATGACAAGCAGTTACTTGAATGTAATAATTAATTAACGTATTAACTCAATTTGCAGATAAAGTGCTGCCTGAATTGATATTGCCAGTAGAGGAGCGTATTGCGCAGTTGCGAGAGTTCCTCTTGGATATTGATGACACACTGCAATATGAGATTGTGCCCATCGATGATCCCTTTGGGCCCACGCAAACTGATCCCAACCTCGACATGATTGTCGTCAGTGAAGAGACATTGCGTGGCGGACAAAAGGTCAACGAGATAAGAGCAACTCGTGCGCTTTGCCAATTGGATATTTTTTCCATTGATATTGTGGAAAGCAAAGTTAATGATGGCATACATGAATCAAAGGTCAGCTCGAGCAATACTCGCATCGATCTGCTGGGTACACGTTGGCGACAGCCTGAGGTAAGCAGCACCACAACATCCATTTATATAAATTTAACACATATTTCCAATTACTAGCCACGTCCAAATCTGCCCAAACGTCCTTATATTATTGGGCTGACGGGCGGCATAGCGTCGGGCAAAAGCAAGATGGCCGAGCGTTTGGGGAAGCTGGGCGCCCATGTCATTGACTGCGATAAGGTGGCGCACGATGTCTACGAACCAGGGCAGCCCTGCTATCAGAAGATTGTCGAACACTTCGGCAATGACATCTTGGCGGGCGCTAATGGACGCATTGATCGCACAAAGCTGGGACCACGAGTTTTTGCCAATCCGAAAGAGTTGCAGCTGCTTAACTCAATTGTTTGGCCCGAGATTATGGTTGAGGTGAACAAGCGTCTGGCAAACCTTCGGGCGTCAGAGGAAGTGCCGCAAGTTGTTGTCTTGGAAGCAGCTGTCTTATTGAAAGCCGGCTGGGAATCCAATTGTCATGAGGTGTGGTCCATGATTGTGCGACCCGAGGAGGCGGTCAAGCGGGTGATGGAGCGCAACAGTTTAAGCGAGACGGAGGCACGCAATCGTTTGGCCAATCAAGTGGCCAACGCAGATATTGTGGCCAAATCGCAAGTGATCTTTAGTTCGCAATGGGATTATGATTTTACGCAGAGTCAGGCAGAGCGAGCTTGGCAATTGCTACTCAAGGAACTCAATGATGGCAAGCAGCAGAGTAGTAGTCTATAGATAGATAAGACATTAATGATTGCCAGCTGATTGTTTTTATTTGTTGTTAGTCATTGTTGTCAATGTTTGTTAATGCATTCTGTTTTCTTTTTTAATTTGCTTAATTGTAAGTCGAAAGTACAGATCAATACCAATCAAATTTAACTCAAACTCGATATTAATGGCTTTCGCCCTTCTTGCCGGAGACACGCTTAAAATCATTCATCTTAGTGGTGATGATGGGTGAACCGATGAAGCCAATGTAATCAATTTGAGTGATGTCGCCGCCCGACTGATTGTTCTTTATAAACAGCTGAATGTTCTGCACATTCTGGAATTTCACATAGCGCAAATTCACCGGCTGTCCACTCTCCAGTTCCTTTTCGCCCAGGCTAAAAAAGAGATCGATTTTATAGACAAACAGTTAACGCAGACTATTGTGATTATTTCCATACGTTAACTCCTGCACACTGCTCATGGACTCGGCCATGTCGAAATCAATAGTACGTGGCTGATTGATGAACAGCTTCACATCCTTGGGTCCCAATTGAGGTGGCGCCTTGAACTTCAGCGAATGTATTTTAACCGCCTGATTAAAGGTGATGGACAGTATAAGCTGTTCATCGCAGTCCGATTGCAGGTAGCCACCAGCCGAAGCGAGCGCATGCTTCAGATTATGATCATCCGATTCGTTCAAGCATTCGCACTCCTGCTTCGAGATGAATGTGTTAAGTTCCATCTGAAAGAGAACGTTTTAGAGGCATTGCCCTTTGAAATCATATGGTTTTTATACTCACCAAACCCTGGCCGTAATCTTCGCCAGCTTCTTCAGCGCCGCCGGTGCCAATATGTTCCTGAATCTTGGCCTCCAATCCCATGACGTCAGCGCCCTGAATGCGATCGATTTTGCTGCGATTGCGATAGAATATGAACGTTGGCATTGCCGACACACCTTGGCCGGCTGCCGTGTCTTGGCACTTATCCACATCCACCTTAAGGAATATGGCTTTGGGATATTTGGTGGGAAACGTGTTGAAAACTGGCGCAATTCGCTGGCAAGGACCGCACCATGCTGCCGTAAAATCAACGACAACCAGGCGAACGCCCGCTTGGGTTAGTTCCGCTTGAAAATGCGCTTCGTCGTTAATTACACGTACTGCCATTATGAATTCTTTCTGTTGTCTTGTCTTTTTTTTTGCGTTAATCAAAGAGAAATGCAATTTGAATGACTGGCAGGTTTTCTAATAAAAAAAACACGAAACCAGCAATAAGCTCGTACGTTCGATTTCGATGCGGAAACTTATCGTTACTTATCGATAGGCTGCTTTTACATTGTATGTATCGTAACAAATGCCAGCTCTAAATATGGCGTCTTGATAAAAATAAGAGGAAGAACAATTGATAAAAAAAATTGTGCGGCCGCCGCAAAAAAGTCTTTGAATAGAACTGTAGAAAAAGTTATGTTTATTTAAGCCTTACCTTACAAAATAACTAGTTTGTAAAACAACTCACAAAATGGACGTACAACCGCCAAGAGGTAAGTTCGCAACTACAAATAAAAGCAATGCTGCAAAATCGTTGCGCACGCACACATAAAAGGCAAACACACACATGCAAAATATATGGCAAAACTAAATGGATGATATATTTTTATACTTCCTTTCCGTTAGATGCAAGTTTACGCAATATAATAGATAAATTGGCTGAATTTGTGGCACGCAATGGACCCGAATTTGAAGCGATCACCAAGCAAAAGCAGCAAAACAATCCAAAGTTCGAGTTCCTCTATGGCGGCGAATTTGCCAACTATTATCAATATCGTGTGGCAGCCGAGCAACAAAGTAAGTAGGCGTCGTCAATATATTGTTGGTTAATTAGTAGATTTCCATCATTTTGCTCATATAGTGCTGAAACAGCAAGGAGCAGGCATGCCAAGTGGTCCGCTTTATATGCAACAGCCACCGCCAAGTCATGTTCACTATGCGCCGCAGCAGCAGCAACAACAACAACAGCAGCAACCACAACAACAGTCGTCCGATGGCGCAATGCAACAATCTCAGCATTTGTGGCCACCAAATGCCAATGCCACAAACACATCCAACCCCCAAGTGGCGGTGGCAGCAGCTAATGGAACAGCGTTGACATTGAATTTAACCACTCAATTGGAGGCCATTAAAATGCAACAGAATACGCTAAGGGAACAAATCAAGCAATCGGATGCGAATCTTTCTGCACAACATACGGTAAATAAATCCAGTACTTGCTCCTTCTCTTCTCGCAGCAGGCGTGACGTCTCTTTTTGCAAAAAAAAAAACCATTTATCGTTAAGGAAAGCAGTTGTAATCTCGAATTGACATTTCGTTTAAAATTCTTGCTCTATGGGCTTGTGATACTCTTGTTATCGTTCCGTTTATTTTGATCTTACTTTAAAGTAATCAGTAATTTGCATAATTTTCATTGTCTCCACTCTTCTAACAAAATTTTAAATCCCTTAGAAAAATTTAAACAGTCACTTCTAAAGTATCCACAGATTTTAGTCATTTCAGTGTTATTCAAATTAATCTATAGGCTAAGATTTTGTTGTGTTAGATATGTCTCAATCTAAAAAATCAATAAGAATTGAAATTTGTTGGAAGTTCAATAACTATTTAGCCTTTTCTTTGTAAAAAGGGGAAGCAAAAGAACGCGGAAATTGTATTTATTCTTGGTACTTTGTTATTACTTTTAGTAATTACATTTGTGTCAGAAATCTCTAGATCTTAAACTCTTATTTTTACCGTTTCCATCCAAGATTATTAAAATTCTTCTGTTTCAAACTGAAAATCGAATTTTCCAAAATGCTGATTGTATTTGAAGCTATCCCTGACATTCAACAACTTTTTTCCTGTTCCTTGCATCGGTAGTCAAATGTATCTTCAGTGATCTGTGTGATTCCCCTGTTTTGTCACCACTACACGTTTGGGCCTCCTTTATACATACTACTTGCAATATTGTTACAGCTTACCATTTGTACTTAAAAGAAGTATTTGACTATTTTTATTCTGTTACTTTTTTTTATAACTATCGAATTAACAATTTTACAATGCTACATTAAATTTTTGCTTTATTGTATATTTTTTGAAACATAAAACAAAAATTAAAAAAAAAAAACAAAAACAAAAATTACAAAAATATAACGAAACCACTCTTCATACCACCAACTGATAACAAATGTGTGTGTTCAAAACACAAAACCCAATTGTTGCAAACGAAATTCTCGTTTGTTGTCGCATTCGATCGATTCGAAAAAAAAATACTAAAACGTATCGCAAATCTTTCTGTGATGCGTGCGTTCAATAATCCAACCAAAACAACCGACGAAACATCTAAACACCTGAACACCAAAATGATCTCAAAAATGAATGCGTAAAACTGTGAATGAAACCTTTAGGCGCTGATGACGCAAAAGACAAAGCAAATAGACGATGCGATGGCGACGGCGCAGACAACGCAACTGGAGCAATTGGCCAACGAGCAGGGCATCGTGTTGAGGGAATTTGATTCAGTGCTTCAGCCGATTATCGAGTCCTGCACCAAGGATAGCATCTCAGCAGGTAAATATGCACAACATACCAAACTACTTTATATAGTACAAACCAGATTCAACCAGACTGGGTTAATATTTAGTTTGTTAAGCCTTAAACTATATGTATGTCAGTTAACTTTTTTGAGCTAGACAAAGCGCAAACATTCCAAATTAATTTTATACAAAAAAAAAAAAAGTAATTAAAAAAAATATATTAACTTAATTTGCCCCGAGACAATAATGATAATATGAGTAACCCGTTTGATATTGCAATTTTAGGCAAGAACTGGATTTTACAGCATTCAACCGACAGCGCAAAAATCAATGTCGTTTTACAATATCTTTTAAAGAAGTATGCCTCAGTTTATATATAATTAATGATCTTTTCAACATTTATTAATTAACATTGTGTTTCTTTCTTTCAACGAGTGTGGTAAACGTAAACGTGTGTGTGAACAAAAAACGAAATCAAATTGAAAATCTAACGCGATATGATGCAAGAGCGAGACAATATTGGCGAATAAAAAAAAACTAACGAGTCGCTGACTCGTCGAGTGAGAAACGAGAGAGATTCGTTGATTCGTTTTAGAAAAAAAAACATTCAAAAGATGCACGTTTATTTCCGATCTCGACTCTCAAAAAAATATTAACAATTGAGCTTAGTTAGGCATTAGATAAGATACTTAACATAAATAAACACAACATAAACTTAACACACACACACTCAAAATACACTAAACCAAAAAAGACGTATTGAAAGTACAAAAAACAAGCACAGTTCATAAAATGCAGCACAACAAACACCTTTGGCAAAATGTTGTTGTGTGCGCTCAGAGAAAAATGGACAAAAATATGTTTTTCGTTTGTTAATTTATTTTTAGGGCTTTGGTCAATGGTTCAACGTTTCAGCAAAAATTGCATCTTATATATTTAGTTAATGATATACTCCATCATTGGTAAGTTCGCACAAGCAACAAAACACAAAAATATAGTATAAAAACTAAGTAACAGAGTGAAGAATTTCTCAAGAACTGTGTTGCTTAGTTTATAAGAGACTGAACATGATTGACAGACAAAGGAAAGACAGACAAAACCATTGACCATCGACGAGACTTTTGCTTAAGCGACCATAATCTATTTACAGTATGCGTAAAAATATCAGCGATTTGAAGAACAATCTCGAGAACGTCGTTATACCGATGTTCTGCAGCGCCGATTTGAGTAAGCATTTCAAATATTTTGGATTTATTTTTCGATATTAATTTAATAAAAACTTTTTTTTCTTTAGTTGCCAGCAGTGATCAACGCACAAAGCTGTCGAAGTTGCTCTCACTGTGGGAGTCCAAGGCCAAGTTCTTTGATGCGTGTGTCATCTCGAAACTGCAATCGCCGGACTCCTCAATGCAAGAGTACAAAACGAATGTGCAGAACACGCATCATGACATTGTGGCCAAGTACTCGCAGAGCACCAAAGCCACGTTAGACAAGTGAGTGGCACAATTCAATTATTTCACTTTGATTCTAATTTGATATTCCTTTTGCAGCTATCAGAAACAGCATCAAATCTTCATGCAACATGCGACGCAACAAATCGCGCAGTTGGAGCAGCAAAAGTTGCAGCTGGAGAAGCAGTTACTGGTCGCCCAAAAGCCGCCACCACAGCAACAACAACAACAGCAACAGCAGGTGCCACCTGGAACACCGCAAAACAAATCAATACCAGCACTAATGTCACAGCGTATTGCAATGCCAGGTACGGATCAGGAGCACATGAACACGCCGCCACCGCCGCCAAATCATGATCTGTCGCAGCCACCGGTTAACAACATGTATGCGGGCTACCAACAGCAGCAGCAGCAACAACAGCAGCCGCCGCAGTTGCCACCGCAGCCGGGCAATCATTTTGTGGATGGACGCGGACCGAACTTTTTCATTCCTGACATGTCCAAGCCGCCGCCAGGATTTGCAGCGCCGCCCTTGCATGGCCAAGGGCCGCCACAGCAGCAACAACAACCACCGCCGCCAACGCAATATCCTCCGATGCCCGGTCAAGTGCCTGGTGGCGAGCCAATTGTGGATATGGGCGTGTTGAATGCTGCTATACAGGCTGTGATGCATCTGCAGCACCAACAACAGCAGCAGCAGCAACATCAGCAGCAGCAGCGACATCCCGATGAACAACCACAAATGCCACAACAACAACACCAGTCGCAACAAATGCAACATCCACAGCAGGCGCAACAACCGCCACCGCCGTTTGCTCAACTACCGCTTGGTAGCTTGGGGCAACCAGTTGATGGTGGCGTCGATATTGGTGCACTGAATGCGGCCATTAATGTGGTGTTGCAGCAGCGACCCGACGAGCAGCAAGATCTCGATGACGGAAAGCATCGCGGTTTGGAGTCCGTTGAGTCCGCCATGGCGCCGTCTCAGGAACCGCAAGTGCCGACCGCACCGTATTATGATCTGCCAGCAGGTCTCATAGTGCCGCTGATACGTCTGGAGGATTACAACTACAAGCCGCTGGACTCGACAGATATTCGTTTGCCAGCGCCGGCGCCGCAAAGCGAGCGCTTGACCAATGCATTGAATGCCTTCTATGCGGCGCCGTCGCACGATCGACCCAGAGACAAGTGAGTGTGACGTGAATATGGACTTTGGAATCGAAACTGATTATTGCATTTCATTTACAGCGAGGGCTGGGAGAAGCTGGGCCTATATGAGTACTACAAGGTGAAGAATGCGGCACGCAAGCAAAAGGAGGAGGAAATCAAGAATGGCACACGCACCAAATCCCGCTCGCCCAGTCCCATTGTGCTGGAGAAGACAAAGAAGAGCAACAAGCGCTGTTATCGGTATGAGACATGAAACTTTAGAGCATCAGAGATACAACGTATCTAATTCTATTTTGTAGTTCCAAGAGTCGAAGTCGTTCACGTTCCCGCTCGCCTGCTAATCGCAACAGATCCCGCTCACGCTCAAAATCGCGTTCCATCGAACGAGCGCTGACGCCGCCGCCGCAAAGAAATAGAGCTCCTGGAGCTGGAGGAGGAGGAGGCGGCAGCGGTGGTGGCAGCAATCGCAAGGCGCGGAATCGTTCGCCGCGTCATGAACGTGACAATAGTCGCGAGAATCGCGCGGAGCGAAACAACAGCAGCAGCAACAACAACAGTAACAATAGCAACAACAGCAGCAGCAACAACGGTGCCGGAGCGAGTGCCAACAACAATTCCAGGCGCGTGGAACGCGACAGATCTCCCACGCCACCCAGTTTCTTGTAAGCACGTCCAATTTTGCCATCCTTCATTGCAATTACACTTTCTATTACTTGCAGTGGCAGCAGTTTTGCCAAGCCACAGGAATTCATAGAGGAGACTAACAAGGGCCACCAGATGCTCATGAAAATGGGTTGGGCTGGCACTGGCACCGGCCTTGGCTCAAAGAATCAGGGCATTGATACGCCCATCTCGGGTGGCGAGGTGCGTGATCGCAAGGACATGTACAAGGTACGAAGCAGACGGAGTCGATGGCAGCATAATGCATATCAAGAAGGAGCAAGACGATGATAGAGCAAGTTAACTTTCGAATTTCCAATCCTTCCAGGGCGTGGGCAACAATCTGAATGATCCGTTTGAAAGGTTTCGTAAGAACAAGGGCGCCGCATTTGCGCACCGCATGAGCACAAGAGATTACAAAACTTAATCACAACTACAACTGGAACAATACCAACTACACTCCCGCTACACTTTCAACTAATCCTGATCTGATCTGGTGTTGTCTTCGCATTTCTGAGCTTTTCCTACTTCTTTTAGCGAAAGAAAATACACACAATTTTCATAAATCAAAATGCTAAGCACTGTTTTTTATACATCGTAATTAAGATTAAGCCACAACATTGTGAGCTGACTGGGCTGCCTTTGCATTGACCTTGTCCAGCACCTGCAGCAAACCCTTGCCGGGTCCACACTCGAAGGTGCGTGGGAAATTGACGCCCTGCTGCCTCTCGTAGATCGTGTGCAACGACTGCTCCCATTTCACCGGGCGCACAATCTGCTTGGGCAACTGGCGCAAAATGTGTGAGGCATGTTTGTACGGCTTGCCGTCCACGTTCGAATAGACACGTATGATGGGATCCTCCAGTCGTATGCTGCTCAATGCCTTGGCGAATGGTGCCACCGCGCTCTCCATGAGCGGTGTGTGAAATGCGCCGCTGACCGCCAAACGTTTCATGCGGCGAATCTTCAGCGATTTGGCATGATGCTCCAGGAACTCAATAGCTTCTACATTGCCAGCGATGACCTTGCAATGAGGATACATGTAGTTCGCAACGCCGCAGTATGGTGATTCCACTCCACGATCAAGACACCATTGCTGCGCCTTGGCGCACGCTTCGCCCACATTTGTATCGGGTCCGTAGATGGTCATGGCCATGGCACCGGGTCGCTGATCGCAGGCCAACTGCATGGCATTGGCACGCACTTGCACCAGCTTCAAGGCCTTGTCAAAGGGCAGCGAACCGGCAAAGACAAGCGCCGTAATCTCGCCCAGACTGAAGCCGGCTGTCGCCACACAGTTCTCTATGGCTTTCGGTCTCTCCTCGCGCAGCTGCTCTAAGGCGGCCAGTGAGGATACCATCACAGCTAGCTGTGCATATTCGGTGCGATTGAGTTTATCTCGTGGTCCCTCCAGACAAATCTTCAGCAGATCGTATTTGAGCACTTCGTTGGCCAGTTCAAATATGCGTCGTGCGCCGGGAAAACGCAGAAGGTCTTTGGCCATGCCCACATACTGTGTGCCCTGGCCAGGAAATAGCACTATGCTTGTTTCTTTGGGATCAATCGTTGGCCGGCTGTTCGTAGCCAAAGGCTCCGCAAGATCATTGAGCAACTGTTGTCGTTGATTGGCGCTTGCATCCGGTGCAGCGGCTGTTGCCGTTGTTTTGTTGCTGGTGCTGCTCCAGCGGCACCAGCTCCAGTTGCCTGGTAGGTGAGTTTTACGCACCAAATTCCGTGTTTTTGCTGCGAACATTATTTTATTACTATGTGTGTTTCGTATAAAAACGCGGCGTACAAAATAATGCGTAACAGCTGTTGTTGTTAACATTAGTTAACACAAGATGGCGCCAACTGCCAGCGCCCTCTATGTAGTAATTCACTTACGATTCCAATTGGCGGTTGCTTTTGAAATACTAATCTGTCATATACGCGCGGTGTGATTTATGCTGGCCAAAATATGACTAAGCTATTTTAATAGCCAATTCCAATTGGTTTAGCAATAATGTGTGTGCTTTTATTAGCCATAAACTTGGCATTGGTAGCACATTAGTCATGGCTGTCTGCGAATTTCTGATTCCAATTAGTCGACATACATGGGAATTATGTGAAAGAGCATAAGAATGTCGGTTTGTCGTTCACGGGCTGCTGCTCATTAGAAATTCGAGCATTCCTTGAGAATGTGCAGAGTTTCTTGAACTCGTGCAGATAAAAGACAAAAAAAAAAAAGAAAACAAAAAATAAAAAATTCTTTGAGAGACCGCTAAGGCAGAGGAGGATTGGAAAAAGATTAAACGGCAAATTGTGGTGTTCTTGCCGATGCCGGAGTCAGACGCAGCCGTGACGCACCACTTTCGCCTTTTCTTCAAGGAACACGCCTTCCGAAAAAACAACAACAATAACAAGGAGGCGAACACAATAACTGAGGAAGAGCAAAGCAGAGGAACCCACACGATCACACGCTCAGCAGACATTGGCCCTTCTTTGCTTGTTGTCTTGTTGCCAAGGACCAAGCTCGTCTAGACACCAGTGCGACCGAGTGATGATGCTATCGACTATTAGAATGAGAACCAGTTTGTTGTTCTCTTTATTTCGGCTTTTGGGCAGCCCAAATGTCGAGACGAGCAGAGAGCGCGGTGAACGGTGAGATGGTCACCTTTGAAGCAGTAGCGAGGTTGTGAGGTTGAATTGGCTGTGTTGGACGATCAGTGTCCATCAGGTAAGTACGCGACGAATAAGAATGAGATAATGAGACACACAGCACAGCACAGCACAACATACAGCATAAGATCGTTGACATGATGAGAAGCCAGCAACAGCAGCAGGCAAGTGGCGTGTTCTTTAAATCAGGTTGTGAAATAAATACGTAGCATCTTATGCGTGTGTGTGTGAGTATAGAATGAAGTATTTATGAATGAGCGGGATTAGATTGAGAAGCTTGGGCAGTTTCACGCGAATTTTTAGATCATAACAAGCCACTACAAAAACAACAAAATGCATATTTGAGTAAATGCCAAAGCCACTTTGTATTCACATTCTTGCTCGTTCGTTATGTGTGTGTGTGTATATTGCGAATATTATTTGGATTCCGCAACGTGCCTGGTTGATATCGTTAGATTTTCAAAATTGCAAATGTCACAAGAGCACAACAAACACACGTACTGCAAATAAAAGTATGTAAAATGTAATTGCGTCGTATAATAAAAATGCACTCACGCATTGCGCATACGACCCGTTTCCGCATGTGCGGCAGCCCAAAACTCCAAAGCGACAACAAAACTCGGCCGAAAGTGTGCATTGACACCAACACCAACACCAAACAAAACCAACATTAACGTACGCTGCCAAAAATACACATGCGCATGCGTATGCTGTAATGTGGCCAGCCAATAAAAGTAAAATTAGACAAATAATTGCCGCCCCAGCAGTAATATGCATACAAATCTGACGTCGAAGCGATTAAGAACAACCGTTAAAGCTCTCAATGTCAGTATAACGTCAATGCTGCGGCTGCTGCTGTTGCTGCTGCTGCTGCACCACCACCTGCTGCATTCTCACTCACACTTACTCGCTCACGCATATGAGCGCACAAGCAAAAGTGAGAGTGCATGCAAGAAATGAGAGTGAGAGCGGTTTGGCCTTGCTTGCGCACTCTCACTTACACTCTCGCACACACACACATTGGCACTAAAGCTCTTTGACCCAAAACACGCCAGAGTGGCTGCTGCACATGCAGACACGATGCTTTTGCAAAAACTGCATTGCTGTCTACTAGTATGCTATGACTATGTTAATTAACAGCACAGTCATTTACGAGCTGTTATTATAGTACAATAAATACGCAGGCGTAAACTCGTGACGCTGTTATGAATGAAATACTCATACTAATTTCACAACAACGCACAACGTGCGTGAGGCTTGGCTAACGGAATTCCCCTAGCAACAAGGTAACTCGAGATACTCGACACTCTATTGGCAGCCATCACCGCCAGCTAGCCACGCGTTTAACTTCTCACTCAATCAGTCACTTTCTCCCACAGCGCAGGTCTGTGTGTGTTTTTGTTGAGGTTGAACGCCTTGGCGGTTTCCTCATTACATGACAATTACAGTTTCAAGGTGCTTTAGATTAGATGCCGGTAAAAATAACAATGTTTGTGTATTGATTATCAGCAAAGCAAGTTGATTGGCGCCATTTATAATAAATGTGAACTCGTAGCGAAAACACCCACAAAAAAAGCGAAGCAGCTAATAATAAAAAAAATGTATTTAATTAAATGCGCATCCTTTCATGTCCACGCTGCTCAATTTTCTAAGCACAAGTCAAAGGCAAAGCCAAAGCTGCGGCGCCGGCGCGCCTTTGCACTTACACACATTGTTGCGCTCCACCTCCTTCTGCTGCTGCTTCTCTCTCGCTCGCGCTGCCTCTGCTGGCCTGCTCGCGCTCTCTGAGTGGCTGCCTGGCTCGCTCGCTCTTGTGCGCTGCTCCTGCGCGCTCAGTTTTGCGATTTGCATATTTTTGTGCGCGTATAAAAGCTAACAACGTTTGGGTGAAGCTTTCATTTGAGGTTCGCAGCTTATCAGGTAACGGTCGGTGGTACGGTGGTGCAGTGCGTTCGTTTAACCGCCAAAAAAACGCAAAATAAAGTTACATACAAATACAGAATCAAAAGCAAATCAAAAAACACGTATACGCAGTGTTTGCCAGTGGGGCAAAAGTTCAAGTGGAATTTAAAGAAAAAAGTACACAAAACTAAAAGAACAACAAACACAAAATGCGCATAAAGGTAAGTTAATAAATTAATTTAAATGTTAGATTAATATAAATATTAAGCAGTGCAGTTTAGTCAGTTTGTGGAATATTTCTAATAGGCTTTGCAATTGCCTTTGAGTCGTTTTTGTTGTTGTTGTTTGCGATGGCTCAAAGAGGGGTGTGTGCCACACTCAAACCTGTCTGCAAACAACATCCACCGTGATGATCACCTGTATCGGGGAGCGGGCTAAAAATAAATGACAACAAATGCGCTTTTGTTCTCCCTCTCTGTAAGAAACTGCAAAAATAAGCATAATGCGCTCAATATTTGCCGATCGTTGTTGTTGCTGTTGTTGTGGTTGTTGTTTGTTTCTGGCTAATCAAATTGCGGAAATGCCTCTACCTGCCGTGTCTTATTGCATAACATTTAGCGCGGGGAAGTTTCGCACATTAAAAATGCCCAAATGGGCTGCGACGACTTGCAAATGCGCTCCAGTTTGATGCTCGCTTGTGACCCACTTTGTTGGCCACAAGCCGAGGACGACGACGCCGACGACGATGAAGCACGTCACGAAGCAGCTGCCAGCTGGCGTCATCCAAAGCAGTTAATCCACATACAGATACACAGATTCAGATATCTGGTTGCTTGACCCGCTTATATTTAGAATATGCATTTTAATTTTAGTTTTGTTTTTTGTTTTTTGCTCGTTGCAGTTGACGCTTTTCTTGGCGATCCTCGCCAGCTTTTTGGTCAGCACAACTCATGGCTACTGTTCTCTGGAGAAGATGAAGACATTTGCCCGAGAGGCTTGCGAGCGTTTGTTCCAGCAGGATGAGGGCCGAGAGAGGCGTTCCCTGGACTACAGACATCATCGACATTTAAACGAATTAATGCGTAAGTTGAACTCGCAAATACTAAAACCAATTAAGGTCACAGAGTCACTCAACTCCAGGCAAGAAAATGGCATCGATATCGCAATCCGAATCGGAATCGGAACTGCATCGAAACACGTTTTCATAAAGTAAACACAACAAAAAAAATGCGATTAACAATATTGCAGTTCCGATTGTCCACTTAACCGTTGTCAAGGCGCAAGTTCAAGACAAAAACAAGTACAAAAGTTAGCAGTAGGGTGTGCTCGACTTTGAGATACCACGTGGGAAATTTTAAGGAAATTTTAGGGGAATATAATACTTAACAATTAATTAATGGGGATGGTTAAAATTTAAGTCACTAGCTCAAATTTGGTATTACAAAAATATACTAAAATAAAATATACTGAAATATACAAATATACCTAATTTACATATTATATTCAGCATTATTGTCAGTAAATTTAATAGCATAAATTTGGAATTGCAGAAAACTAAACTAAAACTCAAATATACTAAAATATGCAAATTAAGTAGATTTGCACTTAATTATGTATTTACTTAACTTTTATATTATACTCAGCATTATTGTCAGAAAGTTTTATATAGCTAGCTCTTATACTTCATAAGATCTTTATGTTTTTATAGACGGACAGACAGACAGACAGACGAAAATATTCCTCTACATTTTTCGCTTGTCAGCCAAAATACTCTACGACCGTATAATTATTGGGTGTAAAAATAATGCATATTAATTAAACATTATTTGCATTTTATCATACTTTCATTTACAGATGGTAAATCGCATAAGCATGAGCACTTTATCGGACGCAGCAGCTTCCCAAAGGGTGGCTACCTCAAGGTCAGCAAGGCGCACTATCACAAGCTCGTCAATCTGGATGTCAAGCCCCGCTATAAGCCCCGCAAGCATCCGGAGATGAAGTCACGCTTCCGTCGCGACAACTCGATTCAAGCGTACAAAGGAATTTCCTATTGCTGCTTTCATCAGTGCGATGAGGATTTCTTCTGTTAAATAATGGTTTCAACTGCTTCTTCTTCTTCGCTAGTCAGCAACAGATTCCGTCCATTTACAATTAACTATACAACTACTTTTACTATTACTATTATCTTTATACATCTGGATATTCGATATTCTATATGTTTAAGTCGCGCTCACTCTTATAGAGTAGGTACCTTATTTGTTGTCCCGGTTCCATTCTCAGTTCCCGGACAGCGAATCTTGCCACAGTATTACACAAAAAAAAAAACAAAACAAAAACAAGAACTTAGATAAATGAATCAAATGTTAAGTTTAGCGCCTAAGACTAACTCAAATCTATCTACATACATATCTTAAATGTGTCATAACATGAATATATACGGATTTATTATTTTTAATATACAATATTTTTTCACAATCAACACAAATTTAGACTTTTATTGATTTTCACAGGGATTTTGGGTAAAAAGAACATATTATTAAAATCAAAAATATTTTTTCTGGAATATAGATATGGATAGATAATATATATTATTTACAGACAATTGAATATTCCACATTCTGTGACAAAAAAGAATAACTATTTTAAATGTTAATAAAAAGTGTTTAAAACTTCAAAAGTAGTAGTAATTTTATTTATTTTTATTTATTTAATCTGCATATAAAAAACAAAAAAAAAGTATTACAATTGTACTTCAATTTATTTTTAAGCATTTTAAATAAACACTTCTGTATAGAAAACAAAATCAATTTTTATTGATTTATGATCAACACTTTATTTCAATACATTTTAATTTTTTCAATTAGATATTTTCAACCTAAGTTTTTAATAAACATAAACTTTTTAAAATTTTTGAAAATCCATGCTTCCATATAACAAATAGCAAAACAAAAACTAAGTTCCTAAAGTTTATAGAAGATTTATTTTAAAATAAATTATATGTTCTCAACTGTGAAATAATATATATTATCACATTATTATTTTAAAGAACTCCCATTAGAACTTTTGTTTTCTTTAAGCTTATAATGAAAAATGACTTATATTATTATTAGGACTTATATTATTATTCAGAACTTTAAGCGCAACCCAATTTCATTGCTGATGCAATAAGAATGATGAAACAGAATGTAAGAAATCTGCAATCGAGTTGAAGCGTTAGAAGGGCTTTGTTTCCTTTCCTGGAAATCGAACCAGCTGCAGCTCCAACCTGATTTTAAAAGTGATTTTAAGTGTGAGGCTTCGGTGATTTTCAGTCTAGTTGAATATTGATTTCAAGTAATAAATGTTGGCTACAATTTATTGGCTGACTGCATTGATATTGCTGCTGTTGCTGTTGCCTTTGCTGCAGTGCATTGAAAAGAATCGCTACGTGGTGGACACGGATTACTGTCGCATTCCCGATCCCTCGCCATACAGCAAGGAATCCATGCAAGACTTTCAACGTGGCAAGTACAAACCATGTACCACATTGCACCCACTCACGTGGGTGAAGTATAATGACTCACTGCAACAATATGTGTTGAGCATCAATGAGAGTGCTTATCAATGGCATCTGCAGATCGATCTAGAATTGAGATCACCACGGACAGCTGCTCTTAACTGTTGCTACATGGAAGTGGAACGTGAGAACGACAACGTGGTGACTGTGAGGCAATGCAAACACTTCAAGGGCAGCGTTCAGTTGACCAACGAATGCGATAGCTTCCTCGTTGAGTGCTATGCCAAGGATAAACTGATCTATACCAATGCTCATGCCACAGTCCCGGAGCGAAGTGAGCTGCGTCAGCGTCTGCAACAGTGGCGGAGCACAAAGGAAAAGCCACCGAGTGTTCTCATGCTGGGCATCGATACCATCTCGCGGCTGAATCTGATGCGTGCCATGCCCTCCACTTACAGATATCTCAAGCTAAATGGCTGGTTCGAGTTGGCCGCCTACAACAAGGTATGCACACAAGTCTATCAAACTACGAAATTTGTATTATGATTAAAATTGTATTTTCTTGATATATTGATTTGTAATATACTCTATAATATACCGAGGAATGGTATATCGATGTACTATATACTTCACCTATATGGTAAATCTAATAGTTAATCGATGTACCATTCTTCGGTATATTTTAGTATTTTAATTTGGTAATATACTAATAATATATATAATATAATATAACATTATATAATAATAACAATATACTATTAGATTTTTAAATATACCATTGAGTATAGTATATAGTGTATCGATATACCAGTACTCGGTATATTTTAGTATTTTAATTTGGTACATTTTCAGAATGATAATGCAGTGCGTAGTATTTTTTTAAGTATACTGACATTAATAGTCAAATTTCCTAAAATTTTAAATACATACTGCTTTTAACTATTAAGAGCTTTGAAATGCTTAGAAATCATCAATCATCAATCCTTTACTGCAGATTGCGGCCAATACATTGCCCAATCTTGTGGCGCTGTTGACTGGTCGAAACTTGAGCAGCGTCATGGAGCGCTGTAATCCCTACTTGATTGGTGGTCTGGACAAGTGCGAGTTCATCTGGAAGCTGTATAGGGAACTGGGCTATGTGACTGCCTTTGGCGAGGATGCGGTGTCCATCAATACGTTCAATCTGCGGATGCGAGGCTTCCGGGAATCTCCCGTCGATTACTATCTGCGGCCGTATTTGATTGCCGCAGAACAGTGGCTGGACATAAGTCAGCAGCCTGGCCAGGAGTATCAGGTGTGCCTGGGCTACGAACACGCATCGGAGCATATTTACAACTATGCGCTGGAGTTTGCTCGACGCTATCGCAACGATAGCTTCTTTGGTTTCTTCTGGACAAACACACACAGTCATGGGTATCGCATCTCACGCACCAGCGCCATGGACAGCTATATGACCAAGTACCTGAAGCGTCTGGTACAACAAGGCACCATGAATCACACGATTGTGGTGCTGCTAAGTGATCATGGCACGCATCAGCTTCCCACTCGAATGAGCAGCTTGAGCTGGCTGGAGGCTCGTCTACCCTTTCTCTTCATCTGGTTGCCACCGTCGCTGAGGAAGGCACATCCTGAGTTTGTGCAGGCGCTCCAAGTGAACAGGCAGCGTTTAAGTAATCCCTACGATTTACATGTCACTCTCAAGCATATACTCTCGCTGAGTGGACGCCACAGCTTGGAGGGGATGGGAGACGCTCAGGATTGTCCCAACTGTCAGAGTTTGCTGCTGCCTCTGCCGCTTAACAGAAGCTGCGAGGATGTTGCCATTGGGGATCATTGGTGCACCTGTTGGTCCTATAGCGAATACAAGGCAAATTCAGCGAACGATAAGCTGATGGCGCAACTAGCCTTCGAGCACCTCGTCGATTATTTTCACAAAAATGTTTACGTTAGCAATTTGTATGATATTCAGCCAAAGACTTTGGTGGGCATCTCAAAGGGGTTTGTGGCCAAACGCAATAAGGCTGACGATCCTCGCATCTCCATTTATCGCCTGCAGCTTATGACGCAGCCAAAAAATGTTTTATTCGAGGTCACCATACGTGTCAATACCAGCTCCAAAGAAATGCACGTGAGCGACATAAGTCGTTTAGGTCCTGTTTAATCTAGCAGTTTATTTTTAAATACAGCAATTTGTGCGCCTTACTGCAGCGACACCTGGCGGAAAACATATTCGATTTCAGAATTAGTTATGCTAATCGACAATCGATACCCGATTACTTAGCTGGGAAGTGGTATATTTTAAATACTTTTTATTTGAAAATATTGTATTATTGTATTATAAATATGTTTTAGTAAATATAACATTGCATAATTGCATCACACATTCGAGAAACATAGAATTACCTACAACTATTTGTGCGTATTGTATTCAACAGAGTAATTATATTACAATGTCGAATTAATATGTAAATTGACATGGAAGCTTAGTTACTCCCACTGGACTACTTTTCTTTAAGATGATAGAAACCGGGACAATCCTTACACTTGATTCTTCGACAGTTCTCCGTATTATTCGGCTGCAAGGACTCAAAATATGTGGCGACACCAGCAAGAATCGGTTCGCGACTTTGGTCCAACAACTCCAAAGTGAAATCCTTATAATTTTTCAGGCATTCCATCAATATACGATAAAGCACCGCCTCCGTTGAAAGAAATGTCTTCAGGGTACACTCAATGCCATCTACATTTTGCTCCAGAAAACTGCGTGTCAGCTGCATAAGAAGCTGCACCGTCTGCTCAGAGAAGTATCTTCCCAGAGCAAGTAGGACATCCAACAAGTTGTTCCAGTTGCTGATGTGCTGCACAAACTTGGGACCAAACTGTTTGGCCAGAAACTCCACATTCAATTGCGTCTCTCCAGCTTCATTCGAGCTTATCAAATGGGGCAACAAAGCAGCGCCTAGATCGCTTAAGTTCTTGTAGGCACCAAGGGCACTGAGCAACACCTCCTTATAGGGTATATCATTGAGGGTACGCACAAAGTCAAACTTCTGGGTGGCAGCGTCTCCACTCTGCAGCATGGCCGACTCATTAGCGATTTGTCCGAAGATTTTGCTAAAAAGGGCACAGCATTAGCACATGAGTATTAATTGCATACAGCGATCACTTACCTAGTTTGGTTGCGCACAGCGTAGCGTAAGTCGGAGGCATTGGTCGCCTCGTTGGCCAAGCGCAGATTGTTTATGGAGTGGGTGAAGATGATCAAGCTGGAGGCAAGCTGCAGCAGATCGATTCCACTCAATGGCTCATCGTCGCTGATTTTCTAGAATAAGCAAGAAAGATACATACAGATGATTACTGTCCTTTTAAATTATTGTCTTAATAATAAACTTCAACATGAAAATAATAATAATAAGTAACTATTTAGCATGCAAACGTTATATCAATAAGCTTCACTGTTAAATAATCGTTACTAACTTTCAGAAAAATTCTACAATTTAATATAACTTAGGCTGCAAACAGAGTGCGCGCAAAGCCGAAGACGAAGATGAAGACGAAACGCAAGCAATTCGCTTCAAACGGTGCAGTACTGTTTTTGAAGACGAATCGCTTGCTATTTTGCCTTTGTTGATATTTTTTTTGTTCTACCCATGCTTTGGCGCAATGCATGTTACAATTTACATGTGATTTGAGATTTGCCTGACGGACAAGTTTTGTGAAAATGTGAATTATAAATGAAGAGTTAATTTTCGAATTAAGAAAAATTAAATAAACATGTAACTAAATGAAAAGTTAAAATGATTGAAATGAATGAACTAAATATATTTTGAATAATTTTCTGCCTTAACGTTACAATTTGCCTTTCTGCAGGTATAATTGGGGTTTTAGTTGTTTTTTTTTTTTTTTCTTCAGCTTTGTTGCTTCAGAGTGGGTATAATATTTGTTTTTTTTTTATTCACTTTTTAAATAAAAAATAGTCTATTGTGTCTCAAAATTTATCCAATTTTTAATAATTAGTGGTTCAATTTTTAACAGAATGTAATCAAATATGCTAATTTTTATTCGGATATACTCCAAAATTTTTTTTTCATCTTGACGCAGCTCATCAAACAAATGATGAAATTCGCCGAATGTTTTTCTTCCCAAATTAATTGGGTGAATTCCTCCATGCACTTTTTTAATTCTTTTTAATTTTAAAAATAAACTCTCCTCTAACAGCAGCTCATCATCTGACATCAATTGCGATTAACATCATAAGATCGCAACAAATTCGTCTTGCACTATGCGACCTATTAGCTTACTCGCAACGCAAGCAATTCGTCTTCGTCTTCGTCTTCATCTTCGTCTTCGTCTCAGCGCGCACTCTGTTTGCAGCCTTAAGATCAGATCATTGTGACTTAATAAACTTTCAAGTTCACAATAACCGGATACCCAATAACAGTATGTGTATCAATTTTCTTCAACAGTTTTACTATATGTCAACAGAGAATACGTTACAAATAATCTATACTCTGTCCATTGACTTGTATATATTATTTGATGTAATCAACAAAAACTTAATCCAATAGTTTACGAAAATGAAACATGTTTCAAACAAAACGAAAATACGCTCAAAACTATTTACTGCGTAGAATCAATATAGAACTCGTCTAAATTTCACTCACCAGATACAAATCGTAGGCACTGTTGGCCACACCCGTGCCAGAAATGACAATGGACGTCACATTGATGCCCTTCACGGCCAATTGAGCAGCCGCATGTGCCTCTGATCCCACCACGCTGAGCGCATTAGCGGCACCAGTGGCGCCTAGACCAACAACGCCACCAGCCACGCCCAGCCAGCTGTTGCGCGCCTCATTATCGCACAGCGAATTGGATTGCCCATAACGATGGCGGTCAAAGAGACCGCTAGCCGAGCGCACAGTGCTGTAAGCGGCTGCAGTCACACCAACAACGGTGGCTCCAAGCAGTAAAGGAGGCGCCACAGGCATGGCCAGAGCAGCAGCAACCGGTAAACTGGCTGCCAGGCCACCCATTGTGGCAACAGTGTCGCTGGCTTGAGTACCTTGCACTTGACACGCGACGCTGGTGTCGCATGCATCATCAGATGGACCCCAGTGTCCACATCATTGGTGAGACGATAGATACCCTGACTGGGCGCTATCATGGTGCCCTTGGGCAGTGTATTGTTATAGACGTACTGCCTCCAGTTGGCATAGACTCGGCCATGCTCATCAATGAAGATCATGCAACAGCAATCGCTGTTGTCCTCCTCCTCCTCCATCACGCACTTGCGGGTGCGTATCACCGGATGACAAGTGAAGCTTGTGGATTGCATGGCCAATTCTGGATCAGTTTCGTTGGTGACCAATACGTAGACAATAGCCGAGAGTAAAACGTCATTTGTGTATTTCCTTTGTTGCCAGACATTATCAAACACTTGTTGTCTTTGTCGCGCGACTTTTCGCGTTATCTTTGCTTCATGTACACCAATAAGATTTGCAATTTTTTGTTGCAATACATCCGCCTGATCTGCTGACAATCTACTAACGATATTGTTTAACAGGGTAAGACCAAAAATAGTAAATCAACTTACGCATCCCAAATGATTTCAGAGCGTAGGCCACTGCTCAATGCAAAGTCGCGTTGCACGTCGTAAACGGAACGCGTCATCGGAAGACGATTTAATTAACGTTATGCAATGAGTTTCATATATTTTATAAATAATTCACTTGTTCCTTTGCCAGTTGCCTTGGTAACGGACAACAACTCCACTTCCAGAGTTACCGTTATTAATTTGTTAGAGAGAGCTTTTCTTTAAAAAGCTGTTTAATATAGCACTTGTGGTGCGGTGTGGCCGCAGCAAAATTTCTGAATTATACGTTTTTACGTCAATTAGTTTACTGCCACTTCTGCACTTACGATTTTTGTATATTCCAAGCGTGCATATTAATATTTCTATATTTGTGAAAGAATGTAGATGCCGTAGATTCTCACCATTCGCATTTCACTATTTTGCGTCACAATTACAGCAATTCTCTTGTATGATCGATATTTTACTATAGTTTGTATATCGTTTAAGGTCCGATTTCAAATCAAGCTCGATGTCGCGCATCTGCGCAATCGATACCGAGTAAATTTTTTGAAGGGCTGACACAATAAACCAACACTTTCGATAGCCCCACATTCACTTATCGACATTTTGCTAATGAGTTGTGCGTCCCTGGCATTTTGTTTATAACTAATACGCGAAACCGCCGGAGCACAGCTTGCGCATGAGTTTGTGACAATTTGTAGTTCTAATTCAATTAAATCAACAAAACACTGACTAAACTAGCAACTAAGTGCGCCGCGTGTAGCAAACAAACTGCAGTTACAGGCAATTTACGTAAGAATTACACAAAAAAGAAAAGTGCGCAGTGCAGACGAACTCGACAAACTCAACAATACAGCTACAGCTACAACGTTTTGTTGGCCAGAACTACCCAAAGTACACACACACGCATACTCAATAGCTAACGAGACTATTGTGCAAATACACATTTGTAAGCCGAAACCAAATAACAATTGACATTGGAGAACTGTGAGTGAGACACCACCTGTTTGTTTATGGCATCGACAACGGAAGAGAACTAACAGCAACAACAACGAAAATTGTTAACAAATTGCGAATGCGTCAGTGTGCGTTTTTACAAGTCTAATCAAATTCTCATTATATATGTACATTGCATACATATTCATGTTGAAGTTTTTGGCTAGTCGCGTGTCCTATTAATATCAATAATAATATTATTTATGGCTTCAAATGCACAGCTGGGCAAAATCATTTTGTTAATCGCAATTGTTGTATTCTTTTACTACTTCTTCTGGGTAGCAATTTTGCCGTTTATGATTCTCGATGAAGGTGAGCATTATTCACAGTAATATGTCATTGTATGTGTATGCGAGAAGTATTATTGTTAGCTTATTGAATAATCCGAGTGTTCGCACCACCATAATTCGCTCTCTGTGTGCTGTGTGGGCCATGCGGCTTTTGTATAGTAATTAAAGAACCACTGATTAAATTCATTTTGCGCGACACACACACGCACACACACACATGTGTTTTATTGCGCCCGCACCACGTGTGTGATTGTGGGACTGTGTGTGTGAGTTGCGTAGGCGGCACCTATGATTGTAAAATGGTAATTGTAGACTTTCTGTTTTGATGTGTATTTTTATGGTCACACTTTGACCAGCCGCTTTTGAGAAACAGCAAAAACAACAAAACAGCCTATACGATTACTTAACTTTCAATTCATGCAAGCGTATACATTTAATAGTTATGTATAGGGTATCTTTAAGTCGCGCATCAATCATAGAGTTACCTGGTCGCGCATAAACGCTGCAAAATAAATTTCACATGTTGTAAACACAAGCGACGACACAATGTCAAGGTCGCTCTTCCCTCTCTCACTCTCACACTTGTTTCGATAACTTACTTTGCTCTCCCATTTCGATAACTTTACCACTAACACACTCTCTTATCAATCGCTCTCTCTCTCGGTCTGTCTTTTAGGAAATCCCATACGCTCGCTATTTCCACCGCTGAAGTACGCATTCATAGTGCCCACGGTGTTTGGGGTCATCTGCTTGGGCGGCATTGCCGTGTTCTCCTTCTATCACATTTGGAGCTTCACAAAGTCAACAAAACGCAATTGAGCTGACTGAGACGGAGAGCGACGTCAATATTAAGGGTCACGACCCCGAGATTACAATAATAAGCGATTATTATTAAGCGGCGGCGTAAACGCGACAGCAGATCAACTGGCTTGGCAGTCGGCAACAAGATGCCACAGTGGCTGGTCATTGGCATCTCGGGTGTCACCTGCGGCGGCAAGACAACATTGGCCCATAAACTGCGCGATTACTTCAAGGGGTTGCGCAATGCACCGCTGTGGAACACAGCCTACACCATTGGTGATGTGCAGCTCGTCTCGCAGGACGATTACTTTCTGCCCGAGGATGATAGGCGACACAAGCGAGTGGACAAGCTGAATGCCATCAACTATGAGTTGCTCTCATCGCTGGACATGAAACAAATGCTGGCGGACATTGCCCAGATTATCAATGGACCCGTCGAACCCACAGCCAGCTATGCCAACTTTGAGCACTATGCGTTGCAGTATCAACAACAGCAACAACAACAGCAGCAGCAACAACAACAACAACAACAGCAGCAATACAATTCGGGCTATTACCAATTGCACAGCAATGGCAAACATATTCCACCCGGAGCAGCGGCAGCCTATCAGTATCAACCACAGCAACGCCATCATCCACATTCACATCATCATCACCATCATCAGCAGCAGCAGTTCCAGCTGTCAGGCAGGCAACCTCATCATCCGCAGCAACAACAGCAACAGCATGCCGATCACCTGATGCGTCTCAATATCAATGCACAGATTGCGGCTCAGTTGCGCGACAAGAAGATCAATGTGCTGTTTATTGAGGGCTTTATGATCTTTAATCAGCCCGAGCTGCTGGCATTATGCAATATCAAGTATCACGTCCATTTGCCGTATGAAAAGTGCTTTGAGCGTCGATCGAAGCGCACCTACGATCCACCCGATGTCACCGGCTATTTTGAGCTCTGCGTTTGGCCGTATTACGAGCAGAACTTTGCCGAATATCGCGATTGCAAGGACATTACATTCCTGAATGGTGAGATCAGTAAGGAGAAGATCTTCAAGTTTGTGCTGCAACGCATTGTCCACTATTTTGAGGAGCGTTGCGATGTGCCCACCGCCGCCTCGCCGGTTGCTTGTCCGCCCCAACAGAAGCGTTTCGGCATGCTCTATAACATGGCAAATGCGGGAGTCGCCAGCAATAATAATCATTTGGCCACAGCTTGCCCCATGGAGCAGTAGTTATTGCCTATATGTAAAGATGGCATATATTAGTTAGTTTTTATTGCTAGTTAAGCTAGTCTTACGACACATTCTCTCTAAAACAAAAATGAAAAAAATCACTACATCAGGAAATCTTTTTAGCTGTGCTAAAAGCAAAAGAAACGAAGACAACACTTGGAAATCACATGAATGGAATTCAATATTAACATAAATTAATAGCAACTTCTGGTAATGGAGGTGTGGACTTGTAAATATTGTATGTACTAACTATATTTACTGTTTTAAATTATCACTAAGACTATGGACTACTTTTTTTTCTCACATTCACATACAACACAGAGGAATAAAACACAATCTATTTACCCCATGAAACAGAAAAGACAATTACATTTCAATATACCTCGTTTTAAATTATAAAAAAAGAAGATTGTTTATAACAGACAGTGGAAAAAGTCACCCTATGAAGTGTGTAAATATATTGTTGATTTGTTCGAGGCCGTCCGATTAGATATTCCATTCCTGTATACACCAGTTTTAATTTAATTCCCAATAACTCCAACCTCTTTCAATTCATCATATCGACTACACTACTGTAGATTTCTTACTTGTTTTTACTGGATTTTTATTGCAATTGGGGGGAACGGGGAACGGTATGAGTGCGTGCCTCGAACACAATGATTGAACAAAATAAATACATTAAATATATAATCATAATTATAGTATGTACGATTATTAAATATACAATTAGTGTTGTGTCTCGATCTCGATGCGATGCCGTTTCCTTCCAACCATTTGATTATTGATTAGCTCCAGGTTTATTGCCAATAGTTTTTTTCTTTCCTTTTTATTTAAATGAGTAAAGCGCCTTCTTGCTGACTTTTTTGACTGCGACGGCGGCGTTAGCTTCAGTTATAGCTTTAGCTTACATATGGGATTCGATTATATCAATGTCAACTTTACGTGTATGTGGTATGCTTAAGATTATGTTAATAACTTTTTGCTTAAATATGTGTACCCAGCTATTGAGAAGAGAGACAGTCCGATTAGATGGGGGGGAAAGTAGATAAAAATGTATTAAGCACTCACCTTCTTAGAGCGCATCCCAGTCGGTTTGACTGTTGTAGACCTCCTCCTCCAGCCACACAGCGTAGTTGGCCTTAAAGTAATCGGTTAGCTCCACCTTGCGATCCCACCAACCGGAATGACCGAAGAACGCAAAGTCCGAATGCGTGAGTATCTCATCGCTAGGGAATCCGCCTTCGACACCATAATCATGCAGCTGCTGATGCTGTTGTCCGCTGCCCGCGGTGCCGCCGCTTCCACTGCTGCCATTGCCATAGCCATTTGTGTCCCGATCGCCGCCACTGTTGCCACTGCCATTTCCTGCATGCATATTTGATTGCTGTGCATTCTCGGCATTTTGTGCCGCGGTGCCATTGCTGCCACCGCCAGCTCCGCACTTTTGTGTCGCTTCCGGATAGCGGCGCAGATTGAAGCGATCGACGCAAGCGCGCAGGGTGCATTCCTCTGCCTGAAAGTCCCATGGCCGTGACTCGAGATCATTGCCAAAGGCCCAGTCATCGTTGAGGCGATGCCGCACCTTCGAGTAGATGGCACTCAACGTCTTCATGTTTGACTTGCGCCACTGTCGACCCAAGTACTTGGTCTGCATCTTGAGCAGTTTGAGGACATACAGCTGCATCATGGCGTGTCTCACCTTCAATGTCTTCTTTAAAATGGGCGCCGACTTGAAGACGACCAGCATCATGACACGCGAATGCTTCCATTTGATCAGTTTGTTGAGTATGCGCAGCAGATTGATGCACGAGAAGACGTTGCGCCAGGAGTACGGCTTGTCGGACATTTCGCCCCCATAGACAAAGCTGTCACCACTCAAATCCGGTTGCTCACCAATGACACACGATGGAAAGTCCAGCAGCGGTATCGAATTCTTCGTATTCACATACTCTGTGATCGTCTGATTAAAGAACTTCAACACCAACGGAATGCAATTGGCAAATACCAGATGCTGCGACATGAACTCAAACTGATACACATGATTGATCTTGAAGTGCTTCAGATATAGCAATATGATTGCAGAGACGGCCTTCACAATGATCTCCTTGTGGCGTCCCATGTCCACAGTTAGTTTCGTCGATTGCGTTGCTGTTAGTGGCATCTTCTTGGGCAGCACATCGGCCATAATATTGATGCTCTCCGTCTTGGATTTGGATGTGGGCGACGCGGCCAACAAGACCTTCAGCAGCGCTATCATATATTGCGGCAAATTGGGTAGTATGGCCTGGTAGAGTATTTCGGCTGGTGTTAGCTTAATCTCATCCTCGTGCGTTGAGATTGGATTGCGTGCAATATCCTCCTCCTTCTTGATCTGCATATCCGCCAGACTCACGTACATGTGACGCTGCAGTGTCTTGAATCCCTCGTGTATGGGCTGCGGCAAGCCAGCCAGACTCTCATGATCGCCAATCAGCGAGTAGCCAATGAATTTGTTGCGCGATATATCCAGGAATTGATCGATATCCTTTTGCCGCACCTTCGGTGTCCAGGGCAAACGTGCTGTGATCTGCACCGCGGGTACAGCAGCCGCTGCCTGTGTGAGACTGGGTTGATTGTTTGGATTCGCTGTCGTTCCGGTGTTGTTGCCCGACGTGGAAGCCGACGGATCGTCAAAAGGTCGATAGTACTGTGACAATTCGTCCTCACCGTTGCCAGTGCCGCTGCCCGTGCTCGTGTTGTTGCCATTGTTGGCATTCGGGCCGCTCTCGTTGCCCATTTGGTCCATGTCGATCTGCTCCGGTTCGTCCAGAAAGCGTTGCTTCATCAATGAGCGTCTATTTTAGAAAGAAGAATGAATTAAAGTGTCACACATTAAATTTAGTAAGTACTTACTTGAAATTACGCTTGGGATACTGATTCTCCAAAATGTCGGTGGCTGTGGCGGGTGGTGAACTGGCGCGCATGCATTTGGTCACCTCAAGAGTGTCCTCAGTGATCGGATCCAGTCCGACCTTGACGCGGTATTCGTTTTTCAGATGCTTGAGTACATCCATGCCGCCCAAGCCCAATAGCGACACCTTCCAAAGCAGCAACACCACCTTTTTCATGGGAAACTGTGGCGCAGCGCCGCTGCAGAAACGTGTTATCATGCCCAGCAATTTGACAGTCAATAGCTCGCCATCCGGCAATGGACTATTGATTTCCTGCACAAAAGACTCGGCTAGCTGCCTGTAATCTTCGCTACCTTTCTCTCGCTCATCCCGTATGGTCTCGGTGATGATATAGAGCACCGATAGAATCACACGAATGTCTGTGGAATCTACCAGCGTCACATTGGTGATCTTAACGGCCACAATGTCGGGTGAACACGCAGTTTCAATCTCCATGTTGAGCAAATCAATAAAGGAGGAGAAGACACCCAGTTGATAGAGCACAATAACATTGTCGCGTGTATTCTGATGCTGTTCCTCATCGGATTGCACTTCAGCCCAACAGCCCTGGGCCAAGTAGAGAATACAGCGTGCCGCCTGCATGCGAAACGCGCGATCCGAGACCTCAAGTTGATCGACCAACTTCATCACTATGCTGCGCTGTGACGCCGCATCCTGTTTCTGCCAATTGGGTGGCAGATCATAGAGCTCCATTTGATCCTCGAATGCTTTGACGTTCATTTGAAATTCACAGAACTCTGTGTAGCTATAGAGTTCAGCGATTTCATTTTGATAGCTGTCCACATCGGCGTACACGAAATCCAGGTCGGGACCATCGCAGTTGGCATCCACATCGTGTGTGTCCTGCTCGAACGAGTTGTTTATGGATGAAAGCATCATTTAGAGGCTGTTTTCTTTTCGACTCTTTTTGCTACAAATTGTGTATGTGTAAATAGATGTGTGTTTGTGTATGTGTGTATGGAAATGTGTGTATCCTTGTTGTTGGCAGTACGGCTGCTCAGGGCGGCGCCTTCAACAGTCTGCTCTACACTTTGACAAAAGCGCGCATAATAATACTATTTATGTGTTAAACACTGCATTTCACTATCAATTTTACAATCATAATTATTATATTCAGCTAGCCTATCACAAAAATGCAAGCACAAAAGAAGAAAATTTCAAAGAGTGACCAATCGCAAATTATGCGCAAGTGCGGCCGCAGTTTGTATCTCCAAATATACCGAAGCAATTGTATGGTAGGCGTAAAAGTATCGATGCCTGTATGTATTTTTAAATTCAAGTTGCGGTCACATCGCGCATTGACCGAATATATTTATTTGTGTTTTCGTGCAGTGCCGGTATCAGTTTTCATTCGAACTTCAAAACAATAACTATTACGAAATAAGTAAGCATAGTAAGGCCGCATATTAACGAAGTTGTAAATAAAGCATATCTCGTTAGTATATTGATTAGTGTAGAGATTGTGGTGTTTGCGGTCAAAGAGCATAAAGCATATAGCAGGTGACAAACACATTATCCGCTACTTGTACTTTGTACCCTTCTTCCTCTATCAGTGTGACTGCACATCAGCGTGAGCTTGCAGATTCTTATTGGCACAGCTGCCGCCAAGTCTGATGAAAATATATTAACACATTGTTGTGCATACATATCTGAATAATTGCCATTGTTAAGGAATTGTTGTGAAATTGTGTACTTGTAATTTAAAGATAATGGCTGGTCGTTCAATGATATCCTTTCTGATCGGTGCAATTGGTGCGGCATTGGGCTCCTACATCTACTTAACCATGCAAGTAATTACCATCCACTAATTCCAACTACCGCAGATAACTGCTTGATATATGGTTATTCCATACCATTTGCATGCCAAATAATGTCGCGCGCCGGGACTTAAAAACTAATCTAATCTTTCCCGCATTCATATACACAACAATGCGTATGTTGAGTCATCCGGTATTTTCGATGACCTTCATAAATTATGCATTCTGTGGGAATGACTTGTCGCTTTTCGAATTGTTCTAGACAGTGTTACCCACCCCATTCATTTCTAGCGGGTTGACCCTTTCAAAATAGCCAAAAATAGCTGACAATAATCGCTAAAAGCTTTTTCGTAAGATCCAGCAATGTGTGATTTACTTTGTTGTATTTTGAACAATCAAAAACTGAAATAGATTGGACAGAAATTAAATGTAGCCTTATCTGACCAACATTGTAGTCAACATTGTGAGATTGCTGTTATTGACTCTTCTGAATAGCCTATTAATATAGGAGCAAATATAAAGAGCTTGTTGACACAATAAACATAGTAAAATCTACTTGATAGCTGTATATAGGAAATATAATTTAAGAGTGTATACAAGTAATATATAGTCAAGTGTTCCCTTCCAAATTACTCTAAAACTACCAACAATCATTTCCGCTTATTCATGCTAAATAGCCAGAATTTGTTTAGCAGGAAAATAGCCGAATTGACCAACTTTTTCTGGGCGCGTTGTGTTAATGACTGATAATATACGATGTATATAGATATGAATTGGTATTCCGTTCGACTATATTTACAGCTAGAGCGAACTTGTTATAAATTATGAATATCAGACACGTTCAAAACATATCGCAGCAGGCATTAAGGTGCTACAGAGCCGTCAACGTAACCAGAAACTTTGCCACAGTTCAGTTGAATCAGTGTCGTCGCTACTGCGTTGTCCTTTTGCCATTGGTGCCGCTTGTCAGCAGTGTGCATTGCAGTGCTGCGGATATTGCAACGAAGTCACAATACTCTACAGCAGCTGCCGTGAGTAGTTTGTGTGTAGTTTGTTGATTGACTAATCCTAATCTACTCTTAATGAATTGCTTGTTGAAATTTGCCAAAACTAAAAACGTTGTTCTTGCTTGCCCTTTGGACTTTCGTCTGCTTTCTATTTTTGTTTTCTGTTTTTTCGTTCTTGCTGATCACTGATGACTAATTAATATTTTCAGCTCGACATGTCTAGCGGAGATTATAAGAACGCCTCGTCCATCTACGAGTTCAGCGTGAAGGACACACACGGCAACGATGTCTCGTTGGAGAAGTACAAGGGCAAAGTCGTCTTGGTGGTCAACATTGCCTCCAAGTGCGGCCTGACCAAGAACAACTATCAGAAATTGACCGATCTGAAGGAGAAGTACGGTGAGCGTGGTCTGACCATTCTCAACTTCCCTTGCAATCAGTTTGGCTCTCAAATGCCCGAGGCTGATGGTGAGGCAATGGTCTGCCATCTGCGCGACTCGAAGGCCGACATTGGCGAGGTCTTTGCCAAGGTATGACAGTATGGAAATACTGATGAAACTGTGTCATACTAAAGGGAATCTCTTTTTGCAGATTGATGTTAATGGCGATGATGCTGCTCCGCTGTACAAGTACCTGAAGGCCAAGCAGACCGGTACCTTGGGCAGCGGCATCAAGTGGAACTTCACCAAGTTCCTGGTGAACAAGGAAGGCATCCCAGTCAATCGCTATGCACCCACCACCGATCCTATGGACATTTCCAAGGATATTGAGAAGTTGCTGTAGATCTCTAGCTTCTAAGCATTATACGACTTTCATTATATAGCTTTCGTCATGTCGTCGTTTTCGACTTTAGCTTACAACTTACAACTTAGTTCTGTAGCTGGTACAAATTGTACCCGTATTTATGGTGTTAGATGCCTTTTTGTCATGGATCACACAGTTAATATTTAAATAAACTTTGCTAAACACTACATCAAACAAGTTTGTTTAATGGGGGAGCGAACTTACCTCCATGATGGCGATTCGTGCCTGACGATAGAGTTTGGCAAGAATGCCCATGTTCATGATGACACCGGAACCATATTTCTTTGGCCGTCGCATCAGCTTATAGTGTATCCAGACCATATCAAACTCGTGGCTAGTCATAAAATATATAATTGAGAGCTTGAACGTCCTTCAACGTGGACTGTATATAACAAGTATTTTCGAAAATTTTGGGGAAATATTTCTACAGTGTTTAGATTACGTTTCAAATTTAAAATGCTTGTAACAAAAAATGGAAAAGTCGTTGGCTCCTTTTTTTTTGGTTTTTTGTTTGTTTATTTATTTATTTAAATAATTATGTATTTTCTGGGTGCAATTAATCATTAAATTAATTAGTATTATTATTGTTTATATAAGGTTCATATATATATTTATACGTATATATGTATAATTATATATCGACTTCAATTTTGCATTTTGGTATCATCATCATCATCATCTCTTCTTTGTATTAGTTTCCTTTCTACTGAGTGCTTCTTCATCAATTTCAACATTTTGTTTCATTTTTTTTTGTGACGTCAACTAGTTAAATTTGTTTAAACATATACACATACAATTGTTGTTATTTGTTTTTTTCTTTTTTTTTTAGAGGCTTTCTCTGGCTAGTTACATACATTAAGTAAGGTTTTTATTTATGGGGGGCTTTTGGTTAAAAACAAAATAATGTTTGGAAACGCTTTTCTATTTACTGCACAAAACACGATTGAATATTTACTGATTCGGTTTTTTTGTTCGGTTTTGATTGTGTATTTATTAGATAAATTTAGTCATAGTTCTTGAATGTTTATATGCATGTGAAGTGTGAATGTGTGAGTGTCTGTATCTGTGTGAGTGAGTGTATTATTGACAATTGAACAAAATACTAGTATAATTATGTATATTAAGCAATTGGCGACATATTGTACACGCTACGAATATTGCTAAAATACCTGCACATTGGTTTTCTTTTCTTTTTCATATTCATATTCATTTTTATTTATGTTTTCCGAATTAATTTCATTGTTCAAAGCACTTTGGGCAGGCGCTTGTTTAATTGTTAATACGTTGATTGTTTAAAGTAGTTGTTGTTGTAGTAGTAGTTGAATGTGTTAATGTTTGTTGTTGTTGAACAATTCAAGTACTACAATTACTAGTATTAAGAGAACTGTGTCGAATTTTGCCATACAATTTCGAATTTTCGAATGTTTATATAGTGAAGTATGAAGTGTAATCCCTATATAATCGTAACGTATATATATATATATATAGTATATATTTATATATGCACTAAGTAATTCCCATTTTGTATTCAAAATCAATAGCCAAATACATATTCTGTTTAATTAATTATTATTATTATTATTATTATTATTATTATTCATAACATTGAAATATACATAGAATTCCTTTGCTGTTTTGTTTCTTTTGTTCAAATTAAATACGATATAATCAACAAATTGTGTGAGAAGCGCTTAATTTAATCGTTGAACTGCTTGGTATTTATTTCATTTACTCTTGTGACTTTTCCTTCAACTGAAAATCGCAACTAAACAACTTATTATCTTGTATATTTTTGCTAACTCTCTCTTTTTTGTTTTGCTTGTTGTTCAATCTTCTTTTCATTTGACTACATTGCCTTCATTTTGTTTTTAAATATGTTTTTCTTTTTGCACAGTAATACATTTATTTCTAGATAAGTTTATCCTCCTCTATTCTCCTCTGTTAATCTTTTACGTTTTTGTGGATTATACATGTCAAATATTTCTTTAGTTTTTCGGTAACTTTTTTGTTTCGTTTTAGTTTTAGGAACAAAAGCTTAGATTTTGTCTAATGTTTGTTCGAAAGTGTGTTCCGAAAGTTTTTTTATTTGGGTTTGGTTTTTTTTGTTTAGCTAAGGAAACTGAGTTCAAAGAGCTGCGAATGCGAAAATGCTGGGAAGCAACCTGAACATTGGCCTGGGGCTGGCGCTCCTTGTTGCCAGCACAGAGGGTAAGTTAGTATTAAGTACAATATATGTATGTATATTATATATAGTTTATGCATAATGCATACTATATACATATAGTTTATATATAGATATATATTTATTTATATATAAGTATATGCATGAAATAATGTAACCATAAACAAATTAGCAACAACTTTAATTTGTCCGGAGCGTCTTTTAGATTTTTATATTTATTTATTAATATTATGAGTCATAATTTTTACTTAAAATGTTTTGTCGCAATCTCTCTTCTTTTGCAATCTTCGTACAAGTTTACGTAGAAATTATTATGTGTGTTTTTCTTTTTCTTCTTTTTATTTTTGTTTTTGTTTTCTGCAATTCTCGAGATTTTCTAGTGTAACTGAGTTTTATTTTCTTTTTTTTTTGCTGTGTTTGTTTTTAGATTTCATTTTACTTTTTTTGTTGGTAATCAAGAAACATTCTGCTTTTTTGGCTTTAGTATACGTAATTAATTACTTATACGCCACCGTGCCCCGGCTCAGCCGCTGCCCCACCCCCTGCTGCGGCGCCACCATCTGCTGCATGATCAACCAGTGCCGACTGTTCTCCAGGGGCGGGTGCACCGGCTCCTGGTGGTGGCCTGTATTGTGGATATTGTTGATAATATGGCGGCGGCTGCTGTTGATCGCCTCCAATGAGGCCAAGTTTATCTGCGGTGTAGAGAGAGAGCAAGAGACAGAGAAAGAGTGGGAGAGAGAGAGAAAGATATTAGTAGTTTACGGCAAAGTAGAACCCTTTTCAGTCTTTAATTTGACCAATTACATAGATACAATTATACGAATATACGCCAAATATGTATGTATATTACACTTTAATGGACGTCTAGGTCTCAATGAAGGCTTGGATTATGGTATACGGAAGCAATATATGAATGAGCGGAATTAGTTATCAAATTATCATTTGAAAGCTTTTTTGAATGTAGACATTATTAGCATGTTTGTCCCCAAACCCAGCTAACAGTTAATTTGTTGTTGTTTTCTTTTCTTTTTGTAATTTGCATTCTTTGTTTAACAGTCCCATTAAGCTGTTGGTGCAATTGTGAACTAAAGGGAAATAGTCCATATAAGTTGCATATATGAAAGAGGACCAACAACATCAATAATAATCATAATCATAATCATAATGTAAAACAAAGCACACGTGTACACATATACGGCAAATATTGAAAAAGAAAAATGGTTTTTGCGTACAATAACGATAAACTCACACACATGCAGCTAAAATGATAAAGAGCCGATTAGAAATCGATAAGCGCACGATAATCGATAAGCCCAGGTAAATTTTGTTTTGATTTTTGCTGTTTTGCTTACAGTGTTCGATAATTATCGTATTTTTCGATTTTTGTATTTTTTTTTGTTTTTTTGGAAACTAAAGTGTAAAATGTTTATGTTGTTGGTTCTATTTTGGTTATTGTTGTTGTTGTTGTTGATGTAATTATTGTGCTGTTGGTTTGGGTAGTTATTGTTGTTGATGTAGCTGTTATTGTTGTTGTTGGTTTTGAGCGTTTTTATTGTCCTGTCACCACGTCATCTCTGGGAGTCGGTGGGTAATCGGTCAATTTTTCGGCCAATGGAGTTTTCTCGAGTGTCGTTGGTGGTTCGGATTTAACTAGTGTGTGGTGTGGTAGTGCAGATGCTGATGTTGGTGCTGGTTCTGATATAGATGAAGATGTTTGAGGCTGCTGTAAAGCAGTTGGTGGATCATCCTTCGACATCAAGTCTACGAGAAATTTTGCGAATTTGCAGAATTTTTTTTTGGTAACAAGCCATTAAAGTGTGGTTCAATAAATTTAGAAATGTACTAACATACATATATGTTATTACTACTTAACTAAGATATGGTAACTTATTGAAATCATTAAAATGATAAGTGATTTGTGCGCCTAGCAATATTATTTTATGCTTGATGTGACTGATCAAGTATTCAAAAATATTTGCATATTTTTATTCGTTTTCTGTTTACCTCAAATAATAAAAGTTAAAGAATTTCATTTGATAATTTCTTATGGTTAATTATGTTTAAAGCTAAAGCTTGCACAAATTCTTATTCTTCGTCTTTCTCTGTAATTGTTGGAAAATATTTTGTGAGTGTATAGTAAATGGGGGCGTGGTCGTGGGCGGTACGAACAGGTCTTGGGATGTGGTGGTTACTGGTGGCGGTGGCTTGTGGTGGACACTGATGGATTGTGGTGTTGGTTTTTATATTATTTTTTTTTTTTTTGTGGTGTTTTGAAAACAACATAAATAAATAACATTGAACAAAATATAGGATTTAAAAATTATACATTTGTATACAATAAACAATTCTGCAGTACTTTATGCATTTGCCGAGTTGAATTGAGGTTATGTTCAATCTACAGATACTACCAGTAATTATCCGGGGGAAGACAATGGATATTTGTTATTGTTTGTTTGTATGTTTTGTAGTCTAGTACGCCAATATAAAAACGAAAACAAGACAAGAAAACATTAAACAAACAACCAAAATTACGGACTAACTATTGCAATAAAAATGATCTAAGGGGAATCCACTACAAGTTACGGGTGGAAATGAAATTAACGTTGCCAAAATTGATCGACCGTACTCGATTGTCATGTTTTTGACCGGACATTGGATATTTGGAGGTTGCTATCAACCCAAAACATATAGAGAGCGAGAACAACATACATAAATAAAGATAAGATCATTTATTACAGGGTATTTATACCCGCTGCCCACAGCAAAGAAAAATATTAAAGTCAAAAATTCGATTTCAGACCGAATTAGAGTTAGATTTATTGAAGTTGGCAATACTTCTAGCGATTAAAGATTTCAAAATTATAAATTCGAAGAAATAATGATTCCATAATAGTTTGATTACGATCGGATAAAACTTTCAGGAGTCATTAAAGTGCGAAAATCTTTTAAAAGTGCATTTCTTGCTTAAAATAGGAAGCGGGTATCTTACAGTCGAGCACAATCGACCTTTTACTTCTTGAAATAACAAAACAAAAACAACACACTGCCTTAAATCAAATTACCGAACCTGGTGCGTTTATGGTATCGTATGGAACCAGATGATGTTGAAGCTTTTTTTTAATATTTTTAAATATACGTTTTCTTTTGTGGTTGGTTGGATCGCGTGATATGCTAAGTACATTGGATGCAATTGCTCGATCGATCGTTCGTTATTTTGTAAATTTTTTTGTTTTTTCGTTTCGTTAGTTTGCATTAGTTCAATTGACAACAATTTTGGATAATTTTGGTAAGGCGTCTATTTCAAATTCAGTACTTAAGCGAACGATTGACAGTTGGACTGTGAGTTTTTTGGTCTCTACTCGTAGCAGTTGTTAAATGAGTTTTTGAATTTGACTTGATGTTGTTGGGTTGATTTTTAGCATTGCATTGTAACTAAGTTACTAGTTTCTTATATATATGTTATTAAGTTGTTTAGCAATCTACATAAAGTTACCTAGAGAAAAAAATGGTGACGGAATAAAGAAAAAACAAACAAACGAATTTAGTTTCTGTGTATTCCGTAACATAAACCAAAATCAAATTTCTAAAAATTTTTTGAAAAATCATAATTTTAAGGGAATTTTCATTTGGATAGAGTGATGGATGTATTAGTGTGTGTATCTTTTTTTTCTTGTAGGTGTGAGTGTGTTTTTGCTTATGTGTTTTTGTGAGTGTTGATGTATGTGAAAGTGTGTGTGATCTTAAGGATTTCCGCACGACAAACTTACTTGCTATAATGCCCACAATAACCAGTCCAATCACGCCCATGATGATCATCATCTGAAATCGAAGTTGAGATTAAGCTAATGTTAATTAAAATGATTAGTTAAACACAGATCTGACCTTCAAATTCTGCAACCAGAATTTCCGCTTCAGTTTGCCCGCCTGTTGCTCGAATTGCGAGGCCCCCTGTTGTAAGGCATCGGCACGATCGTCCAGCTCTGAGAGCTTGGCATCTCGCTCCAGCACCTTCTCGACATTCGTGCGCATAATATCAACAACCTGTCATCAATGATGTGGTGGGTAATCAGTTGGTTAATCAGTTGTGTATTCTAAATGCGACTCGTGCTTACCTCATCGACTTGGGCCTGCGTTTGCTGCAAGCGCTTTTGTGCCGCAATTTGCTGCGGGTTGCGTGGTCCGCCCACAATCTCACCATCGCCTCCCTCGCCGGCTGGTGGGCCGTCGGTTGGTGGTGCATCGCCAGCTGCTGCAGCGTCCGCCCTGTGGAGAAATGTGCGTAGCATTGCTCATTAGTCATCAATAAATTGGCAAATGCTTCTTCGTTTTGCTAATCAACTCCCCATGGAGTTCTCAAATTAAGTACTTGGGACTTGGGTTCAATTACATACACATGATGATGTACAACAACATACAAATGTATACATACGTTATCAGCTTTCCTTCAGTACGAGTAGCGAGTAGTCCCAAACTATCTACTTCGTAGACAGATATAAAGTTAATGGTACGCGAATTACTACAGAAGGTAACTGAATGATTATGGACTAGGTGTCTGATACCTAGTTACTAGTTCCATTTTAAAAGGAACACCACATAAACAATCCAAAGCATGAGCATGACTCGTTGCTTGAGGTTGAACTAGCACTATACTCAAATGTACCAGCGAATTCGCTAGTGACGCACTTCTACTTCGTACTGAAAGGATCTACAATGTACAAGTGTGTGGGAGTGTGTAAGTGTATATGTGTAAGTGTGTTTGTGGTATGCTGAGTGCTCAAATTCTCTAGCCGGGCTACGCAATTGGGCGTCTGTTTTAACTTGGCGACACTTACTGTTCCTTGTTCTTGTCTTTTTTGCCCATTTTGTTAAAAGCTTTTTGGGTTTTGTGTGTGCGGCTTAGAAAGTAATAGTAGTAGTTGTATTAAAATCATAATTAAATAACTCAATTCGCTGCAAAATATAAATACGCAAATTCATTTCAAATGGCGCTGAGTCATGGCCCTCGATAGAAAAGTGTGTTTTAAGTTTATCGATTTTGCGGTGCGGGAAAATACCATGTGATGCGAATCGGACATGGACACGGACACGGACAAGCATCAACATTGAAATGTTGAACTTTGCAGGAAACTATTTGTATATTGTCATCATAATATTTGCTGAATATTTTTTTATTCTCTGTGGATACACAAATAATTTCCTATTGTTTGGTTGGTCAGATGCTAAAGGGGGGACAAAAAGGAAAAGAAAGAGAAATCGATAATTTTCCATCACTTACATTGCTTTCTGTTTGTTGTTGTGGTTGTTATTGTTGTTGTATTAACAAATTGCAAACGTCGTCTGCGTCTCGGACTCTCAATTTACGATGACGGTGACTTTATATATTCCTGTCCCGTGTCCAAATAACGTGTCCGTGTTCCGTGAATGCTTTTATTGCACTTGCCTCTATCACGCTTTTTGAGCGCTGTTTTGGTTTAAGGGGCTGCTTGCGGCGAACGAAAAAAGGGGGAAGGGCTAGGTGCAGAGCAACTTTGGCCTTTCGTTGTTTGGGTTATCGTGATGCCTTTGCTCGTTCGTTCGCTCTCTCACTGTCTTGCCGTTGCGCTCTCTCGTACGCTCTCTCTCTCTCTTTCTCTTTCGCTCTCTTGTCTTTGGAGCTTTTTCGACTATTCGTCAATGAACCTCAACGCACACTCACACACACAGACAGACGACACGCAAAACGGTCTCCTCACGGCTCGACGACTTGGCTGCGGTTAACAACAGTTGCGGGGGTATGTGTATGTTTGTGTGTGTATGTGTATGTGCGGGTTCCACTTGCCACGACAGCCTTTGCCTACGAAGGAATTCCACACTGGCTCTGTGCTGAAACTGAAACTGTTGATGTATAGAGACAGAGAACAAAAATAGTTGTAACTATTTATAGTATAACTGCTATTATGTTTTATTCTATCGACTGCTTAAGTTTACATTATTTTCTTTAACGGAACCCACGAAGTACATAACTAACACCCACACACCACCACCACCATCACCATCTAAGTTAAATCTTAGCTCAATTATTACTTAAATGTTCAAGTATTTGCTGCATTTTTTGTTGCATTCTTTCAGGCGCATTATAGACTCCTTTTAATGTGTGAACAAAATTGTTTTGTTTGCATTGGTAACCTTTTTTTGTCAAGTTGCAAATTTTAACTATATCAATAGGAAAAATCAATGAAATTTTTACACAACACCAAATTCTTGTGTTTTAATCAACATGCAGCGCTATTGTTGAATTGTTTTTCAATTATTTTCCATCTATCGTTTGTAGATTTTAATTTTAACAACACATTTATTGGCATGTGAATTAATAGATTTAAATAATAAAAAATGAGTTACATTTACGCAGCACAAGGAAAATTTTCACTTACGACGTTTTTAGCCAACTGCGAAAACTTGCAGCTTTCCTAACTGTTATGTGTATTTGGGGAAAAAGCTCTTCGCAGAAGGACGAGAACTACAAAGCTTGCACGACGCGTTTGTAACGAGTAGCTTTTAAACATTTTAGCGAGTATTCATGTATGGTAGTGGAAGCTTATGTACATCACACCGTGGTACCAATGAACACTTTTTATTTATTATTAGACACTGGTGTTAGAGGGTCAAGAGGGTCATCTAGAAACTATAAATATTCCTCTTTATTATTAACATTATGTACAGCAACCTACACAAATTCTTAATGTTCGATTATGATTATTATTATACTATTATAGTGATTTGAACAAGAATTACATATACATTATATTCTAGTGATTTGTATTTTTTCTATTTATAAATTATATTTTATGTTAAATGTTCACTTATTAAGGGGTTTATCATGAACACAGAATTTTAATAATAAGACTTTCAAATTCAGAATTTAATATCCGCAAACACTTAGTAAAAATACCTGTGATTTAATAGCACAGCACATAATAAATTTTTTTCTTATATGTACTATTTCAAAATGTTAACAGAACCGCTTATTTTTTAAGTCTTGACGCCAAGTTGAATGAAATTTTAATGAGCTGCTTGTTCAGTTGTTTACCTACAACAGTTGACGTTTAAAAACATATAGTACGACAAAACTGATTACAATTAATAAAAAAATCAGTTATCAGTTAATCTTATTTCTCAATTCGTGACAAATCCAAAATCCCACTATTAGCATGCGCTTCTTCAATTAAAACTGGTTGTTTGAACAGCTGATTTCGCAAATGTGGCGCCATCTATTTTTCTTTTTATATTTCTCTTCTGATACAAAGCGATCAAAATTGTATTATTTTTATTACTGCAAAATGTGAGGTTTGGCTTCTTTAACGGGCTAGTGATAACTCGCTATTAAATTGTTCTTTCCAGTTTGAGTATAAAAAAAGCTTAACGATTTTTTCTTTTTGTATATTTGTGTTAAAAAGCTCATTTTACAGTGGTTTTCGAAATTTTGTCTGTATCCACACTCGATACATTTTAAGACCACGTCCACGATTGACCTGCAACCGTCTGTCCACGATGAGCTGCTCCTCCTTTAGTCCAGTTTTGCTGAACATGTCACGAATCTCCTGCTCTGTGAAAAAGTATACCATGGTGCCATCGCCACGAACATAGAAATTGTCCTCTAGGCATTTGCCACTCTTGAATCGCAACTGCGCCAGGTCATAACGTCCATAGTCCCGAAACAGCAAAAGCCCACCTGGCTTAAGATAGCGATAACAATTCTCCAGCACCCGCTGCATTTTAGACGGCTCGATGGCGGACAAAACAAATATCATCACAATAATGTCCTGTGAGTTCTCCTCAAAGGGAACCTGCCACTGCTCCTCTGTCGCATCCATAACAAAGACTTCACAGCGCTTGGCGTCAAACTGTCGCTGACTGCGCAAGATTTCGATAGCTCTCTCTGAGAAATCACATCCATATACCCGCAGCTGCGTTTCCGAGCTGAGCTCTAGTATGGGGAAAATAGTATTTCCAACGCCACAGCCCAATTCGAATATGCTTCTGGCTTGCGTTTTATCGCTAGCCTCATTGGGCGCCAGCTCGGGAAATTCTGTCAAGAGCCAGTGGCGATCTTTGAAGAAACCATTGTCGTGTATGCCATAAAATGAATTCCAGAACTTTGGTGCATCCGATTGAAAGCGTTCCCGTTGATCGTCACTCATCTTAACCGTCGAGTTTTTCTCGACAGCCGCTTGAGCGGCCTCCTCCTGCTCCGTGTCCCATTGCAGGTGGTCCCTGTGCAAAGAAAATTTTAGGCATTGCCTATCAATTGTCTACTATATATTTTATACCATGCATTAAACTCAAACACCTCGCTCGCATCAGTAAGTATCCGATCACCAGCTCCGCTTGGTTTCTTGCGTAGTCGAGTGTGTTCCCAAGTTTTGCTGGCAAAACTCCGATCGAAATATTTACCAAGCGTTGTGTTTGAAGACGTCGGCATCATCCGTAAGCAAACGTGTGCCGAACTGAGGGCGCTTCTCATTGTCGCCAGCATCCTCCACAGGCTGACTCGTTTCGCTCATAGCACGTACTCTAATAAGAATAATTCTAAGTGCAATTAACAAATTGTAAACAAAAAGCAACCGCGTTGCGTGTGAACTCAATGTGACAGCATGCTTGCTTTTAAAATATACCGAAAATGCACATGATGGTCACACATTGTGGCACAGCGTAGCCAGACAATTGGCTTGCAAAGCAAACATCGGCCAATCGACCAACCTCCACACCTTATCGGTTAGTATAACAAAACCGCAAGTATTTTTTGTTGTACGCTGCGTTGTTTGTTGCTGGTTTCCTGCACAGCAAATTGAAATTACAAAAATAAGAAGCAAAAGCGCCAAAAACAAGTAAAACTGCGATAACTGCGTGCAAAAGAGAGTCTAGTGTATAGTGCAAATTACAAATAATAAAACGCGCCTACAAAGATGATGAACGAGGCTGCAGCACTGGCAAACATGATACCCTACGACACAATTGGACTCTACGAGCAGCCCAAGCCGCGTTTTATCTTCAAAATGCCACGCGTAGTGCCCGACCAGAAGTCCAAGTTCGAGAGCGACGAGCTCTTTCGTCGCCTGAGCCGCGAGAGCGAGATACGCTACACAGGTTATCGGGAGCGCAGCATCGAGGAGCGTCAGGTGCGCTTTATGAACGGCTGTCGTGAGGGACACACGGAAACCAGTTTTGTGGCATCTGGAACGAACCTGCAGCTGGTGTTCAATGCCAATCAGAATCCCTATCTGCACGACAAAGAATGCGACTTTGACAAGGAGCACGGCAAGGTGCATATAAAATCCTATTTCATTATGAACGGAGTCTGTGTGCGATTCCGTGGCTGGCTCGATCTGGAGCGTTTGGATGGCGTTGGTTGTCTGGAGTACGACGAACGACGGGCCATGCACGAGGATGCCATACTGCGTGACCAGATCGATCGCTACAACCAGCGACTGCGCGAATTCGAGGACACCAAGCGCGCCTATCGCGACAATCGCCAGGATGAGATGGAGGCAGTGCGACGGGGCGTCGCATCCGGCGGCATTGGTGTGGGTGCCAGTATGTGGCGACGTTAGTTAGACTTTTGGACGGCATCGTCGACAGCCTCAGCAGCATCGGCGTCGCCGTCGTTACAGCTACAACAACAGCAACAGCATCAACACCAGCAACAGCAGCATGAGACTCAATTCGCAACAAATACTCAATACTTTATGGAAAACTAAAGTTGCTCCTTCTACCAGAACCCAAAGCACACAGATTTTGAATGGGATTACGATTAGATATAAATGTATGATTCGAATATGCTCTTAGATTTAGTAATTAGCGTCTAGTAAGATTAATGCAAATACTACTTAACTTCTATGGTATTAAACATAACAATTTAATGTGAGTGTTAGTGACGTACATATTTATATTTAAATTACACAATAAACTTACGCATATAAAAATTTCTGATATCTCGAACCATGACTAACGCATTATTGCATCACTAATCTTAATAATAATCATATGAATACACTAAGTAAGCTAATAATCAAAACGAAGCGAGTTTTTATTTTTAACTGTAACGAAAAAATTGAGATTATAGCTCTTTAGTCTTTCGAGAGAATTCCCCAGCACAGTATGAAAAGCTGCCGTCAAGTTTAGACAACAACAGACCATGGATTATAATTGTGTAATCTTGTTTATCACGAAATTAAACTAAATATTAAAAGTGAGTAAAAAAGATGGAGTATCAAATTTCAGATTAAATCGTGCACCTTAATTTTTCAAATTTTGATGCTTTCATGCTTATGTCTTCTAAAACCTATTGGATAAATGAGAAAAGCTGTTTCACATTTGAATAATGATTGCAATGTATTTGTCGTATATTGTATTTGTAGATATTTAATATGAATATATTTTAAAGACATTAAAACTAAGGCAATTAATAATTAATGCGTAACGTTCCGTTTCGTTCCGTTTAACGGAACTGCAGCGTGGAAATGCGCAATCCAATGCTATCCTTGCCCACCTGGCTGACCTCGCAGACGCCACAGATGCTGCCCTTGTACTGCGGATCATAGGAGGAACCACAGAAGGGGCAATTCACCTCCGGTTTGCCACGATAGATTGGCTTCCAGCTGATGGCGCAGATATTAAACGGATTGAACTCATCGTATTGCAGCTGATGCTCATCAACGGGATTCACCTCACAGGCCTGCAGAATTTTGCGCACCTGCTGAGCCACCTCTGGCCTGGGAGCCAGCTCCAGCAGACGACGGGCAAATGAGGCGGCTGTCTTGTAGTTCTTCAGCTTGAAGAACATATTCAACGCAGTGCGCAGCGTGAGAATCTGATGGACCGGCTGCAGTTTGCAGTGTGTGAAGTAGGCGGCCATTTCACAGAGACGCTTCTGCTCCTCCAGCGTTGATTTGGGCATGCCCTTGCGCACCGTTTCCATCTTGAGGCCCACAATGTACTCGGCACAGATCTTGAGCAGCTGCTGGGCCTCGGCCACGTCCAGCTTGGTGTCCACCACCAGCAGCGGAATACTTATAAGTATGGAGTGGAACTTTTCGATGGCCTCGCTGAATTTACCCATTGTGGTCATCTGATAACAGGCCTGCAGACGTGACACCAACTCATTCAGTTTAATGCCCAATGCGGGACGCTGTTGCTTGGGATTCGTTTCGCCAGCATTGCGCAGCGGATAACCCGACAACGATTGCAGATTCGGATACGCTGTGTAGCTGGTGCGAGTGGCCGCATAGTTCTGCAGGAAGAGCGACTTGAAGGGCTTGAAGTTGACGACGCCTAGCTGATCGTTGAGCAGACGGAAGGCACTCTCAAAGGCGCCCGCCTTAACATGATCCACCACCAGCTGCGAGTTGTTGGCCCAATGCTGTGCTGGGGATTGACCCTTGTTGGGCGCCGCATAATAGTTGCTATCGAGTGCCGAGGCCTTAATCTTGGAGGCCAATTCGAGTGGCACCACCAAATCATCATCGCCGACGTCCCAGCCACCGCCGCCAGCAGCATCATCCTGAGCCTCATCGTTGCTCAAAGCATCGTGCATCTCCTCATCGCCATCATCATCCTCGCCCAAGCCGAGATCCGCATCGGCGCCCCAACCATCGCCGCCGCCATTATGCTCATCCAGCAACGCGGCATCCGCATTGATGTTCAGCGCTTGGCGTGCTGTGGCACTGGTTCCGGCACGCGTCACCATGGCGCCCTCAAAGAAGCCCTTCGAGACGGACAACAGCGGCCAGTTGGTCTCCAGCTGTTGAATGGGCACCGGCGGCTGCAACAGTTGCGCATTTGGATTAATCTCCGGCAATGAGCTGCCCTCGTCGGTAATGCTGGCGCCAATGGTCTCCGCCAGCTCATCCAATCCATTGGTGGCGGCCGTCAGATAGGCCAGCGACAATTGGCCACAGTTTTTGAGTATGCCGACACGTTCCTTGACATCGCCCAACAGCAAGGCACCCTGATATTGTGCGGATACATCCTTACGAATCTCTGCGATCTTATTCATCTTCTTGAGCTTCTCCAGATTGCCAGTGATCAGATACAAGAAGCTCAGTTTGTCAAAGTTCTTGGTGCGCTGATAGCACATTTCCACCACCTGATGATTGCCCTGCAGTAAAGCGGCTTGTCCCAAACGATTCCAGCAATCCTTGTCATCTAGCGCCTTTGCCGCCTGCAATGCAATCTCAATGTTGCCGCACTCCAAGGCCAAGCCAAAGCGTGTCTTCTCATCCTTGACGAAATGCAGCGCCACCTCGGGGTAACCCTTTTGCTGCAGATAAGCAATGATGCTCTGGCCAACGAGTCGAGCATTGCGCACCATGTGCAACACTTCGTCGTATTTGCGTTGAATCAGCGCCAACTTAAACTTGTACTCCGTGGGATCAATGTGGAGCACGCGGGTGCGACATTCGCGATCCAAGCAGAACACTTGGTTGCCCTTGACACGTGTCAAATAGATGGGCAAGTCCAGGGTGCGAATGATGCCGTGATCGCCATTGGTAATGGCATATTTAATGTGATTGCTGGTCGTGTAGATGAACACACCGGACTCATCCCAGGCACCGGATTTGACGCGACAATTCTCCTGAACTGTGCAGAGGAACTGCAGACGACGATCGCAAATGGTCACCGAATGCTTGCAGAGCAAAGCGACCAGCGACATGTCTGGCGACCACACAACATAGCGGCACTTGGCCAACTTAATGCTGCCCACCGACACAAGACGTTGCACCTCATACAGAGTCACATATTCTGGGTCACGAATGAGCAACATGCCAGTGCCGGCATAGAAGATCTCCTCACAGAAGGTGGGTATCTTTTTGGTCACTTCGTTCTTAAAGTTTTTCACCACCAGCTGCTGATTGCGATCAAGCACTGCAAAGCGATTGCGTGCCACCCAAATTGCTGTGATACCCGAGCTGCGTTTGCTGTCCGATTCATTTTGACGCTCGCTCTCGCTGTCCTTGGGTATCTGGCACAGATCATAGGTGCTATTCTCCAGGTTGTTGGTGCGTGTGCAGATGAGCACGGCATTTAGTGCTGGATTGTATGACATGCTGTACACAGGCGATTTGCCAGGACGCAGCTGCATCACCACCGTATCCTTGGTGGTGGTAAAGTCCAGTTTGCGCAAAAAGCGATCCTTCACATAGTACAGCATGTTTCCATGGACTGCATAGGCGGGACGCTCACGCTCCAGCTTAAACACCACCATGCCTAGGTAGATAAAACAAAAGATTAGCATTGAAAATAATGTATTGAAAACATTCTCCCAATCTTACCGCCATCGTGACCGGCTGCAAAGAGATTGAGCGTGGGATGCGCTGCCATAATCCAGAAACGTTCGTTGTCACGTCGGAATGTGAACAGACACTGACGCTTTGTCATGTCCCAAACTCGTATGCTGCGATCTTCACCATTGGAAATGATCAAATCCTGTCGTGGATGGAACAGCACACACGAAACGTTGTTGTAATGGCCACGGCAAGTATCCACCTCCCAAGCCTTGTACTCGTTCATGCGCCACAGCTTGACCAAGCGATCATCGGCACCGGACACAATCAGAGGCAGTGTTGGATGGAAGCTGGCCCAATTGACGCCACGGTCATGACCCTCGAGCACATGCTTGACCACAGCATCGGCTTGACCGAACAGATCTGTGGCACCTGGATGACCCTTCAGATGTTCATCGAGTCCTCCCGGGCCGGGGGCGACATTCTTCTTGCGCAATCCCGAAATGTCCCAGACGCGCACCGTCTGATCCAGCGATGCGGACACAATCTGATCCTCGGTGGGATGGAACTGGGCGCACATCACATAATGATTGTGGCCGGTCAGCACGCAGATGCAGTTGCGCGATTGCCAGTTCCAGATGCGTATGGTCTGATCATCGGAGGCACTTAAGATCCATGGATACTCGTGATGGAATGCCACCGTGCGCACATAATCCAAATGCGCCAGCAGTGTGAAGATGCAACGGCGTTGCTTGTAATTCCACACCTTGATCTTGTAATCATCACCGCCCGAGACAAAGAGCGGCATCTGTTGGTGAAAAGCCACACTACGAACGGGGCCATCGTGCTCGTCGAACTTCTCGAGCAAGGTGTGCATGCGATAATCCCACAACTGGATGACACCGCTGTGTAAACTGGTGAGAATCCATGGTCGTTTCGGATGGAACGACAAGCCCTTGACACGGGCCGATTTTGACTCGAAATTGGTCAACATTTTGTTGCTGCCGTGGCGGTGTCTCCTTAACTGAGTTCGGCGTTTGACGTTTAGCTTTACGTGTACTTAACTAGTTACTGCCGTGCACTTTTCTGCAACAAATTGAAATAAAAGGATGCGTTAGTACATGTGGCGAGATACTACACCATATTTGACAATTAATTGTTAATATATTTAACAATTTTAAGCAAAAACACACACCAATTGCACAAATTTTTCAAGTGACACGTCAATTATCTTCTTCTTGTGCAGCAGTTGTGCAGAGTTGTCACCCTGCCGTCAGAAATTGCAGCATACAGTATCGATTGCGATATCGATATATATCAATTGATCTCTTCGCCCATCTCTAGCATGGAAACAGCTGTTTTTTGTTTTGGTATATAAATTGTGATAACGACTAAAAGGGCTAAACTATTATTTGCTTTTTCCCTAAAAATGCTAATATGAGAATTATACAATCGAATTATACAAAGAAATTTTGAATATCTATACAATTGAAACTAGGTGTTACGAGTTTTAAGGTTTCTGTATTTGGGTAATCCATCGTCGTTAAAACGTATATTTTAAAAATTGTGCTAATGGTCACACTTCGATTAAAGTAATACAAAGATTTGTTTATTTGTGACAATTTTTTTGTTGTGGGTGGAATATGCAAAACATTTAAATCATGACGCTAGCACATCGGGCGCTCTTCACTTGGTTTATCGTCTTGGTGTTCTTAATACTGCTTTGCTTGCGCCTAGATCCACGCACCACATGGAATTGGTTCGTCACGTTTACGCCGCTTTGGTTCTTCGACTGCATCCTCATCATCTATGTGCTGATAAAGTTTATACGCAAATGGCGCAATCTCAATAGGCTCACCGATTTGCTGTTCCTCTACAAATGGAACATCGGCGGTGTGCTGCTTACGATAACATCTCAAGTGATGATCTGCATGACTCTCGAGTATCCACAACAGATTCCAATCTATGTGACAATGGCTCCATTGATGCTTCTACTCTGCACAGCCATTGTCTATGTTGCCGGGCAGTTGAGGCAACGTGAAAACTGGCTCAAATGAGCAATTCAACTTATTTATAAATTTATTCTTATTAAGTCTACATTGTAATTGAAAATAGTACATAAACAATATTAAAATGGAAACATTTAGAAACCATATTTGCTTTGAGTAGCACGACGAGTTTGTCGATTTGCCGACCACATCGCTTGGAGTTCGGCCTCGTTGGCCTTTGCTTTGTGCGCCAGATAGGTGATTTGATGTTTCCTTTTTGTGCCCGCTACAGGTTCCTCATCCGTCAGCACTCCGGTGGGTTGATAAGTCGTCGCCGATGCCAGGGCTGTGCGCATCCATTCATCACGATCAGGCATCACTTGTGTGCCGCTGATCTCAATCACCTGCATGTCCTTGGCCTCCTTGCGCCGTCGCTTGGCATTCTTGCCCACCAGCGCATCCATGGCCTCGGCATTCAGGTGCTGCTCTTGATAGCGTTGTTGTGCTAATCGCATCTCCTCCGAGTGTAATTCTGCAACCTCCGCTTCAGCAGCTTCACGTTGCTTCTGCTCCTCGAGGAACTTGTTGCCGGCTGCAACCATTTGCTCGGCTCGCTTGGCCACCAGCGCACTAATCTCATTGCTGCTCACTTCAGGCAATTTATGTTCGCTGTGCAGCGAGAAGAAGTCACCAGCGCCATCCTCGTCGTCATCATCGCTGTCGCTAACGCTGACCAGCGCTGCCTTGGGCTTGGTTTTGGGCGGAGGTTTCTTTTCGGCTTGTTTTCCGGGAGGCTGTGGCGCCTTGACCCCATCGACGCCTTCTGTGTTGTGTGCTGCGCGTCGTTGCTTCACAGTGTCGGGCACAAAGGCTGGCTTAGCAGAAACAGTAGTTATACTTGGTTTTGTTATTGTGTCATTTTCTTTCTTGCTGAAATCTCGCTCAGATTTCGCTTGAGGCAATATGCTAAGCAATCCGCAACCCTTTGTGGACTTGACTTGCTGCCTATTATTCTGCTGCTTTTCCGCCTTTTCTTTATCCACATCAGCGAAGTCCCTTAGCGACGGTATGGTGATCTTGACACGCGTTTTTCCAGCTGCTGGCGGTGGCGGTTTTTCCAACGCTTCGCTACCTGCCGACGCCTTCTTGTGCAGAAATTCATCGTCCACTTCTTCGATATATGCTGCAGCTTTCCCTGAGATAGCTGTCCGCGGCGTTGGCAATTTGGCAAACGCTTGCGTCACTTGCTGCTCCTCCGTTTCCTCCGCATCCTCTAGCATTGGTTGGACGGCTTTTTTGGGCTGGGGCAGAGCAAGCGTTAGCCGGCTAGTGGTTGTTGACGGCTTAAGCTCCTGCAGGGACACTTCTTGTGGCACATAATCATCGTCCTCGTCACTTATGTGTCCAGCACTGGAGACGACGCCAGACTTGGCTGCCACATTGCTGTTGCTTGGCTGTTTTACCAATTCCACTTGTGGGCCGGTGGATTCTTCTTCGTTTTCTGATTCCTCGTCACTACTTGCAGCGTATGCAACAAGCGACATCTTAAGTATGTTTTGTAAACAATATAAATTTAACAAAAATTGTTCAAATTTAACTTTTGCGACTGCAACAACGATTTCAACATAAAACAACAGCTGTTTATGCTTGCATGTGTCACCCTGTGAACCAAGGGGTAGAGCAGCGCTATTGGCCATCTGGCAACGCTAAAATGTAAACAGTTATATCTTCAAAAATTCTGCAGCAGTCAGAGAAAAGTTTATATAAAGCAAAAAAAAAAAAGAAGCAATTTCACTACAAATTATTAAATTGTATGCTAAGTATGTAAGTTTATATTTACCTGTCATCTGGTAAGGTCAAAAATAATTAGTTACATTTTCAAAAATTTGTGCAGCTGTCAGGGACAAAGTATTAAACCGTAACAGGTAGGATTTGTATATTACGGTGATGACAGCTGCTGCCGTGGATCATTAAACTATAAACTGCAGGTACCTATGCTCTAATCACTCAACTGATATATAAATCAAGACATTCTTCTGTCCAGATATCAGTCTGCTTTTGCACATCAAAGTGTTAACATTTAAAGTGTATCAGTAAAATGCATCATCATCATCAGAATCTTGGAGACGCTGCCTTGGCTGGCATGATGCCGCCTTATGAGCAAGCACCGATGTTTGAGCCACCCAGACCGCGATTCATCTTCCGCATGCCGCGAGTGGTGCCCAATCAAAAGTCAAAGTTCGAAAGTGACGAACTCTTCCGCCGCCTGAGCCGCGAGAGCGAGGTGCGATACACTGGCTACCGGGAACGCGCCATAGACGAGCGAAGGATGCGATTTGTGACTGATTGTCGCAACGGATACGCCGAACTATCTTTCTTGGCGTCTGGTACTAATCTGCAGTTGTACTTCAATGCCAATCACAATCCCTATGCAACGGAGCAGGAGTGCGACTTTGAGAAGGAGCGCAACAAAGTTCATTTGCGCTCCAGTTTCATTATGAATGGTGTGTGCGTGCGTTTCCGTGGCTGGGTGGATTTGGAACGCTTGGATGGCGTGGCCTGTTTGGAATATGACGAAGGACGTGCCCAGGTCGAAGATGCACAGCTAAATGAGCAGATCGAAAGTCACAATCAACGCATGGCTGAATCGAAAAGAATGTATGCGCCCACTCCGCCAGAGGAACAGATGGTCCCTCATCCTAGACCCTTACCGTGCATGGCTCCAGAAACAATGAGTAACCCACCGATAAGATGGCTCTCATTTGAATAAGATCTTAAGACTAGTTGACATAAATTGTTTTTTTTTTAATTGAATAAAACTCTTTAAAGCAAATAAGAAGA